>REGO01000129.1:1170679-1185884 GCA_010120015.1 Rhombomys opimus
GACTCTGGGAAATAGCTCAATTAGTAAAGTGCCTGCCACGCTCACATGAGGACCTGAGTTCGATCCCCCACAGCCACATAAAAAGGTGGGTGTGAGGCTGCGCACACTTGAAAGCCAGCATTGGGGGGGGGACAGGTGGATTCTTGGGTTCACTGGCCAGCCACACTAGCCTACTTGGCAAGTTCAGGTCCCAGTGAGAGACCCTGCCTTTAAAAAGTGTGGACAGATGAAACCTCAGTGTAGTTTGTGAGCCACTGACAGCCAGTCCCCAGAGCCAACTACTAGAGAGGGCCGCGGAAGACACGGGCATCTTTCTCAAAAAGCTCCTAATACAAACGGTAGCTCCTCTACCCTCTTTTTCTGTTTGTTAGGTCCATATTGCCTCCATTTCATTGATGGAGCTCCTGGGTCAGCAGCCAGAGACTTGTCCCAGCACAGACCCAGAGGACAAGAATCTGAACTCTGCCCACTGCTGGCTTCTGGCAGCAGTCACCTTCCCTTTCTTTGACAATGCTAAGCCGAAGAAACCTCTGCACGACTGGAATACCCTCCACACAGTGTAACACTGAAACACACCCCCTGGAAACCACCCCCAAGAACAAATGGTTCCTACACATTTCCACCAAGCCATCAAGGGATGCACCAGAGCTAGCAATCACAGGAACCGTCTTTAACACGTGAACAGAACAGCTCAAGCACTCTGTGATATCTACTGAGACGTTTTAAGCTTCTCTAATTTATTTATTTATTTATTTTTATGCATTTAGTGTTTGGTATACATATATATTTGTGTGAGAGAGATGGATTCACTGGAATTTGAGTTACAGAAAGTTCTGAGTTGCCATATGGGCGCTGGGAATTGAACTCAGGTCCTCTGGAAGAGCGGCAAGTGCTCTTACCCTCTGAGCTATCTCCCCAGACCCTAGATCTTTTAATCTTTAAAAGTTCAGATGAACTGTCCTGCAATGCCAGTTGCAGGTGGACTCAGAGGAAAGAGGCAGAGAGGGAGGAGAGCTCGCCACACAGTACTGTCCCTACTGATAAAGCAACTCTGCATCCTTCACGGTAAGACTGCACATCTGGATTCCAAAGCAGACACTGGCCTGGCGATGCTTCTGCAGAGGTGTGCCCTGGGCAGACAGCCCAAGTCACAGCTCCCATATTGCCATGTACAGATGGCTTTGTTTCTGTGAGGACTGTCCAAAGCCAACGACTCCTCAAGCCTACACACATGCCTGCCGGTGGGGGAGACCCACAGCGCGCTATTCTGAAGACAGCAGGAAAAGCAACTCAGGAAGCATGAGCAGGCATGTCTGTAATCCCAGGGACTAAGGCAAGAGGATGGCAAGTTCCAGGCAAGCCTGGGCAAGTGAGGGACCCTGTCTCTTGGCTTGGGTCTTTTGGGACACCTTTATAACAAGAACTTTTTAAAAAAATTTAGTTTTTTACATTTATTTTTTTCATCTGTGTGTCATATAGACACACATACCATGGCATGCATGTGGAGGTCAGAAGACAGCCTGTCCTTCCACCACGTGGGTCCTGGAGAACAAACTTAGGTCCTCAGGCTTCATGGCAAGTGCCTCGACCCATTGAGCCATCTCTCCAGCTCCCATTCAGGGACTTAACTTAGGCCAACATGAAAGCTATAAATTGTGCGCATTCACTTAAGGACGAGGTTGACAGCTCCCACCACATGTCTGCAGGGTCCACACTCAGAGTAAGCAGCCAGCGAGAACTGCCGTGGGCCAAGCTTCGTGCAGGCTGAGGACAGAACCTGCTCGCCAATGTGGCCTCCAGATACATCCTCACTCGAGATGCTTCCCCCCTGGGCACGACAGTGCATCCTGCAAAGCCAGCACTCCAGAGACTGAGGCGTGACGACGGACGAGAGTTCCAGGCCAGTGCAAGCTGCATAGTGAGACCCGGTCGGGGACCACTGTCCCTGGCATATGAAAGACTTGCTCCTGGGATACTTTCCTCACCAACTCTATACTCAGAATGAACGGCAAAGTTAAGCACAATTACGAGGTGGAACTTAAAAAAAAAACAAAAAAAAAAACTATATCTATTACTTATTTAGTGATTTTGTGTGTTTTGCTGGTGCACACAAATATGTGCCTTGTCCCAGGATGCCAGAAGAGGGTGTCGGATCCCCTGACACCAGAGTTACAGGCAGTGTGAGTTACCATGTGGGTGCTGGGAACCAAACCCAGGTCCTTTGCAAAAGCAACAGTGCTTTTACCCACCGAGTCATCTCACTTTTAATAGGTGATACTCTTAAGGGCGAAGTGTTTAAATGTTTATCAAAGCCAAACTGAAGCGAATGCGCAGATGGGTTCCTGCCACGCCTCCCTGTCACACACAGCTCAGACCACCCTGCTGCTTCTGAAGTCAATGAAACACTGGACTCTAGAAGCGGAAGGCCTCCTGGCCCCGAGAGAGACACTTGGTGCGTGGGGAAGGCAGGCCCTCGGTTGTTAAATGAACCCTCCATGAGGTGGCCAGAGGGACGCCCTGGAGCTGGACCTGCAGGCGGTTGTGAGCTGCACCTCGCAGAGGCTGTGCTGAGAATCGAGCACTGGTCCCGTGAGGACATCCAGCATTCACTTCAGAGCCTGCCTTTCACATGTCCGGAACTGAGCCGTGGCAGCTTCAAGTGCATTTCAGCGGCTCAGTGACTGTCTCGGCCACCGGTCTGAAGCTGGGCTACCTCGGACCACGCTTTGGCAACAGGCCCATCTCCTGGGGGTAAGAGGTCACTTTCAACATCACACCTTGCCAGCTGCTAGCTTTGGGGACACAGGCATTTCTTGCAGATTCTCAGGCACTGTGGGAGGGGGAGGAGGCAGGCACACAGGCCACCCCTCTGCAGCGGGCAGGCCACTGGCACCCAGCCCAGCTCCTATCAGAGAGAATGGCACAGAGCTCCAGTTCACCTTCAAAGCAGACCTTTCTCCCAGTACTTGGAGTTAAAAATAGTTTAAGGCCAGGCTGGCCTGGGCTATTTTTATCTGGAAAATTAGGGGTCAGGAACAACACAGTAAGCAGAGGGGAGGTGACCACAACAGAAAGAACACCCACAGACCGGGGGGGGGGGTTGCTGCAGATTAAGACACAAGCTCTGCCAGGTGGTGGAGGGAGGTGAGGGATAGCCCAGAGGATGGTCAAGGTCGAGTCACTGGGTGCTAGCACGCCTGAAAGCACGGGCAGCAGAGGATGACCTTGAACTCCTGACCCTTCAGTCTCCACCTCCCAAGTGCTAGAATTATAGGTGTATGCCACCACAGTGGACTTGAAGGACAGTGTGTGTGTGTGTGTGTGTGTGTGTGTGTGTGTGTGTGTGTGTGTGTAGAGTGTGCAAAGCACAGAGGAGGATGTTGGGGCTACTGTATCACCTTCTTGCCTTGAAACGGAGTCTCTTGGTGAACCAGGAGCTCGGCTGGCAGCAGGCAAGCCCAAGTCTTGTCTCTGCCCCAAGGGTATCTGGTGATAGGCATGTGTGGCCATACAGCTTTTCACATGGGTGGCAGAGTGCAAACACTAGGAAAGGCACATTCTAAATGACCAGCGAGGGTCAGGATGGAGACCATTCAGAGACTTGATTCACTGGTGTGCTGGGGAGTGAGGAGAAGGCACAGTTTTCATAACCCACAATAATCGGTTCAAACAATATAATCACACCCTTTGGAGCATGTCCAGTCTGTGGCCCATGGTCACACCCGGCCAGCTGTGAGTGCAGCTGGACATTAAGTGACAAGCTTACTTCAAACATGACATGAGGTCCCCCACCCTGGGGTATGTGTGCTCACCCCCATATCCTAATATCAAAGACTGGACCCACAAATGTGCCCGGGGCTTTTAAGTGAGGGCTTCATAAGGGCTGGCAATTATTTTCTCTCCATGTACTTATCTGTGGCAGAATGCACATATGTATTTGTAATCGATTGGATGGGCCCATGTGTGTCTGCACAGGTCTGAGGCAGACGTCAGGAGTCTCCCTCATTGCTCCTCCACGTTATGCTTCACTGCAGTCTACCTTAAGCAAACCCAGAGCTCACCTGAGTGGCTCTCTTCAGCCAGCCCACTTCCAGATGCCCCTGTGCCCTGGGAGGCTGGGACCCCGGGCCTGCTGCCAGGCCTCCAGGCAGTTGCACAGGTTCTTTTCACTCACAGGACAAGCTGTTTAACCACTGTGCTGTCTCCCAGTCCTCAGGGTTGGCTCAACCTATATAGGTTGTGCACAGCAAAGAAATCACAAAACAAAAGCGAACCAAAAAAACACTAGGCAATTATATGAGGGGCTGCGTATGAACTGATTAAAACCTGGATTAGGGTGGCCAGGAAGAACTTCAGACCTAACACTCACTGGGCCTCTGACACAAGCAGCAGGGAACACTTGTTGATAAGATAAGGTGCTACAGCCCACAAGGCCCCCAACTGTGAGGGGCGTGTCAACAACACAGGCGCTGTCAGGGCCACAGCAGGACAAGAAGCTGGCTGAGGGGCACTGGCTGGGCTCCACAGGGAAAGAGCTGGGCAGCCACAGAGCGAAGGGACAAGAAAGCACGTGGTGGGAAGAAAGTGCTCTTTTCAAAAGGCAGCAAGGGACAGAAGTAAAGATACAAGATGGGGGGGGGGTTGAAATTCTCCATGGCACAGATGCAGCTGGGTTTGAACAGGAAATGGAAACGAGAGTGAGGTGGCTCTGTAGCCCAGGCTAGCCTTGAACTCACTAGATGGGTGAGGATGACTTTGAACTCCTGATCCTCCTGTCTCCTCCTCCCAAGTGCAGGGGTTACTGACAGGCCACTGCGCTCAGGGTATGTGGGGACGAACCCCGGAGCTCTTTGCGTGTGAGGCAGGTCCCTCAAGTGAGCCACAACTCCAGCCAGGAGCTGTGGCACTGAGGAGGGAGAGGGAGGTTACGCCTTTAAAACTCCAAAACTCCATGTTTCTTCCAAAGTGACAGCTTCTTCGGGAAAAACATTCCTAGCCAGCATTCAGTTCCTGTGTAATCCACCCAACCAGCTGCGCTTTCCCTCCGACAGCTGGGCACATGCAGGGGGGCAGAGAACCGTGCGGTCCCGGCAGCCGGGAGCCATGAAACGCACATGTATCCTACTGCATGTAGCGGACACTGCACAAACAGAAACCTCGGGCAGAATCCACTTAAAGCCCGTTCCTCCATTCACCTGACTCCTGTCCTACCCTACCAGCCCTCACCTTTTTTTTTTTTTAAAGAAAGATGTATTTATTCATTCTACGTAGATGAGTGCTCTATCTGCATGTACACCTACCACCAGAAGAGGTCATCAGATCCCAGTGTAGATGGTCGTGAGCCACCACCTGGGTGCCGGGAATTGAACTCAGGACCTCTGGAAGAGCAGAGGGTGCTCTTAATGGCTGAGCCGTCTCTCCAGCCCGCCCTCACCTCTTCTAACACAGGTAAACTCAATAGGAATCTGGAAGTTTGCCAAGCTCTCCAAACATGCAGTTGGAGCTGCCTCTCATCCTGTGCAATCAGTTGTTGGGAGGGAGACTGCAGACTGTCCCAGAGGAGAATGTGGTTGCTACAGCAGCTGTGCCTGAAGAAGCCAGGTGCCAGCTCACACCCACTCCTGAGGTGCTGAAGTTCCCTGAATGCACACAGCAGGAAGGGGACACGTTCCATGCTAGAGAACACGTCTAGACCTGAGTAGTCAAGCACAGAGAGTCTGAAACCAGCAAACCCCAGGACCCGCCAGTGAAGCCTGTGGTTGCCCAGCAAGAGTGCAGACCAGTGAAGGCGCCATCACAGCCGCACACGCCTGGGATCCCTGGCACTCAGAGGCTGAGGCTGCTCCAGGCCCTGGCTGCAAACAGAAAGAGACCGGGTGAACGGCACACCTCGGATGAGGTGAACTATCACTGACCGGTGTGACTCAACTGTAACAACAACAGACCAGGCTTGCAGGAGAGAGGATGCCCCGCGAATCTGCAGAAAGAGGGCGCTTCAGGCTCTTGGAAGCTTCTCTGTGGCTTTCTGGCCCAAGCCCCGTCATCAAGGAGCAGAACCTGCCAGGCGCAGGGTTGGGGGCTGGAGGTCTGTCCTCTCATGAAGGCCCAGCATACACACTCAGGCCCTGACCCCCCTTTAGCCGTGTGTAACCCCAGCCGCAGTCAGGCGTGGGCTAGGAGAGGTTGAATGAGCTACACTGGTGAGGACTCTGGTGAAACAGCTGGGGAGGGGATGTTTCGGAGTGCGACGGGCTTCCAGCTTGGCAGCACGGACCGCATTAGAGGTGCCACTCAGGCCTCAGAGCCCAGCACACGCTAGAACAAGGGAAGTCTCCAAACAGCCACCATGCACTCTGGCTTCTGAGGTTCCACTTCTGTGGAACTACACAAGTGTGTCAACCACAGAGTGGGTTTTGTGCATGAACGACGAAGGCGAGCTAAGGCTCTAGGCCGCGTGACCTGGGAAGATTCCACATGCAGCAGCTGGCTGGCAGGGAAGACTTTCCTTCGGCTTCAAGGTGCCCATGTGGTAGTCTCTGGTGGGCTCACCTCGAAACAAGAGCTGGGCGGCTGGAAGCAGAGCCAAGGGCAAGCTGTGGATAGCACAGTAAGTGACCAGGACACACACGCACACGCTCATACACACAAACCTGTGCAGCCACACACGGCTCCCACTGTGGAACGGGGCCCTGAGGGCCAGCACAGTGGTACAAGGCAGCTATGGAAACTGAACAGCCAGGTGGCGCACGCTGCTGCTGGAGGGGAAAGATCAGGAGTTCAAAGCCAGCTTGGGCTGCTGAACAGGCCCTGTGGCTCGTCTTGGCTCCAGGAAGCCCTGTGTCAGTGCAGAGTGCTTTCTGGGCATTCACGGGGAATGCTCCCTGCACCATAAAAGTATCTACGGATCTGTAAGAGCAAAAGGTCGCAAGTGAAAAATTAAGTAAAGCAACCAAGCTGATAACATCAACCCAAAGACACCAGAAAGCACAGGCGTCAGAAACGTGGAGGAATGAGGAGCAAGCCTGACGGAGGAAAGAGAGAAGACAGGGCCCGCCAGGAGCGGGAGTGCGGGCCCGCGCCAGGTGGCACCCCTCAACAGCAATGGGACCGCCAGGTGGAGAAGACTATCACTCGAAAGTGTCAGACTAGCCAAAGCACTTGGAGAGAGCCAAGCGAGTCACACATGTTCACTACCAAAAGGGAGCGAAATCAGTTCTGCAGGCAAGAGCACACTGCCGACGAGAGGGCCGACACGCTTCTGCTGCTGTCACCAACAGCTCCAAAGTCCTTCCTTTGGGAGGGGAAAAAAATGTGTGTACCTGTGTGCACACCTATGTATGCCCGTGGACATGTATGCATGCTCCTGTGTGTGTGTGTACATGCCAGGAGAGTGGTGGCTGCGTCAAAAAAAAAACACCTAAGCCTTTTTCTCCAGCTTACCGCAGGGAAAACCGTGATCTCTTAGAGAAACTCAGAACCAGATCTGAGTTGAAGCCTGGCCTGGTCTACACTGCAAGCTCCCAGCCAGCGAGACTCCCTACAATGTGGGGTCCAGGCTCTACACTGAGATGCTCTCTCAAGCACACTAAGAAAAGGAAGAATCAGGAAAATATTTAATTTTTTTTCTAACATGGGAAGCGCAACAGTTAGTAACAGTCTGACCTACTGTGTTTTATTCAAAGTACATGTGTGTGCTTCTCACACGCGTGAGGCAAGTATGTACACGCTGCAGACCACACAAAAGCCTCACAGCGAGCATGAGGCAGGCGGGCAGTACTGTGAACACCCGTCTGAAGCTCAGAGATGCTGAGCCACTGCCACAATGGTCCCAGGCTCAACCGAATAAGGACACAAAACCCACCACCTGTGTAAAGGCCTTCCTTCCCCCTTCAGTCGATCTCAAGGAGCATCTGTGAGTCAGGGCCTCACTGTGTGGTCCTGGCTGTCCTGGAACTCCTTATGTGGACCAGAATGGCCTCAAACTCAGAGATCCACCTGCCAGTGCCTCCCAGGCACTGGGCCTAAAGGTGTGTACAATCGTACCCATCCCCATGGTAACGTCTCAACATCTTTAAGGACCACCTTCTACTCAGCTGCCAGGATCAGCAGTCCAAAACCCTTCAGCCTTTCTGCACACAGGACAACTGACTCTACTCTCCCATCCCGAAGTGGCTGTCAACCACAGCCGAGCAGGCTCTCCTTGCTCTGTCCAAGGTTCCGGGACACCAGCTCTCAACCTGTGGGTCAAGACCCCTCTGGGGCCACAGGTCAGATCTCCTGCATATTACATTACAATTCATCGCCATAGCAAAGTTAGCTAGGAAGTTACAACGACGTAATTTTATTGTCAGGGCCACCACAACGTGAGGAACCGTATTAAAGGGTCTCAACTGTACAGGAAGGTTGACCCACTGTGCCGGGAGGAAAAAGAAGGCAGAGGTATGAGGGAAGGAAGCGCTGCCTCTGTGCGCTTCAGGCTGACAGGTTTACTTCTCACCGGTCTGGGGGCTTTGCTCTGAGCCTCAGTGCAGCACAGTCCTGGAGGGCCTCTGCCCGGTTTTCCATCTAAGAGGACTGCCACCCCTCCATGGCAGCCGCAATAAAGCAGCAGGATCAGCCTCATCCCATTCTTTGCTCTAAAAGCCTCCCAGAGCTGACTAATTAACTGCAGCACAGAAAACTCTGAGCAGTGTAAGGTGCTTGCTCCTCTCCTCCTATTACTCCGTCTCTCCCTCACGGCACTGCGGATTGAGACAGGGCCGCCATCCCAATCACCTCACCCCGGCATCTTTTCTTCACATGCACCCGCAAATGAACATGAGACTTGAATTAAGTTTTAAAAACATTATACATGTTGTAGTTCCAGCGATTTCACTTTTTAGTGGTTTGCTTTGGGGTTTTTTTGGACAGGGGTATTTCTGTGCAACCCAGGCTGGCCTCAGAACCAGTATTCTCCTGTCTCAGCCTCCTCTTTTATTTATTTTTTAGGCACGATCTGACTAGGAAACCCTGGGGCCTTGAGCTCACATAGATCCACCTGCCTCTGCCTCCCAAGTGCTGGGATTAAAGGTGTGAGCCACCACACCTGGTGCTGCAATCATCCTAAGGCCAAGCATTCTCCAGAGAAATGGCAACAGACACACACAGCGCTCACCCTCACACACACAGTGCTCACGCTCGCTCACGCTCGCACACACGCACACACACACACACACACACACACACACACACACAGTGCTCACACATACAGCACTTCACTCGGGTCCCTCTGTACCGTTCCTCTCTACCCAGAAGCGCCTGTGGCCTCTGATAATGCTCAGACACTGCTCTGTACAAGGGAAGACTGTGGCTCCCTGCTGCTGACATCACCACGGTCTTCCTGATGGAAGGAAGGACGGATGTGAGAAAGGCTAAGAGGGTAAAGGGCAGCTTAAGGGCAAGAAGAGGGTGAGGATCCCAGGGCGAGTGGAGGGCGGGCTTCCATCACTGGCAACAATCACGTTTCTGCTTTTCTCCCGCATTACTTCATCTTCCCTTGGGGGTTCCTCTTTCCAGTGGGTGGATGAGCAGTGGCCAGATGCGCATGTCTGAGGCGGACACTAGGGAAGTCTCACCACTTCATTGCCACATCCTGGCATACACGCAGATGAAGTGACAGAGACCTCGGAGCTCGGCTGTAGACCTGACTTAGATCCTGGTATCTGGGGGTCTGGAGGGTTGGCTCAGAGGTTAACAGCACTGTCTCCTCTTCTAGAGGTCCAGGTTCAATCCCCAGCACCAACACAGTGGCTCACAGCAGTCTGTAATTCCAGTCCCAAGGGATCCAATGACTGATTCTGGCCTCCAACAGGCACTGTACATACGTGATGTACAAACATACATGAAGGCAAAACACTCATACACATTAACTAAAAGCAGCAGTAGGAGTAATAAAAATAAACAGTCCTGGTATCTTAAGAGGACTTCCAGTGGGAGACAGGCATCCAACCTGTTCTCCTAACCTAGAGGCGGGACCGGGCACTGACTCACAACCCGCTGTAGCTTCAAAAGCTAGAGCACACTGGCAGAAAGCCTAACAGCACTGTCACAGGACAGAGAGTACACTCCCGAAGGCAATCAAGTATAACAGCCGCGCTCTGACAGGCCCTCAGAGGCAGACTGAGTACACCTCAGTGGCTAAAACACGCAGCTGCTTTTAAGTCTATGCAGTAAGCACTGTACAGTCAAAACGTTTATACAGCCAGATCCAGAGCGCCAAGACAAACTCCCCCACCATCATCGGAAATGTCTATCTAAACTAAATGGCATGGTGGTGCATACCTGTAATCCCAGCACTTGGGGAGGCAGAGGCAGGTGGATCTCTGTGAGTTCAAGGCCAGCCTGGTCTACAGGGCAAGTCCAGGACAGCCAGGACAGCCAGAGAGACTCTATCTCGGAAAACTAAAAGAACTAAAAGCCATGTGCTCACTGAAGTCCTTCCATATCTAGTGCAGCAGGAAAACACTGGCTTCAAAGTCTGGCGTGAACCTGACCGGCTTTGCCTGAGCAGTGGGGCCTGGCCTAGTGTAAGCTGACCCTTACCCCAAGTGTAACTCAGGGATGCTGTGCCCGGTGGTGCGACCGCTGGGACAGTGTCTGTCTGGGGCCTGCGCTGAAGCCTGACCGCCTGATGCAGCCTGCTTGCTCAATATTTGAACGGAGGAGTGTGTGCCTGGTGTCTGAGTGCCCAAAAGCAATACTTTTCTCTTTTTAAGAAATACTTAAATTACATGTTCAAACATGGTTACCCTTTTTTTTTTTTTTTTGAAGTCAAAAGTTCAACGAGGGGCTGGCGTGATAGATGGCTCAGCAGGTAAAGTCTGACGGACCCACTTGGTAGGAAACTCAAAGCCAGAAAGCTGTCCTCTGATCTACACACACACACACACACACACACACACACACACACACACCAGAAAGCTGTCCTCTGATCTACACACACACACACACACACACACACACACACACACACACACACTCAGCAAGCAATGTTGTTTCGTTTTTTGAAACCATTCCTCTGTGTAGCCTTGGCTGTCCTGGACTCACTCTGTAGACCAGACTGGCCTCACAGAGATCACCTGCCTCTGCCTCCCTGAGTCCCAGGATTACAGGCGTGCGTCACCCACCCGGCAGTAAGTGTAATTTACAAAACGCAAGGCTCAGTGGAAGGCTGTCGGTAGACTCTGAAACCCTGTCCCTGGGATGAATGAAGTGTGTGCTCAGCGAGTGAGCCCATTCTCCCTGCTGCTAGGCTGGTTCCCCAGACCTCCAGGCGGGTGATTTCAATCAGCACCTTTCCTTCAGCTACTTCCACCCAAGGGAAAGAGATGTCCCAGCCCGCCCGCTTCCCTGAGAGCCAGGCTGCCCAGGGAGGAAGGAGGGAAGCAGGAGGGAGCCACAGACCCCCAGAGAGAGGAAACCACCTCCTCGGCCCCTCCCACCCCAAGCTGTTCCCCAGCAGCAGCACCTTCTGCGGTGAGTGGGACATTCTGCTGTGAGCAGGACCGCTCTTCTTTTTAAAGAACCTCACTGAGCGGCGGGACTGCGGCCTAGTGGAACCTCCACGGCCTCCCCAGCTTTACTTTGTTGTACTTTGGGGGACCACGCTGCCCTCACACTGGAGATGTAGCAAAGGCTCTTAAACGTCTCCTCTTCCTTTTCAACTCCAGAAACCTGAACTACCCCACCTGGAAGCTTACTTGTAAGCAACTTTTTCTTGAGCTCACCTGCTGTTAACACAGGTGCCCCCACCCAGGGATGAGGGGGGTGTTTATCAGCCTTCCCGATGTATTCGGTGCATCTTTTCCCTCCCAAACATTCTCGGTCTGACCGTCCCATATGGCTGTCAACATAGTTCAAAACCTACACAAGCAATAATCACAGGGAAGAGCCTGTGTGTACTAACTTGTGTGTCAGGGTTTTCCCAAACCTCTCAAAACTCAGACTGTAGAGGGAGGGTGCATCAGGGTAGCCCTGAATACAAAGAGAAGATTCAGATCTAGAAAGGAGAGTGGAGAAGAGCTGCTGTCTTCTCCACTGTCTGTCTGTCCACTTGGCTGTCTGTCACGGCCAAGGAAGGAGCTGCTGGGCGAGGAAATGCCAGTGTAAGAGAAAGAGGGGGAAAAACCCCGCCGAACCTAAGGGTAAAAGGAGCCCTCGAGAAGGAGAAGGAGAGTCTAGGAAGCCACAAAAACAGCTTTTTTTCAAGAGAAGAATCATACTAACAAAGCGAATCGAGGAAAACTACTCTGAGCGTAACCCACCTACTCTGAGCCCTGGGAACGGAAACACTCCTCTCCCGGGTTGGTAGTGGGTTTCAGAACAGCAGGGACAGCCGGCAAGATAAAGCTTCGAGGGGGAGGGGAGCAGGCCGCCAAGCTTTTCCTGAACACGGGGAGTCTTCCGACCACAGGCTTTTAAACGGCCCTTTCTGGGGGCAGCTGACAGACTAAACACAGCGCCTGGCTCTCAATCAGAGCCGGGTGCGCGCTGAAAACCGCGGGGCTTTCAACCAGCTCGGGCACACAGGCGACATCCACCACCCAGACCCGGTGCCCCAAGCGCCCCCACCCCCACGAGTGACCGGGGCCCCGGCAGGGTCTGCGCTGTGGCCACCGCGGGGACAAAAGGAGCCACGCTAAGGCGCAGCGCCCACAGACCCTCTCCGGGCGCCGGCCCCAGCCACTTACTTTCGTTCGGCCGTTTATCCTGTAGTTGCCCAGCTTCCCGCTGCAGTGGCGGATGAGGTCGTCCATGCTGCTCATGAGCAGGCCGATGGTCTCGCAGCCGGGCTCCTTGCCCTCGATCCAGGTGATCTGGTCCCCCCGGATGTCCTTGGAAGAGTCACTCTTCTGGCTGACCAGCTGCCCGTCCGTGAACTTGCCGGTGTCGTGCAGGGCGCGCACCTCGTCGCCGATCTGCTGGCCGGTCTCCCTGCCCAGGAAGTCGTCGACCACGCAGATGCCGTGCTTGTTCATGCACGGCACGATGTACTCCAGCGCCAGCTTCAGCGCGGGCAGCGGCTTGGTCTGCCCGTTGGGCCGCGGCCCTCCGCCGGGGCTCAGCGCCTCCCCGGGGCCGCCGCCCGCTGGGCACAGGCTGGCGCGCTCCGGGCCCGGAGACCGACTGGCCGGAGGATCCTCGGGGCTGGACTCGGCCGGGCCGGGGCCGCTGCGGGCCCGCGCCGCGTCCTCCGGGCCCGGCACGCGCGAGGCCGCCGCGCCGTCCCCGCGCCGGGCCGCCCCGCCGGCGCGCGCGGCTCCAGGGGCCCCACCGGGCGGGGGCGCGGCGCGGGGCTGCGCCGACGCGGGCTGCGCGCGGGGGGCCTCGCCGCCCTGGCACACCAGCTTGTGCTTCTTCCAGTCCTGGCGCTGGTGTTCCTTGCAGCAGTAGAAGGAGCTGCGGCAGCGGCCGCAGCGCAGCAGGTTCTCCATCTTCCCGCACAGCTCGCAGTACTGCCGGTCGCGCTCGCTGGCGCTCAGCACGCCGGGCCCGCCGCTGTCACTGGCCATGGCCGCGGCGGGGCGGGCCGCGGGCCCGGCGCGGGGCGGCGGCGGGGCCGTCGGGGCGCCCGCCCGGGGCCCGCCGCCCGCTGCGGGAGGCCGCGCGCGCCCTGGCCTCCCCTGCCTCGCCCGGGGCCGCCTAGCGCCGCATCGCGCCGGGGAGAGCGCGGCCTGCGCGGCGCACGGCGCCCTGGGCGGGCGGGCCCGGCCGGCTGCGTCGGGGCGGGCGGGCGGGCAGGGCGCGGGCCTGCGGGCGCCACTCGCTCCGCGCGCGCTGCACGTACACCACGGCCCCGGCGACCCGGCGCGCGGGCGGAGAGGGCGGGGGCCGCGCGCACGCGGCGGGCCGGGCCTAGCGGGCGGGCGCGCCGCTTCCTCCGCCCTCCCCTCCGCGGGGCGGCTCCGCCCGGGGCGCGCGTCCGCCGGCTGCGCGCACACGCGCGCGCGCACCCGGGGCTCCACCTGTCTGTCGCGGCCCGCGGGCAGCGCTCCGGGGCTGCAGCGCGGCCGCCTCTGCCGCCTGGGCCTCGGAGGAGGAAACGGAAGCTCAGACTGCCCGGGCCGCTCCGAGCTCCGAGCCGGCCGCCGCGCGCTCCCGGTCTGCCGCTCCCCGGAGGCCGCGGAGGGCACAACAAAGGCCCCCCCGCGCGGCCTGCTCGGGGGCCCGGTTCTGCCTTTGCTTTGTTTGCTTTGGGTTTTTCTGCGGTCCGTAAACTCTGAGATTTCTCCGGGTTCCGGTTCGAGACCTCCCGGGTTAAGTAAGGTAATCAGGGCTGGGTTCCAGATCCACATTGAGGCCTGCAGCTCTCAAAGGCGTGTTACAGGAACGACTGTGTACGTGGTGCTGAGATCTCGCTGTAGAACCTGCAGTAGCATCTGCAGTAGAATGACGAGGGTCAACACGGTCTTTGTTGTCTTCAGATGCCGTCCCGGAGTCAGCGTCACCTCTCCTGCCTAGTGTGCGCACTGGCAAGGTGGTTAGCGTGAGCCCCCTTTGCCACCTCAGAATCTCGGTTTTGTTTGTTTACAGTGTTGGGAATTGAGAGGAACACGCTAGCTCGCGTTTGTTTTTATGAAACCTTAAAACCTCACAGAGCCTGGCATGATGGCAAACGCCTTTAATGCCAGCACTCAGGGGTAGGAGGATCACTGTGAGGCCGGCCTGGGCTAACAAAGTGAGTCCAGAATAGAGAGACCCTGTCTCAAACACACATACACACACACCTATGGAGTGCTGAAGAGGAGGAAGAGAGCTCTGCAAGTTCAGGACCAACCTGCCCTACTCGGTGAGTTCTGGGCCGCCAGGGTTCAAAGTTTGGCACAGCCACCCTGCCCCAAAACAGCCAGCAGAACCCCAGAGGCACAAGCGTTTATCACAATATACTTGGCACATATTTGAGTGTAGCCATTGACACAAATAACCTGTAGTTTGAATTGGATGGTGGGAGAACCCAGAAGCAGGAATTGTCAGCTTTGCCCTTTGAATAAAACGATTGCAAGCAAAGCAACTCAGGAATGCTTAGAAATGTAGAGGAGACATTTCATGACCTGCAAACATCAACCTTCAGAATATTTCTGAAGCCAGACATGGTGGTGCTTGCCTGTAATCCCAGTACTCTGGAGGCAGAGGCAGGAAGATATATGTGAATTCAAGGACAGCCAGG
>REGO01000129.1:1185936-1242845 GCA_010120015.1 Rhombomys opimus
AACAAACAAACAAAAAATGAAGCTGGACTTGGTCAGTGGCACAAATACATAATGCCAGCACTTGGCAGATGGAGGCTACACAGAGGACCTCCTGGCAAAAATAAAAAGCCATTTTGAGTTAGGGTAGTAGGATGATAAAGCGCTTCCTTGGTGTGTGTAGTACTTTTTTAAAATGCGTGAATTAATGTAAACACAAGACGGGGTGTGGGAATGGGGCCCTTGTGGCCCCAAGACTGCCCTTCCCACCCAAAATAATCAGGTACAAGTGGAGCCAAACACTTCTTGGGCCTCCTTTGCTGCAGTAGGTATATATTTTCCTAACTGCATAAGAGTAGGAACTGAGCCGGGCGTGGTGGCACACACCTGTCATCCCAGCACTCAGGGAGGCAGAGGCAGGCGGATCTCTGTGAGTTCCAGGCCAGCCTGGTCTACAAAGAGAGTCCAGGACAGCCAGGCTACACACAAAAACCCTGTATGAAAAGAGAGAGAAAGTGGGAACTGTTCTTATCAGGCAGCAGCAAACTTGGGGAATGAGTTATAAGACTTCTACATAGAGTACTTACTTGTAGGTATTAAAACTGTCCCCATAGCACAGCAATTTTAATTTGTGTCACAGCTTATCCGTCTAGTTGCGTATGTGTACATATGTGGGCATGTACAATCCACACTGCATGTCCGGACATCAGAGGATGACATTTAGAAGTGCGTTCTCTCATGGGTTTCTTGGATTATACTCAAGTTGTCCATCATGGTTATAAGTACCTTTTCCCGTTGAGCCACTGGTCCCCGAAGATTTATTTTTAGGTCCCTGATATGTCAGTTTTTTACCCCTCTCTTGTTTTTTGTTTTTGTTGTCTGTTTGTTTGTTTTTTAACTGAATTCTACTTAAAGATGTCAGATTCCATATCTTATACACGATCCGGCAAGGCTTAATGTGTGGTGGCACTGCCCGGAAATGCCAACACTTACCTCAGAAGACAAACAGCCCAGAAACAACTTGGTTAACTTTTCTGTTGAAATCAGCATATAGAATCACAAATCAAACATATGGTACTAGAAAGTCAAGTATGGAATATCCGGTTCAGATATCTCCAAAGGTCCCCAACTGTCGACTTTCTGCATTGGGAGTTTAGGCACTGACCTTCGCCCGGAGGGAGAGGTCTTACTGAGCATGCCAGAGGTTGAGTTACACAGAGGAGAGTCTGGGTTTCCGTCACCATGGTAGCAGGCAACCTAGAACTGTCTTAATGTCAAGCTAAGAAGTAGGCAGTGTTACCAGGCCCAGTGAGCAGGCAAGAGGGAGCCTGGGAGAGTCTCTGATTTTCAGGGTATGCTCAACCCAGCCCAGCCAAGAGCACCGTGATGGAACCTGAAGGAAGAATTACCGGAAGTGCTCCTTTCTCAGCTCTGTGTGACAACCTGGGCCACGGCTGACCGGCTGGCTCCCAGAGTGACCACCTCTGTCCTTTGTGGGTGTGCAGTAAGAAGCAGTTGCTCCTGAGAGCCGGCAGGAGACTCAAAGGCAGACCAGGTTGAGAATGAGCTTCATGAAGAGTTAAAAGTGATAATGGCACACACCTACCATCCCAGCTACGTGGAAGTCTGTGGCAGGAGGACTCAGAGTTTCCTTGTTTACAGAGTATGCCTGGACTACAGAGCAAGTTCAAGGACAGCCTAGATAAGTTAGACTCAAAATCTCAAAGTAATAAGTAAAAAGATTTGGCCGTGCAGGTTGATGGCAGTCTTCATTACATGTGCAGTCTCTTTGTAGCCCAGGCTGGCCTCATCCAGGCTCCTCCTGCCTCACCCTGCATTCCTCAGCACCCTCTTACAAACACACACACACACACACAGGAGGAAATGATTCTAGCTCTTCAGGAAGCCCATGAAGAGGACTTGCCTTTGAGAGAAGTTCAGTTTGTTAAAATGCGAAATTTGCCCTAAATCCTGAAAAATCTTTAAGCATTCCTTCCATAGAGTCTAAGAGTGCCTGATTGTGGCTAAGACCTCTGGCTTCCCCACGTGACCATTTTGTTTGAATGTGATGCAGAGGGCCGGTATACCATAGGCATTTCACCAAGATAAACAGGAAGGCAGTCCGTGTGTTCTGGGGAAAGGGCCTGGAAACCGGAGCCATTCTGCAGCTCTGGTTTGGGGACACACTCATGGGTGTGGCTGGGAGCAGCACCTGCTGTCCATGAAAGGGCTCTGCTTCCTTCCCGCCAAGCCCGTCTCCAGTGAAAATAAGATATCCAGTGAGACTTCATGTCCAGGAATGTGTACTGGTGACGAGCCCTAACAGCTCAGGATTTTAAAGTTGCCAAGAAGTTTTAAAAAAAATCATTTTTCACAAAAATTTTTCTTTTTGAGGGCTGGAGAGATGGCTTAGTGGTTAGGAGCACTGTTGGTTCTTCCAAAGGACCTGAGTTCAATTCCCAGCACCCATATGGCAGTTCATGGCTGTCTGTAACTCCAATTCCAAGGGATTTGACACCTTCACACTAATGCACATAAAATAAAATTAAATAATTTATTAATTTTTTTTCTTTTAAGAAAACATTTTTCTGCCAGGTATAGTGGCACACACCTTTAATTCCAACAATCAGGAGGCAGAGCCAGGCAGATCTCTGCAAGTTTGAGGCCAGCCTGGGCTGTGTCAAAAGACTCAATTTTTTTTTCTTAATTTTGAGTGTGTGTGTGTATTGTTCTATTACATGAGTTCCAAGGCTCCAACTCAGGTTTTCAGGGTTGGTGGCAAGAGCCTTCATCCACTGAGCCCTTTTGCTGGGCCTGGTAATTATCATTTTTTCTTTCTTTCTCTCTTTCTTTGAGTTAGTGCTGTGTAGCCCAGGCTGGCCGCAGCTTTGCTGCATGCTCAAGAATACCCATAAGCTTCTTAGCCTCCTGTCTCCACAGCCTCCCAGCCAGATGAGCAGTGTGGGACACCAAGGCCGACTCACTCAACACTGAGACTAGAGCCCAGGGCTGCAGGCACGCTGACTGGGTAAGCTCTCTACCCACTGAGGCACTTACCCAGACCTGGAAATCTTGCCTAGAACTGGATCCACCTGCCTCTACCCCTGAGTGCTGGGATTAAAGGCGTAGGCAACTATACCAGCTTTTTCATTATTTTGTTTGGTTTTTTTGTTTGTTTGGTTTTTTTGTTTGTTTGTTTGTTTTTGCTTTTTTGGATTCTGTTTGAATTTTATTAGGGTATGTGTGTGATTTATGGTTATGCATGTGAGATGAGGCACACATGCGCCATGGCGCTGTCCAGCCTTGAGGACAGCTGCCGGCTCTCCTGTCTATTCCCAGGTCATCACACTGGTCTCAGGGTTTTGTTCTGTCAGTGTTTTTAAATAGGGTCTCCTGTGCACAGGCTGGAATCAAACTCACTACATGGCTGAAGATAACCTTGAACTCCTGACCTTTCTGCCTTTACCTCCCAAGTACTAGGGTGATAAGCATATGCTTGTCCTTACATAGTCTGGTCTAGGTAGCAAGTTCCAGGCCAGTTAAATCTACATAGTGAGACTTTTCTCAAAATAATAATGATGGTGGTGATGATGATAATGGAATAAATAAAATCTTTCTTTTTTTTTTTTTTTGAGACAGGATTTCTCTGTGTAGCCTTGGCTGTCCTGGTCTCACTTTGTAGACCAGGCTGTCCTCCAGCTGACAGAAATGTACCTGCCTCTGCCTCCCCAAGTGCTGGGGTTACAGGTGTGCTCCACCACAACTGGCTAATAAATAAAATCTTTTTAAAAACATTTTTTTAAAGCACCAAACTGGAAACCGTGGGAAAGGGTAGAAAATGGTGTCAGCATCTAGAAGGATGGCGCACGCCCGTGACCCCAACACTTGGGAAGCAGACACAGGAAGATGAGCTCAATGTTTTCCTTTGCTACAGGCTAGCCAGGACTACAGCAGCAAAGAAAACAGAGCTGGGGAGATGGCTTCTGAGCCAGCGCAGGTGTGAGGGCCTGAGTTTAAGCCAGACAGCCCACAGGAGCCAGTGCAGTGGCTCCTGCCCTCTAAGCCCATCTCTTGGGTATGTTGGACCCCGGGAGCTTTCAAGCCAGCCAGTCTAGCGAGGACAGCGACGAGACCTTTGTTCAGTGGAAGACTCAGCCTCAGAAAAAGGTCCAGTGCAGTCAAGGAAGAGCAGTCAAGGCCCTGCTCCCCCGGAGGGCTGGGCACAGGGCTTCCCTCGGGGCACTTAGCCACACCCACTCCTCCTTGCTGTTCTCCACCAAGCGCTTTGAGGGACTCATGTCCCTGACTGCCATAGACCGTGTTTAAATTGTTAATTCAGGAAACAAATAAAATGTGTAGTCGCGCCCGCTTCATTGCTGCACAGTTGTTCGCAGTCCCATAATATGCTGAACACACTATTACTGAAGACAAGCCAGGAAAATTCCCAGTAGCTCATATCGAAAGATGCGTTAGACCCAGCAAGGTGCAAGGGCCACAGTCATTCTTGACTAACAAGCGAGTTCAAGGGATTCATGAGGTCCTGGCCCCAAACCAAGAATAAGTGACTTATGTTATGGGACGTAGAGCGCCTTCGTTCTCAGCAACGCCGATTCTGACAGTGTGTGGTCAGATTTTTACAGCTAGAGGAAGGTAAAATTTACAGTTATGCAGGTGGCCTCTAAATGAGAGGAGCGGTGTTGGCCATCTTAGAGAACTGGGTGCTGCGTGGTGGTGGCAGGAGCATTCAGTGTCCACAAGAGCTGGTCCTTTTCTGGATATCACCGCAAGCATCCCGAGCCACGCTTTAGGAAGCCGGCAAGTAGGAAGGTCCCTGCCCACGTTTCATCCACAGTCTGGTGACATCAATGACAGCTCTGGTGCCAGATGAAGAGGGCCTCACCAGTGCTTGTGGCTCATGGCCACTCGGAGGTCTTGTGGGGACACCCTCACAGGCCCAAGCAGCTTGCTCCCTCATTGCCCTCCCAGCTCTCTGCTGATGACCCCACATCCCGTCACCCCTAGCTGCTTGTGTACCCCTGCATTGGTTACTGCCCAGCAATCCCTCCCTGTTAACAGCATTAAAAGGGCCTTGGTGGTGTGGCCCTGAGGTCACTCTGTAGCTGGTGCCACACAGAGACTGGGAAACGTTTGCAGTCAGTTCCAGTTGACCCACAAACATGAATGTAGCTAGAGTCAAGAAATGAGAAGCAGCCGGGGCAGTTGGGCATGCCTGTAATCCCAGCAGTTGGGGAGGCAGGGGCAGGCTGATCTATAGAGCCAGTCCAGGACAGCCAAGGCTATGCAAAGAAACCCTGTCTTGGGGGGGAAAATAATTAGCCAGGAGGTGGTGGCATATGCCTTTAATCCCTCTGAAGGCAGAGGCAGGTGGATCTCTGTGAGTTTAAGGCCAGCCTGATCTACAGAGTGAGTTCCAGGACAGTCAGGGCTACACAGAGAAACCTTGTCACAGAAAAACCAAATAAATAAATACATAAATAAATAGGTAAATAAGATTGATTAGCAGATATCAAAATAGTTTTATTGTGACACTCACACATGGGTACAATGCGTTTTGCTCACACCCCTCACAATCACCCTCTCATTGCCCTGCTCCTCCTGCTGGCCCCCTTCCTCTCCACAGATGGCTCACATTCTGCATGAATGTGTGTGTATAGACTAGATTCTGCATTTGAGGAAACACATACTTCTTTTTTCCCCTCTATTACCTTCTCTTCAATTCATCCCTCTTTCTGCTTGTCTCACTCACAGTCTAGATTCTGTATATGAGGAAAAAAAAAAGTGAAACATTCCCTATTCTTCCCTGAGTCTGGCATGTTTCACTTAACGCAGTGCTCTCCAGTTCACCCGTCTCTATGACATCACTTTATTATTGTGTCTGGCTAAATAAAGTGTCTCCTTACATAAGTTTTATTTTACACACGTTTTCTCTCTCCAGTCCTCTGCTGATGGGCATGTAGGCCGCTTCTGTGTCGGCTGCTGAATTGTGCGGCAATAGGCAGGGTGTGAAGGTGGCTGTGGGTGCCTGCTTGGCTCCTTCAGTGAGAATCCAGCTGTGACAAAGCTGAATCACCCTGTCCAGGACAAGACACACTTCCCAGAATTCAGCTGTTTAGTTTGCACTCCAGCTGTCCTGGGGATGGTGCTGTGTGGCTCTCTGAGGTGCGGGGATGGCAGGCTCGCTGCTCCCACCCTACCTCCTTCTCCCAACCAGCTGTCAGAGTAAACTTTGGCCGCTGCACGGTCAAATGGTCATAACAGAACTTCAGCGGTCACAAACGTGGCCCCAGTCACACGTGCATGCAGGAGCAAGAGGGAGCGTTAGTGCCTGGCCGCCTCCTCCCCTCTCCAAGTCCTGCCCCTCCGGTCACACACACACTCCTCTGTCTTTCCACGTGTGCGTGCTGCTCTTTCATATCTATTGGGGCTACATTCTTTGAATTCCTGTTACTTTTTCTTCCACTGAAGAAATGAGAAACATACAGAGATCCAGTCAGAGTTTGTGACGGAGATGGAGAGCAGCAACAAGGAAGAAGACGGATAGTTGAGTCTCAAAAGACTTTCAGAGCTTTTTAAATTAAAAGGGACTCTGCTGAAAACAACCTTGTGCCTCCCAAAAGAGTCCAGGCAGAGGTCAGCAAAGCCAGAGGGACTTCAAGTGCACTCTTACTGTTGTCCCTTTAAGGAGTAAAAAAAAAAATAAAAAATAAAAAATCCACCGAAGCCCTGATAATGGCTCACTGGCCAGGGATGAATGGGCCACAGAACGGCCGCACAGTTCTGTGGGCCCCACATTCCTAGAGGGGAAACTCCCGCAGCTGTCTGAGCCAAGACAAATCTTCAGAAAGCAGCCAGTGACAGCCTTGGGGGTGGGCCCGGATGAGAATTCCATCCTTCAAATGGACACGTCTTGGGAGGAGTGAGGGGAATTTTGCATTCCAGAATATTTGAAAGTCAAACTTTGGAAGCTTAACATTCTAGAGAACAAATAAGCTGGAAAAAGGAAAAAGAAAAAAAGAAAAACAGGGTAGAGGGCTGAGGTATGACTGTAGACTGTTTGCTGGGCATACATGTGGCTGGGGGTCAGCACTATATTAAAAAAAAAAAAGGTTGGGTTTGAGGTCTACATGGGGAGTTCCAAGATAACTGGGACTACACAGAGAAACTCTGTCTCAACAAACAAAATAGTGATGATAAATGAAATGATAAATAAATGATAAATGAAAACAGAACAAACTGAAAGAGAGCATGCAGAGGGAAGCAGCCACTTGGAAATGGAAGCCTACTGACAGAACAAACCCCATAAGGCCCCCTTCTCTGAAGTAAATAAGATTGAAGGTTTTGTTATTGTTTCTTGTTTTCAGCCTTCCTTCCTGCCCCAGGGAGGGTTCTCTGTGCTGCCCTGCCTATCATAGAACTCGCTCTGTAGACCAGGCTGCCCTCAGACTCAGAGATGTACCTGTTTTTGCCTCTTGAGTGCTGGAATTAAAGGCAGAGGCTGAAGGTTTTAATCATCACACTGGCACCTAGAATTGTCCTCCTTTTGGATCTGACAGCAGGTGATAGGAAGGAGAAGAGAGTGGTAAGTTCCTGGCCAGTGGAGGCATAGAAAGAGGAGCTGGAGGTGAGGGAGCTGGTGTGTGGGAACCGTCAGTGTTAGCGGGAATGTTAGAGTCCATCTGGGACCCAAAGCAAGGATAGCGTGCGAGCTGGGCAGGAATGAAGACGTGGAAGCAGAGAGGTGGGAATAGGACAGGGATTGAAGCGAATGCCAAGGCCTTGAGCTGAAATCAAAGGCTAAGAGGCCTAAGCAGAAAAAGCATCCTTCAAGAGATGTAGACCCAGCCAGGCGCTGTGGCTCATGTCTGTGATTCCAGCACTCAGGAGGCAGAGGCACGTGGGTCTCTGTAGGTTCGAGACCAGCCTGGTCTACAAAGCAAGTCCAGGACAGCCAAGGCTACACAGAGAAACCCTGTCTTGAACCTCGCCCCCCCCCGATAAAAAAGACGTAGACCCATGGAGAAGATGCAACAGGAATGCTCACGTGGAGTGAAGGGCAGGTTCCTGAACAGTTCCTGCAGCGTCCCAGCCAGCCCGGGGCAGGTGCTGCACATCTGTATTCCCAGAGCTGGAGATGGAGGCGGGATCAGGACCAAACGTGGCTACATGCATGACACTATCAAAAAGAAAAAAAGGAGCAAAGCTTCCCTTTGAAGTCAGTGACACAGCCAGACCTCTCTTCCCAGAGGATTCTTCCGGGATGGTTGGGGATGAGGTTGCTGGGGATTGAACCAGATTTTGTTTTGTTTTGTTTGGGAGGTTGTTTGATTGTTTTGTTTCAGGCACACCATCGTGGAGCCTGCCCTTCCAACTGGAGACATTTCATCGGCTTGCTCTTTCTTGTTTGTTTGTTTTAACTTAGTTTGTTTTGGGCTGTAGAGATGGTTCAGCAGGGAAGAGCACTGGCTGCTCTTCAAGAGGTTTGGGTTCGATTCCCAGCAACTACATGGTGGCCCACAACCATCTAAAATGGGACCTGATGCCCTTATCTGTCATGCAGGCATACGTGCTGATAGACCACTCATATATATACATACATACATAGATACTTAGTTTGTATCTTGAGATTGCATCTCAGGTAGCTCTGGCTGGACTTGAACCTGTGATCTGTCTCCTCCTCCCAAATGCTGGGATTACAGGCATGTGTCATCACACCTTTCTTTTCTTTTTTTTCTTTCTTTCTTTCTTTCTTTCTTTCTTTCTTTCTTTCTCTCTCTCTCTCTCTCTCTCTCTCTCTCTCTTTCCTTTTCTTTTTTTTTCCTTGTTTTTCAAAACAGGGTTTTTCTCTAACTCTATAACTCGCTCTGTGAACCAAGTTGGCCTCACAGAGATCTGCTGCCTTTTTCCCTAGTGCTTATGCTGGGATCAAAGGTGTGTGCTGCTGCTGCCACCACCACCACCACTGCCACCTCCACTGTCACCACCACCACCACCACCACTGCCATCTCCACCGTCACCACCACCACCACCACTGCCACTACCACCATCTCCACCACCACCACCAGGCTGCTTTGCCCCATTCTTACACAAATGCATCGCAAGGAGACAGCTCCACCACCATGCATAAAACCCTGAGTTTGACCCTACCACTCTCATGGTAGAAGGGCAGAACCAGCTCCAGCTGGAAGTCCTCTGACCCCCACACCTAGCACAATCAAGACTGTGCATATCCACACACAGACACAAAATAAATAAATGTAAACTAATAGTAAGATTGGTAATAAATTGCTGCTGTTTTTAGAGGGCTAGAGAGATGGCATTGTAGTTAAAGGCACATACTGCTCTTTCAAAAGACCAGAGTTTGGGCTGGAGAGATGGCTGCTCTTCCAAAGGTCCCGAGTTCAGTTCCCAGCACCCACATGGTGGCTCGCAACCATCTGTAATGAGATCTGATGTCCTGTAGGCGTCATCAGTGAGCTTTGCAGCAGAGGAGCCTACTGCTTCCCACCGGAGAGGCAGAGGACTCCAAAGGCTCCCCCTTCCTCTGACACTCCCTTCTGCTGCTGAGGAAGGGTAACTAGGCTACCTTCAGGAGCTGGGGAGCACAGTGTGTGAGTGGCCCCAGGTAGGAAGCACTGTGGACTTGAATGTTACGGTTGGGCTGGTAGAGGCTCCGCAGTTCACTGCTTGTTGCTCTTACAGATGGCCTGAGTTGGTTACCAGCACCAACACCAGGCAGCTCAAAAGACTTCAACCCTCTGCTAATCTCCAAGGGCACAGGCAGTCACGTGCATATACCTACATAGATACAGACTCAGGTTTTAGAAAATAAAACTTAAACACTATAGGGGTTTTGTCCTGTTTTAAGAGATGGACCCAGGCTGGCCTCAGACTTCCTGACTCTCCCACCTCTACTTCCTAACTACTAGAACTGCAGGCACGTGTATTCTGTGGGTCTCTGGAGTCCACATAGTGTCACAACCTCTCAACTCCACCACTATGTGTTGACAGCAGCAAAACTGTTAATGTTAAGCCTGTGCCCCATCAAAACTCTACTTACAAAAGCATATGGAGGGCCAGTTCTGGCCCTCAAGAGGTAGTTGACCAAACCCTGGTGTGCCTGACAGAAGTCTGCCTGGATCTGGGTGCTGGTGCTGGTTTCTGAGAAGACAGAAACCTCCCATTCAGCCACCCTATGGGTGTTGGCGAGTCCCCGCCTTGACACAGTGGTGATGGTGACCTTGAGCCTGGCTATGACTTGAGAGCAGAACCTAGTGATAAGCTTGACCCTGAAAACTGACCAGGCCAGAGTGCCATTCTTCCAGAGTTGTGCCTTTCCCCCAACCAGGGTGAACTGTCTCTTGCCCCGAATGTCAAGGTTTGTGATGGCCTCAGAACTGAGACTTCTGAGGTGGAGGGAGAGAAGTCCCTGCAAGCTTGTATTGTGCTTGGCCGGGAGCTTGAGTTTCAAGGCCCACACTAGAGACCTGACTGTCCAAATGGGGATCCAGCTGTCAGTAGCATCAGCCATGAAGGAAGGTCTCACCATACAAGACTTGGGAGTGCAGTCAAGGCTCACCACAGAAATGATGCTGTCCCAAGGCGTTCAGGTCAGGGTGACAGCAGCAGGCATGGATTGGGGTGACTGCAAGGATGCTGTTGTAGCTGAACTGTAGGCGGGGTCAGCAGGGTTGCGGCCCGCTGTGGTACATGTGGCAGCACTTGTGAACCCGATGAACTCCAGCTAAGGAGATTTCCAGCTGTCCTAAGTGTTACCTAATTTTTTTTTAAGCTGCTTATCATTGGGTATGGACAGACAGAAACAAAAGGCTCTCCACGTATGGAGTGTTAGCAACGTTAAGAATAGACATTTCTGGTTGTATATATCCCAGAAGAGTAGAAATTGGGGTCTTAAAAACAACTCTGTGTGCCTGTGCTCACCACAGCCTTCTTCACGGCAGCCTCGATGGAACAACTCTGTGCTCAGTGAAGACATCGGATGGTTAGCCCTGGCCTTTTGTGCTTTGCACGTAAAATCATCCCTCTAGGCTCCTGAGCTGAATGCTTAGCTGCTCTGGTGGTCCTCGGCTGGTGGAGAGGTCCTGATGTTATGGGGTCCCCGGGCCGGAGAGTTTGGCTGCGGAGGTAAGGCAGGGCACGGAGAGGGCTCTGAGGGCTGTACGCTGGCTCCAGTTCTAATCCATTCTCACCCGCCCCCCACCCATGCCTTCTGGGCTGTTTACACTGTGAGGTCGAATAAATCTGTTTTCCCTTAACTTTCTTCTTTGTCAAGTATTTGGTCACAGCTGTGAAAGAAAATTAAGGAATACAAGAACATATACACACACAAAGGAATATCACTCAACCTTTGAGACAGGTGTGGTGGCACACACCTTTAATCCAAGGTGCAGAGGGAGGCAGAAGCAGGTGGATCTTGGAGTTGAACAGCCAGGGCTATTACACAGAGAAAACCTGTGTCTGAAAAATCAAAACAAAAGTTTTAGTCAGCTTTAAAAGGAAGAAAAGTCTTGACATTAGAGTGTAAACAAATCTAGAAAACATTACAAATTGAAATCAGTCTCTTCCTCTCCATGATTCCCACCTGTATGACAATCAAAAGTAGTCAAAATCATAGAAACAGAGAGGAGAATGGTGATTGCTGGGAGGCAGGCTAGTAGATAGCTGTTGTTTGTGGGGTGCAGAACTGTGGTCCTGATAGACAGGGGACCTGGGGCCTGTTGTACCCCAAGATGAATTTAGAGGACAGTACCGCACTTTGGAGCTTGAGGGAAGGAGAATCTTGCACTCTGTGAGACTTGCTACAATTAGCAAGAGACAAAGTATCCAGGCTTCCTAGATTCTAACACAACACTTTAATTTCCAGATTCTCCAAGAGGGGAAAACATGTTAAGAAAACTCATGTTTGTAATCCCAGCCCCCTGAGGCAGGAGGATTGTGACTTTGAGGCCAGCCTGGACTAGAGTGAGTTCCTGGAGAGGGGGAAGAGAACAGAATAGAATAAATTAAATGGTAGCAATAGTGAAAGTAAAACCTAGTAGAGATGAGGCTGTGAGTGAGGCTGCAAACCCTGCCAGGATAAAGATGCCTGAAGGAACAGGTAACAGACTTCAAACGTGTCATGCTGATGGGAACACCCCAAGCTTGAACTGGAAGGGACAGAAGCAACGGAAAAGAGCCTTTACAGCTCTAAGATAAGGACAAACGAGCAAGAAAAAACAAACAAACAAAAATAAAAGGAAAACAGGGACTCTGCTATTTCTGTGATTTGCAGCAGCTGGTCCTGTTGCTTTCCTTCCTTGTCTGCCTCTGTGACCTCAGCCAGTTCCAGATGGCAGTCTGTGGAAGCCAAGGAAGTGTGCCCAGGACTCCTAGAGGAAGGTAGAGGGAAAGCAAAGGGTTAATGTTCAGCTCGTGGCATTTGAGATGAGCTTTCACAGGCAGCCAGCATCTCACAAACCAGGCTTGGTTGAGAAAGCAAGGGCTTTTCAGAATCCTCCAGCTTCTCCTCAGCACACCTGGGTGCGGAGACTCAGAGGAGGCATCTTGGAGCCTGGTGAAGGGCAGAGAGGACGAGCCTGCCTTTAGGGTGTAGGAATTAAGGTGACAGGAAGAAGCCAGAGACAGGATTTTGATAGTCCCTTCAGTCATCCTCCTCCAGGCCATGCCAGACTTAAATGTCAGGAGGGGCAGGGGCTTAATTATTTTTGTGGATACCTTGGTTCTTGAGTGGCTAGGGAAGCACTGAGGAGGCTTGGGTCCCCTGAGAGGCTGGTGGCCCAGTGGGAACAGGAGAGCCTCCTGGGTAACTGAGATGGGAGAGGTGCTGCCAGCTGGGAAGTGGAGCACACAGGGCCGGAATGTCAGGAGAGCAGAGTGAAGCCAGAAGGGCTTCCTGACAGCAGGGCCAGGTGATGCCAGCTGCCCCGGGGCCACCTGAGAATGCCCAGCTGCAGACATAGCGTCCAGAGCCCTAACACAACCAGGAGGATGTGTGTGCTGACCTGGAGGCCAGAGGACTGAGGGCAATTCTGTGGTTCCAAGGAAGCTTTTCCTTGTGCCTCCTTGGCCACGGCCAGCCATACTCGCTCCCGTGCTGCAAAGAACCAAAGGCTCGGACAAAATCTGAGCCAGTTCTTATCCATGCAGACAAAGGTGTGCGAAGAGGACTCTTTAAGCTCATGCAGCTCGGAGAATACCATATTAGGCAAAGTTTATGTCATTCTGGCCAGACAGCAGGGGCCAGTGGGGAAGACTGGCATTCATCACAGAACAGCAGAGGTGTTGTTTGTGAACTGCAGTATTCACAGGATGCACAGACCCACTGTCCATGGGGAGAACACCTCAAAGGATATTTGTCTGCTAAGCAAGTAAGTGCTGAAAGCATGTGATTCGCACTCATCTTTAATACGACCCACAGGATGCAGCCGCACACGTGACACAGCAACATGATCGTGGAGCAAGCTCCACGCTTGAAGGGCCCTGACCTGGCCCCGACCACAGTGAGGACAGGCTGCTTCACCCCAAAACTCTGGCTGTTCTTGAGAAAAGAGCAGACAGCAGCTCTGTCTGCAGGTTACCACAGTCGTTCCTCCGGGAACTTTCAGACTTGAAACAGTCACAGGAACATTTCAGTCCGTGAGTCCCGCTGGCTTGGTCTCAGAGCTTACAAACACTGACTGGTTCCTTTGACTTTTCTTAGTGTTGACCTACAGAGTCCTGGTCTGTCCCTGATTCTTGAGCCACAGAGACTTGTGATGTCTGCCCATTCTTTGACCCTGGGAGGCCTTGGACCTGATTGCTGAGAAGGCCTGCCTCTGGAGGCTCTGGCTCTCAGGGACTTGTGGAAAGACTGGGCTCAAAGTCCCCGAATATTTCTTGTGTTGGTAACCCCTCATTAACCCAGCTGTGGCTAGGGTCTGAAGGCCTCTTCCTGGGCCCCCACTACCCCTGCTCCCCTGTCAGGACCTGGTGTGTTGTAGATTCAGGTCCTCACACACTGGATGTGGAGGCTGGTCTACATCAGTCTTGACCCTTGATTTATCATCCCTAGTCACAGACCGTCAAATTGGAAAACACATAGCCTCGCTTTTCTTCTGTTCCTCAGCCACTGAAATCAACACAGACTGTCACCCCGTAACCAGAAGATGTGTGGAGACACCCCATTCGAGTAAGCCAGCTGGAGATTTCTTACCAACGCAGCAGTGACTCTGCCAACCACACCATCCCCTCAGGTCCTTGTGCGATGCTACAGTTGTTTTAAGTTTAAATTACTTAAAGTGCTTAAAACAAGAATGCCTCTAACCCGGAGGCCCACCTGCCCAAGGACAGACAACATCCTAGAGTGCTGGGGGCTGCTGTTCGTGCGAGATCATGAGCCAGCGCACGTCTTCACTTCTTCACTTCCGTAAACAAGCGTGGTTGCCCCAAATGCCAAGGATACGCCTGATCACACGCAGCTGAGAGGTTCGTAACCAGGAAACATATCAGAAGGTACACTTGCCCCTGATTGCACAAAGGTGGGACGTGGGTAGCCTGGTGGGTTTTGCTGGTATAAGCTTGGTGTCATACCCTGGGAATCCCTGGTATGGCTCTGGCCATCTTCCTGGGTAATATTTTGTAAAGCCTGCTTCAGATTTGGCTCAGAACTTGTGGTAGTGGTCTTATTCCCTCCCAGTGGTACTAACCCTTGTTCCAAGCTCCTCATGTCTCCTTTCTTCTGACACTCTGGATATACATTGGGGTTTCATAAGCTCCAGTGGATTTCAGTGAATTAGCTTGAGCTCATGCTAGTAATTCCAGTACTCAGAAAAAGAAATAAAAAAAAAAAAAAAAAAAAAAAAAAAAAAAAAAAAAAAAACTAGAATAAGCAGAAAGGAATAAAAGGTTGAATGATTGTTCAATGTTTTATTGTTCACAGCCATCATTGAGAGGAACATGTTTGCTCAGCTATCATGAAAAGCATTAAGATAGACACAGGGAAGAGGTACACAGGGCAGGGTCTGAAGGAGGTGCCAGGAGCTTCCTTGCCCTCTCAGGGCACCACCCTCCAGGAACTGCCACAAGACCAACTGTCCTAGAGCTCTCTGAAACCTGACCTCCGAGGTTTCTAGGGAAACATCAGTAGATATGCCTAGAAGATAGGTGAGGAGCCAAGCAAGTCTGTCTGCCCCAGGGTTCCTCGCGCCAGCCGTGAGACAGGCTCCAGATGCCTACCTGATGACCTGCCACTGGAAAAGGAGGCCAGAGGATTTGTTTGTGGTCATCTCCAACACCTACAGGCAGGGGCAGCTTATGGTTCCCAGAACCTGGCCAGGAAAGAGAAATCCTAGTTTCTGTGGTGGCCTTGGAGACAATGTTCTATTGTTGAAGAAAGGAATAAAACACTTTGTCTCATATACATTGTGTGGTCAATTTTTGCGAGTTTGAAGGAAACTAGAGCCGCCTGGGAAGAGGGGCCCTCAGCTGAAGAATTGCCTTTATCAGATTGCCCTGTAGGCCCGTAGGCCATTTTCTTAATTGCTGGTTGATGGAGGAGAGCCTAGCCCAGTGTAGATGGTGCCAGTCCTGGGCAGGTGGCTCTGAACAAGCCTAGGGAAGCAAGCCAGTCAGCAGCGTTCCCCTGTGGCCTCTGCTTCAGCTCCTGCCTTCAGTTTCCTGCCCTGGCTTCCCTCAGTGATATGTCCTGCGACCTGGAAGTGTAAGCCAAATAAACCCTTTCCCCTGCAAGCTGGTTTTGGTAATGGTGTTTTTTCACAGGAACAGAAACCAAAGCAGAACAGACCTGCTATCTAAGGCTTATCATTGGTCACTGGGGCTACAAAGCTCTCCTCCCTGACCCCAGGGACAGTGCACAGTGACTAATAGCTGTTGTGCCAGTAACTGCTTACCAGCAGGCTCTCTGGGTGGAGTGGGGCGGCAGCTCACAGCAGTTTCTGACTTCTGTGATTACATTCTTTGACTGCAGCTCATTTCCAGCTGCCGACAGCATGTCCTTATAGTAGGAGTTGGGAAGAGATGTGCAATTCACTCTCCAGAGTCCCAGCATGCCAGCCTTGCGCACCTCTGCCTACACCAGGAAGGCAGAGTCCCAGGCAAAAGCCGGTTTCCAGATGCGTGTGGGGAGCTCATTGCTAGTTGGTTCCCTGCAGAGGTGAAGGGTGCTACTTGTTTTGCATTCCTCTCTGACTAGAGTACATTAAAAAGTGGATTCAAAGAGGTGCCAAAGTCAGAGGTCCACACAAAGACTGGCCACCCCGTCTGCATTTTACAGACGCCTGATCCCACCTATGGCTCCTGAGCTCCTGAGAGCAGCTGGGCATGTGCACCCGGGCAGCCCGGCTTCTGAGTGGAAATGCGGGGGGAGGGGGAGCACCTTTTTGTTGTTTAAAAATTGTTTTCTTTTGGTTAGCACACAGAGCAGTGGGTTTCATTACAGCATCTCCACGCACTGGTTGCTCCTTCTCCTCCCTGACAGTGCTCCCCCCACACCCGCCTCGGTGGAGCTGTCCTCCCCCGCAGGCTACTCTCCTGCTCTCTTTTGCTCTCCCACATGGATCCCATCGCCCACCCGGCAGATCTGTTCCACTCGGGACACCCTTTCCAGTTTTTGTCCCTCCACGGCGTGTTCTGAAGTCATCCTCTCATGATGGGGTACTGGAATTTGGGGGACAAGGAGCATCGAGCCTGTCCTGGATTTAGCCATTCAGGGTCTTGCGGGCCGAGGCACCAATGTGATGGGGAGTGGGCAACATCCCAGAAAAACAAACATAGAGCTGCCCTGGGCAGCTACGGATTCAAACCACCCACACACAGATGGAAAACAATTGAAAAAAAAAATTTTTTTAAACCACAAGAGTAAAAAACTGGCAGTTTTGGGGTTTTGTTTTTCTCTTTGTTTGGTTTTTGTTGTTGTTGTGGTGGTGGTGGTTGAGACAAGGTCTCACCACGTGGAGCTCACCACGTAAACCAAGTTAGCCTCACTCTCAAGAGATCCACCTACCTCTGCCTACTTCCAGAATTAAAAACATATGCCACCTATATAAGATGACCCAGTTGAAAGATTTCTCTGTTGTTTTTAATTACACGTGTGCACAGGTATGTGCATGTCGTGTGAGCATCAGGAACCCCTAGTCAGAAGTCACAGGTAGTTGGGAGCCGCCAGGCATGGGTGCTGGGAGCCAAACTCGGGTCCTTTGCAAGAAACCACGTGTTCGTAATGATAAGCCATCATTAGCCCCTAAAAGGACAGGTTAAAAATGCGTATGTTTTTATTTTGTGTGTTTGACCTGAGCGTGTATATGTGTACCATACGTGTGCCCTGTGCCCGCAGAGATCAGAAGAGGGCACAGCATTCCCCGGAACTGGAGCAACAGATGATTGTGAGCGGCGTGTGGGCCCTGGAAGCAGACTCCTGGAAGCAGACCCCTGGAAGCAGACCCCTGGAAGCAGACCCCTGGAAGCAGACCCCTGGAAGAGCCCCTCATACTTCGAACAGCACTGATCCACCTCTCGGCCCGGAGAGGACACAACCGAAAGGCAATAGTGTAGCGCAGTAGTACAGCAGCTTCTCACACAGCAGGTGTTTCGGGTACTTTGTAACTGGCGGTTCTTTGCGGTCTATGCCGTGAAGCTGGGAGCCACACACCCGGCCTCAGGACTAGGGAGGTTAAAACAGGAGGATCAGGAGCTGACGATAAGCCTCAGCTATGAATGGAGTTCTGGGCCAGCCTTGGCTACATAAGATCCTGTCTCACACACACGAAAATCAACAAACAAAAGCAAAGCGTAGGGGATGGATCATGCACTCCGGGTGTAAACACAGCTGCCCCTCTTTGTAGAGTAACAAGGTCCCCAGATGTGGGTTTTCAGAGGCTGCTGGAGCCATCAAGGTGTGGACGGCCTCAGAGCCTTCCATCTTCTACCTAGTGTGGGTAAGACATCCACAAACACCGTGGTGGTCTCTGTCGGAGACCCTTCATCTACCTTTCTTGGGTTTGTAACCAGAAGTGAACTGGTTAGTTCTATTTATTTGTTTTTGAGACAAAGTTTCTCTGTGTAGCCCTGGCTGGCCTAGAGCTCACTGTGTAGACCAGGCTGGCTTCAGGCTCACAGGGCCACCTGCCTTTGCTCTGGGCTGGAGGAGACTGTTGTCATAAATTCTAGGCAGCTGTGGTTATCTCCACAAGGCTTGCACAAGATCAACTAGTGAGGAGCAGGAGCTGCCTCTGTCATGAACTCGGTTGCCTGCTCTTTGATCACTTGCCCCTGGTGATGTGGCCTTGCCAGGCTGAGGAGGAAGAGGATCCAGGTAGTCCTGATGAGACTTGATAAGCTATGGACAGATGGCAATAGAGAACTCCCCCTTTCAGTGGACTAGGGGAAGGGGATGGGGGCAAGAGGGAGGGAGGGTGGGACTGGGGGAGTTGAGGGAGGGGGTTTCAATCAGGATATATAATGAATAAATTGTGAAGAAAAAAATTAAACAAAATGTTTTCTTTTTAAAAATATATTTATTATTTATACAGTATTCTGCCTGCATGTGTACCTTGCACGGCAGCAGAGGGTGCTAGATCTCATTATAGACGGTAGTGAACCACCATGTGGTTGCTGGGAATTGAGCTCAGGACCTTTGGCTACACAGCTAGTGCTCTTAACCTCTGAGCCCTCTCTCCAGCCTTCAGATATTTTCCAATCTGTAATTTTTCCTGAATGGGAGGAGCATAGCAGCTGAAGACGCCAATCTCTGGGCCAGTCAGAGAATGCTCTGTCTATCCATAAGCACCCTTTACCTCCCACGGTGTTCACGTCAGGGTGGAGAACAGCCTTGCAGAAGAGGAAACCCGGACAAGTGACTGGCTCAAGGCAGATGGCCGATCAAAGCAGATCAGACTGACAGAGTCTGCTCGTCCCAGCCCTCTCCCCGCAACCTGCACACTTCCAGCCGTGCTGTCACAGGGAGCACAGCCCCGTGGACAAGTCTCACTTGCTAGCAACAAAATGGAACACTCATCTTGATTTTCGAGATGAGTTTAACTTTCAGCTGAGACAGCATCCACGAGGTTGTAGGTTTTTAATAATCTGAGTAATGTATAAAAGGAGAGAGACTGCTTCACCATAGGGGAAGAGCCGATGGATGGAGTAGGCATTGTTCTCAGTGCACAGTGCCTGCCGGGGCATCTGGTGGCAGGCTGGCAAGAACTGCTTCACAGGCTGCTGACTCTGATCACATAGGGACCCTGCACACCTGGAGCCCAGCGCTCGGGCTGTACAGCAAGACCCTCTCTGAGAAACAAACACACACTCAGCCACGGAGACGGAAGGCCTGGGGCTGTAGCTTGTTCAAGAGCTTGCCTAGTGTGCACAAGGCCTTGGGATCAACCCCCTGCATTACTAAATCAGTAAATAAATCAGAAAGACAAATCGACCAGCTGTTTTGCCAGGTGTGGTGTTCATGCAATCCTAGCAGACTCAGGAGGAGCAGGAGTCAAAATCATCTACAGACTACCCTGTCCTACGTGAAATCCTGTTTCAAAATGCATAGATAAATAAAGCGAATGTCAAGATTTTATTTACTCTATGTTGGCAGGGATGGCTCAGGAATACCGGGCCGGTGTGGGAGTCTTGGAGCATCTCCTCCAGTGGGCTCCTGCTCAGACTGTCCAGGCTGATGGCATGAGGTAAAGTGACTGGGGCCATTCAGGACAGAGGCAAAGCTGCTGTTTCTTGGGTAGGCTGGGCCCCACAGTCCCCACCCTAGACTGGCTGAGGGGCAGGGTAGGTTTTGCTGACATGGCATGTTCCAGGTGCCCAGGAGGGTGCAGTTAAGGAAACCACAACTCCCAGACAACTTTCCTTGCTGTGCACACTTACTGTGAGGTTTAGAGAGATGGCTCATTGGTTGAGGGCTCCTTGCTGCTCTTCCAGAGGACCTGGGTTTGATTCCCAGCACCCACCTCCCAGCAGCTCACAACTGCTTGTGGCTCAGAAGACCCAGCACCCTCTTCTGGCCTCTGTGGATACCTGCACACACATTCTGTCAGTCTGCCTGTCTGCCCGTCTGTCTCTATCTCCCACACGCACACTTTTCTTAAGATCTTTAAAATGAACAAACAAAACCCCTAAGCTTTTATTGTGAAGTTGGGCTTGGTGGTGCACACCTGTTATCCCAGCACTGGGCGGGGGGTGCAGAGGCAGGAGAGCCTGAGTTTGAGCCAGCCTGAGCTACATATCAGAACCCTGTGTCAAACAAAACAAACCAAAACAAGAGTGGGCTGGAGATGTGGCTTGTTGTGTAAAGGTGCCTGCCACCAAGCCCCACCCCTGAGTGTGATCCCCTGAACTCACATGGCAGGAGAGGAGATTCCCAAAGTTGTACTCTGATCTCTGCATCTGGCCAAATGAAAATACACTTAAAAATGTAACAGACATAGAGTGAAGAAGAGGAAAGGAGGCAGAGGCAGAGGCAGATCACAAAAACAAACAACAACAAAAACCCAGAACTAAGAGCTTGGGTGTGGCTGCTTTGCCTGCATGAGTGTATTGCACTATGTGTGTGCTGGTGCTCAAGGAGTACAGACAGTTGTGAACTGCCATGTGGGTGCTGGGAATCGAACACAGGTTCATCTGGGAGAGCAGGCAGTGCTCTTAACTGCTGCGCCATCTCTCAGCCCCTTGCCGTAGTTCCTGTGGTTGAAAACTCTGTGGACTGTGGCTGACGTCCAGCTTCTAAGGCCTTATAACACAGCGTTGTCACACCCTTCCCAGCCTTTGCTGCGTGGTGCACCTCCACCGCCTTGGCCACTCTTAGCTTCTGACCCTATCAACTGTTTCCACGCGGCCTGTCTGCTACACAGGCTTCTGCCGACGGCCACATGCAGTAGGTGACCAGGAGAGTAGACAACTCAAGCCACAGATGAAGTTTTTCCTGCGTGTTTCTGTGCAGCCCAGAGTGCGCAGTCCGCCCCAGTCCTGCCCCAGGACTGTCTTAAAACGCTGCACTCCTCATTGGCACCATCACCTTTCCTTCCACCCCCTTCCAACAAGCTGTTTTCAAATCCCATAATTCCAGACTGAATGAAAGTTCTCGATCATAGCGCACGAGTGTCACATGTTCTCTACCCAGAGCTTCTGATCCATGCTTTCTGGGGCTCTCTTTCCTCTCTTTTGTTTATTGGTTTGGTTTAAAGACAGGGTTTCTTTGTGTAGTCTTGGCTGTCCTGGGACTTGCTCTGTAAACCAGGCTGGTTTCAAACTCACAGAGATCCGCCTGTCTTTGCCTCTGAAGGGCTTAAACTAAAGGCGTGTGCCGGCACCGCTGCCCCTCTCCCCATCTGGCTTCTCTCTACTCTTATTGCTGTTCTTTTTTTCCTCAGTTGCTTGAACAACAAAAGTCCTAATTGTGTTTTTCCTAAAAACAAGAACACCCTCTGATGCAACTGTAGTTCAGTAAGGAAACATACACTGATATAATGTTGTATTTTACAGTGCAATCTACAGTTCTTTTTGTCCCTGAAATGTCTTTGACAGCAAAGGAAAACAATGCTTTTGCTGGCTCAGGATCACGGTGTGTCTGGTGGAGCAGCTTCAGGTGTGCAAGAGCATGGTGTGGCAGCCCTCACTGCAGTTCAAGATCACGCTCAGCTGCATAACAAGGCAGGGGGCTAGCCTGGACTACATGTCTCAAAACACTCATAGGGGAAAGGACTGAAAGGAGGGAGGAAAAGGCAAAAAGAGCAGAAGTCCAGCTCTCCAGCACTGTTTTGCACACTTGGCCACTTGGCTACTTCTCTACCTGGAATGGCAACCTGTCTGTGGTCCCCAGACACCGACAACACCCAAGGACCTGCCCAGAGCTCACAAAGCAGTCAGGCCTCCTGTTGACACATACACACTGCCATAATGCCGCGATGAAGGTACCCCTGGGATGGCTTAGAGCTCTGTGCCCGGTGCCCTCCTCCCTCGCTCTCACACAGCCCGCAAGCCTTTTCAGACCAGAGAACCTCAGAACTCAGCCCTGTCCTCTTTGCATTCTGAACTCACTTCTGTGTGCCGTGGTTTTTGTCTGTCTGTTTTGCCTCCTTTCCTCTGACTCAGTTTCTCTACCCCCCCACCCCTGTCTTCACCAGTCCCTTTCACATGATGCCAGCTTTTTGTTCAAGGCAACGCCCTATGTTTATTGGAGTATTTATGACCAAGAGGTCTAGGCGGTCGGTGGCTGTAGTGCAATGGGTGAAGTGCCTGCTTAGCCGGAACAAAGGGGTTTTTTTCCCAGCGCTGTGTAACACCAGGAATGGTCAGGTGTGCCTGCAATCCCGTTACTTGGGGGCGGGGAGGGGAGGCTGGAGTCTCAAGTAATCAAGGCCAGCATTAATTATCATGCACACTGCTTTGATTGAAATGTCTTATGAGTAAGGGAAGGGAGTTGAGGAGGATGTGGGGCAGTACAGCCAAGCTGTCATATGACAAAGTCACAGAAGACCATGATAGTTCTTCCTTCCTTCCTTCCTTCCTTCCTTCCTTCCTTCCTTCCTTCCTTCCTTCCTCCCTTCCTTCCTTTTTCTTTCCTTCTCTTCCTCTTTTTTCTTTTTTTCTTCCTTCCTTTCTTTCTTTTTCTTCCTCGTTCTTTCTTTCTTTTTCTTTCTTTCTCTCTCTCTTTCTTCCTTCCTTCCTTTCTTTTTCTTTCTTTCTCTTATTCTTTCTCTCTCTCTTTCTCTTTCCTTCCTTCCTTCCTTTTTCTTTCTTTCTTTCTTTTTCTTTCTTTTCTTTATTTCTTTCTTTCTTTCTTTCTTTCTTTCTTTCTTTCTCTCTCTCTCTCTCTTTCTTTCTCTCTTTCTCTCTCTCTCTTTCTCTCTTTCTTTCTTTTGTAGCCCTGGCTGGTCTGGAACTTGCTCTGTAGATCAGGCTGGCCTTGAACTCACAGAAATCTTCCTGTCTCTGCCGGCTTAGTGCTGGGATGAAGGGCATGTGTCCACAGTGTCTGGCTAACTCAGCTAGAATTCTTAACAGGACACCATTTGTAAGCCCTGCCTGACACATATGAACTGCTTGCTGGATATAGTAATGGGTTTCATGAAATATGATTTTAGACACAACAGGACCTGGAGCCTGCTAGGGCCAGAGGGATCTGAGAACTGTGCCAGCAAGTCACCCCACAAACTGTTGTTGTTCTCAACCTTGGCCTGAAAACCCTCTGCAGTGGGCAGCAGCTGATGCCGGCTCATATCTGCTCATAGCGATGAGAAAAGTGACCTCAATCTATCGATCGATCCCCTCTAGGCCAGTTTGTCTTTGTCAATTTGACACAAACCCAAACATACTTGGGGAGGGGAAATCAACTGAGAAAATGCTTCCAAAAGACTAGCCTCTTGGCAAGTCTATAGGACTTTTGCATGACAGATGATTGATGTGGGAGGGCCCTGCCCATTGTGGGTGGTGCCATTCTGGTTCTGGGGAGTATGAGTGAGCTGAGCAAGCCAGCAACACTAGTCCTTCTTGCTCTGTTTCAGTTCCTGCCTCTGGGTTCCTGCCTGGGTGATGGGCTGGGATTGGGCCCTGTGAGCCCTTTCCACCCAGGTTGGTTTTGGTCGCGGTGTTTCACCACGGCAATAGAAGCCAGAAGACACTTCCCCAGGCTATGGAAGATGGTGAAATAGGAGGTGGGAAGAGTGACTGTTACAGTGAATGTACAGGAGCATGGAAAGGGCTGCTATGAGATGCTGCCTCCTGGGTGTGGATGACAGTCGCTGAACTCGTGAACTCACTGCACACAATCCGACTGGCTCAGCCAGCATCCTGGCAGGCAGCTCTAAGGAGAGTCTGTGGGGTGGCGGAGGACATGGGGGTGGATGGCTGGGAGGGACGGAGGGGGCAGCAGGGGAGAGTTGAACCAATATATACATGTATGAAGTGGTCAAAAATATTTTTTTGAGAAAATAATCTTCAATAAATGAAGAAGTTAAACAAACAAACAAACAAAAAGATGATTTTTAGGGACTGGAGAGATGGCTCCACAGCTGCTGCTCTTGTAGAGGACCTGAGTTCAATTTCCAGCACCCACCCGGCAATTTACAGCCATCTGTAATTCTGGTTCCTGGGGTTCTGGCTCCTTCTTCTGGTCTCCCTGGGCAGGAGGAATGAACATGGTACACGCATGCAGGTAAACCTCATATACATAAAATAAAAATAAATAAATCTTTTTAAAAGAACATTGTATTTTATAACTCCTATATGTTTTATTTCGTCTTTTGTAGTTATCTTTATCAAGTTTCAATGGGATTAGCAATTAGCAATATTATATTAATTTTATTGCAACATTGAATCATTATTTTATGTAAACATTTTAAACAAGGCATGAAATTATTACATACTCTAAAATTAATTATTAAAATGTTAAATAAATACATTACAATGAAATAATGTTCTGGGGTTGTTACAGAATTCTCTTTTTCTTCTTTCTTCTTTTTTCTCTGTGTAGCCTAGGCTGTCCTGGACTCACTTTGTAGACCTGGCCTCAAACTTGCAGAGCTCCTCCTGCCTCTGCCTCCCAAGTGCTGGGAACACAGGCGTGCACCACCACCACCTGGCTCCTTTTCTTCTTTCAGAACATGTCTCACTGAGTATCCCTGGCTGAGGCAGAACTTGCTGTCACAGAGCTCCTCCTGCCTGTGCCCCCTGGGGTGGGAATTCCAGGCCAACACAGCTGTGGAGTTACCTACTTTATCACTTTCAGTTATGTGTAGATGTGTGTATTTGCACGTGAGTGTAGTTCCCTACGGAGGCCAGAGACCTTGGATTCCCTGAATCTTGATTCACAGCCGGCTGTGAGCCTCTGACACCGGTGCTGAGAGTGGACCCAGGCCTCTGACGGTCAGTGAGAACTCTCAGCTGCCGAACCCTCTCTCCAGCTCTCTCGTGGAATTCTTGATGACTGAATGTGACCCTCAGGGATCTGTGGTTATTATACCACTTCAGTTTATATAAAATTGTTAGCATCGTCGTTCTGGGAAATCTGGGGCAACTTAAATCCTCAAAAGAAAAAAGGAAATACCTAGGCATTTCCTCAACTCCTGTCTTTCAGAGTGTAATATGTTCATGTCTGCACGTCTATCCAACGCACACACTAAACATCTTCCCTGCACATCTGTGTGCAGCTGCACACACTGCCCTGTTTTGCCCTTCCCTGGAGCTCAGCACACTATTGCAGGCTTGGTGACTGAAGGCTGCCACTGCAGCACCGTGCCTGAACACTCACTTGAGCATCTGTCCCTACCTGTGCCTTCCCATCTGCTGGCTCACTTAATCACTGCCATTATGTAAATAAGGGGAGAAGAGGCCAGAGGAATGAAAGCACACACCCCAAAGCAGGGAGCGTTACTTCCTGGTAGACCCAGCGCTCCGAATCAGGCTCTCTACCCCTCCACTGGACTGCTGTACTCTGCAGCATGTCTGGAAAAGTATGTCCTGCTGCAACTTGAGGACATCTGTGGCTTCCCCGGCACACCTCCATCCTCAAAGATGGCGTTAATGCCACACAGATGTGAAAGCCAGAGGACAGGCCTTGAAGCTTGCTCAGAGCCATACCCTGTCTTGTCAGGTGGGTACTAGTTGATCTGAGAACCAAGAGGTCTTTGGAGTGGGCACAGGGCAGTGCCACACAAGCTTGGCCGACACGCTCCTTGGGCCTCACACTTCCAGGGCTTATCTGGAGCTCAGGAGTCCTGGTGAGATTAGAGGTTGCATTTCATTCATCTCTCACACCCCAGATAAGGGAGGGTTTCTCTTTCTTCTTCAAGCTTTCAACAGTCTTGCTGAACCAGAGGCAGCTGGGAGATTAAGATCAGATGTTCCCAGGAGCTTTAATCTGGCTACCGCTGGGTGCTGAGTCAAAGCAAGAGTGGGACAGAGACTCCCAAGCCTGTGTCACCAGAACGTGCTCTGAGGCAGGTAGGCTGCCTCTGCCCTGGGAGGGAGCTGCTGGAATCTTGGGCTGAGAAACGAATCCTATTCATAGGCAAGTCGCCGGGGAAGTTTCTGCTCGGCTCATGTCATAATTCACTCATTTGTTTTGCCCAAACAAGTTGCTTTATTTAGGTTTGTATTGAGTTAGCTTGGCCAAACATGCTGATCAAACCTAGTCTGAACTCAGCAGAAATGGGCCAGTAATGGAGACAAAGAAGGATGTGTCTGAAGTCAAGCAGCTTGACTAATCACACGAAGAGTCCTACAACCATGGCAGCTTTGATCAGAAACTATGAAATTAACACACGGTGAGTGTTGACTATGGACCCAAGTCAAGTTCGAATATAGTTATTGTTACAGGCCCCAGACATTAGCACAACTGACTCCATGATGGAAGGATCATTCAGGCCATAACACACTGCACGTAGACAGCACCACCTGCCAAAATGAAAACAAAGGCTTAATCCATCAATGTCCGTAGTTCTGGGAAAGTCTGTAAATGTACCAACCCTGCTTTCGGCCTCTGTAGTTTTGCTTCTGGCTAACTGTTCTTGTTAACTGAGGTGTGTCAACCCAGGATGTGATTTTGTGCTTAGAAGCTCACCCTGAGAAAGGCTCAGTGCTGCACTGGGATCCTGAACACCCAGTGTGGCTGCCAAAAGACTAATAAAGACTCTCTGTCGGCTTAACTCCATGTCTGAGCAGTCTTCTCTGATGGATACCACACAACAGTTCCCAAGTTCCTATTTCATAAAAACAAAAACAACTGCCCAAAACAAACAAAAAACAAAATAAAAACCCAAACCAACCAACCGAACACACAAAACTCCAAACCTTGTGTTTTGAAAAAGAGGAGGGCCAGGGCTGTAACCCAGTGGTCCAGAGCTTGCCTACCATGTCCAAGGTCTTGGGTTTGATGATGGTGGGGAGGGGAGAGACAAGAGTGGACTCCTGGCATCAACATGCCACATCAGGAGGAAGAATAAAGCAAGTTGCTGAAGAGCCAGCAGGAAAACGTCCAGGAACCTTGAAGGAGGTCTCCTGCCTGGGAAAAGAGTGACAGGCACAGACAGCAGACGTGCAGGAAAAGGAACTTGAGCAGCCTCTTCACCCTTCTGCGTGGGAAGATCACAAGCCACAGATGCTAGGGCTGAGCCCCAGGATAACACCAGGGGACTCCAGAGCCCTGGAGCTGCACACAAGTACCTCTGCTCACTCTCTAGGGACTTCTTCCCACGGCAGCCTCCTTCAAAGACATTCCTAGGAAATCCCGGGCTGAAGGAGCCCCCACCCCAGCGGTGCAGGAAGCAGGGCTGACGCCAGTTCCTGTAAGGTCCCGAGGGCTCTGCCCTGAGGGTCATCAACTCTGTGATTTAATATCACCAAGAGGAAGACCACAGAGGTTGGGGCTTTGCCTCTTCCCTAGAACACAAGCATAGCCGATGAGTCAAAATGGCTGCTTTGATGTACCATGGAAGGTTGTTAGAGACGTTAGTTATTCAGGTTGCGAGTGTAGCACACGTACTGCCACAGAGGATATCAGTAACACAAAGCAGGCGCTGGAGGCTAAGAGAAGGGTGTGTAAACCAGACGCCACGGTGCACTCCCTGCATCCCAGAGGCAGACGCAGGAGGATCGCTGCAAGTTGGAAGTTAGCCTGGTCTACATCAGGAGTGCCAAGCCAGCCAAGGCTAGCCAGCCAAGGCTAGCCAGATACCCCATCTCTCAAAAACAAAACAAAACACCAAGCAGAACTAAGGGTGAAATGTAATAAAGGTCGCACAGGTGATGGCAGCACATTACTTTCTACGTCCCAGGCAATGACCTGTATGCGTTTACTTGTGTCTCACTATGTAGTCCTTGATGGCCTAGTGTGGTGATTGTTCTGCCTCAGCCTTTTGAGTGCTGCACTGACAGGTGTCTGCCACCTTCTCTGGCTTCTACATTTCCTGTGTGGATGCGTTCAGTTCTCACAGCACCCATGAGGTAGAAACTATCCTTTCTGCTGTGCAGAAATCGAGGCACACAGAGCTGGAGGAAAGTCTCAGGGCAGAGTTAGAATTTAAAGGCAGATATTCTGTTTGGATACAGCCAAAGCAGGGATAAGTGAACAAGATCAAGTAGAGAGGAGGAGAGAAGGAAGAGGAGGGATAGATGAGCCATCATCTGATGACAGTCCCTATCAAACGGAGACAGCAAAGGGACAGCAAAGATAGAAGGGATGAAGTCTCTCAAGAAGATGGCAGCAAAGATCTGAAAAACTAAAGGAGAGAGTTTCCACATTGACAGCGCTCAGTTCAGCCTAAAGGAGATAAGAAAAAACAAACAAACAAACAAACAAACAAAAAAAAAACCCAAAATCCAAATCCAGATACTTGGAATGCAGGGTTCAGTAACTCGAAAAAGGACTTCAAATAATAAATATGCGATAAAATGCACTTTCCCATGCTTTCTCTTCCTAAAACTTGTATTGGCATATGCTGGTGACCACAGCGAAGTAGAAACTGACTGTGTTTGTTACTCTAGTTTTATCTTGTCTTCTGAAAGACCAGGAAGAAATGTAAAAAAGCTCAAAGAACAAGTGTTAACAAGGGCAATGAAGAGCCACAGTTACAGGCTGACAGACCAAAAGCAATGGGAGCCAGAAGACAACAAAGTGGTCTTCCTTTTTTCAAGCCCAGGCTGGCCTTACGGCTGTGGAGCGAGTGCCTTTCCACACGCTGGTTTGTGACAGACACAGCTGGGTGCAGTAAAGCAATCGGGAGGCTAGTGCTGCAGAGGGTAGCCTGGAAGTCGGGAGCTCAGTCTTTACTGAGGAGAGGCCTTCAGTTCTGTCCTCAGCACAGAGGAAAAAGACTCAAATTAAGTAAAAGAAAAAAAAAAGTCAAATCAACTCACATGGAGGTTTGTTCTCTGAGTGGAGCTTGCTCACTCTCACACCAGTCCTGTCCCAAGTGGTGAGGAAATTTAAACATGTAGAGTTCATTTATTTAGTGGGTGTGCACACATGTGGGTGCCAGGGTGTATGTCTGGAGGACAGCATGGCGGCTTCTCTCCTTCTAACATCTGTGTCTTAAGACTCAAGCTCGGGTTGTCCCGTGTGGCAGTAAGTCCCTGTATCTGCGGAGCCATCTCACCGACCCAGGCTAAGGAGTTTTTACTCTCCTTTCCATGGATCCAAGCCCAGGCGATGGTGCTGGGCAGCTTCTTCTAAGTCCCCATTGGTCAGTTCTCCTGCTGTACCTTCCTGCCAGGCCCGCCCCTGGCTGCCTATGCCTCAGAGCTGCAGCTGAGCTGCTCTGCCAGCATCTGTGTTTTCCTCAAGCTTTTCTTCCCAAGAGCTGGTTTGTTTTTGAGAGATCTTTGTTTCATCAGTGAGGTTTTCACTGTCACAGCTGGTGGCACAACCTGGTCTGGCTATTATTTCATTTTTTTTTTTTTTTTTAATTTGAGCCTATTCCCATTTCCCCAGGTTCCCCCACAGCCCTTGCAGTCCCAGAGTCACTGCCTCCCCTGTAGTTGCTGAGCAATAGTCATGATGGGTGTGGGCAGGCGTGGGCAGCAAGAAGAAAATGGTCTGGTGGGAAGCCAGCTGTGGCTAGATATTTTTAAATAGTTTAAGATAACTACCTTACAATTCTATGCCCAGAGAAAATATCCTTTAACTAGGTTGAAACCAAACAAAACATATCACATCTTTCCCAAACAAAACCCGAGAGATTTGGCGTGAAGAGACCTGTACAGAGGGAAAGAGCCAACAATGTTACTCAAGTAGGAGAAAATGAAATCCCAGGTGGAAGACAGAAGCTCTGAGAAGAAATAAGCCTGGAGAGCATTGTGCTAAGTGAAATAAGCCAAGTGAAGAACGATAAATAACATGGAATCTCAGTTGCCCATGGAATTAAAAACAAAAACAAACTTACAGTCAGGGAGGGAGAATAGAATAGTGATGCCTGGGGCTGGACTGAGACTTATAAGGCTTCAGTTAGGTGGGAGAGGAGCACTGAAGAGACCTATTGTATAAGGTGGTAACTATGGCTTATATCGCCCTCTCCATCCTAAGTATGTGTGGCGAGGCCCATCCTAAATATCTTGATTCCAACAAAAATGTAAAAGAGTAACTAAGAATGGTGGTTTGAGCCAGGTGTGGTGACACACGCCTTTCATCAGAGCACTTGGGGCTGGTCTCGAACCCATGATGCAGCCAAGGATGGTGAAATTCTGATCCTCTCATGTCTGCCTCCCAGGTGACAGGATTGCTCACTTGAACCATGCCTTGTGGCCTAAACTCTATGCTTCTTAATGAGCACTGTAGCTGAAGTATAAGGGTCCAGAAAGTTTAAAAGACTTTAACAGATTTACCATAGAAAGTTGGTTTCTACTTTAACACCGATAAGGCTGATTTTAAAGTGAAAACAGTTGACCTGCGGTAATTGGATGTAAACCACTTGCCTCGCAAATGTGAGGATCTGAGTTTGAACGCCCAGACCCCATGTAAAAGAACCCAGGTATGCTGTCATGTGCTTGTATGTGCTGGGGAAGCAGCCAGGTGGATCCTTGGAGTTTGCTGGCCAGCCAGTCTGGCCGAACTGGAGAGTTCCTTCCGGGCTAATGAGAAACGCTGTCTCAGAAACAAGGTGGTGCCTGAGGATCCCTGGAGCTGCCGCCCTGCACACAGGTACACACACATGCACACACGTACATACAGGCATACAGGCACACATAGGCACACACACAGGCACACACACAGGCAGACACAGGCAGACACAGGCACACTCACAGGCACACAGGCACATGTAGGCACACAGGCACACATAGGTGCACACAGGCATGTGCTACCCAACATACAAAAGGTGAAAATTCTTAGTGGAGAAAAAGAAGGTTGTGTGGTTTTTTTAAATTATTATTTTGTGTGTGTGTGCGTGCATGTGTGCATGCGTGCAGAGCCTGTAGAGGTCAGAAGAGAATATCAGATCCCCTAGAACTGGAGTTACAGGAGGTTGGGAGGTGCCAAGTGGGTGCTAGAAACTCAATCTGATCCTCTGGCAGAATAATATGCACTTTTACCAGCTTGCGGGCAGCCTCTCTCCCAGACAGGAAGGTCATGCCTTAAAACAGTTCAATTTAACAGCAACGCACACACTCACTGCACTGAACAGACATGATTCGTTTGCAATTCACCTGGATACATAGCTTCACTGCTTTCTCTGTGGTCAGGCTGTGCCACCAGATAAAATGGAGCAGGACTTTGGCCAGGGTTAACAGGCAGGTAAGTGTCGCCCAGAGGAGAGACCAACACAGGACTTGAGGTTGATAAAAACAGACAGAATGTAAACCAGGCACAGGAAGAGAGGAGGACAGAGCGTGGACCAATGGACAAGCCAGCTTCTTGCAATGGGCTGGCCTCCTGGCCAACAGGTATTTTATTTGGCTTACCAGGTGACTGTCTGGCCTAGTTTCATGTTGTGGTGAAGGACCCCTCGTCCTCCCCTATACAGCTGCAGTGCAGGAAGCTGGAGCGTGCCTGAGGCCAACCATGCAGGCCCTTAAGCAGACACGACACCAGAGAGAGCAGAGGAGGGAAAGGCATTGATTCCTCACAGGACAAAAGGCAGGCAGGCCTGGGAGGCCCTTTCCCAGTAAGAAAGTGTCCCAGGCCCATTGCCCATTTTTATGTAGCGGGATGCTAAACGGTGCTAGACACACTATGTGAGTCTGCCTTTGCAGAAAGAGACAGAACACGTGCGCGCGCGCACACACACACACACACACATACACACACACACACACGCACACACACAGACACACGGTGGTGGTGGGGATAAATGATAAGAAGTAGACATGTCTGTAGCCTTGGATCTTTATGTACTTATGTGACAGCATAAGCAGACAATAACAACACATGTCCTTCAGCAGTCAGACTATAAAGGGTGTGAATGACAGTGAGGAAAGGTGACCTGGAATGTCACCCCTGAGGACTGGTTCTGCTGTTGATGATAGGTCTCCTTCAGAAGCTGTCCGGGTACTCTAAAACCTTGAATTTAGAATGCATGGGGACTGGATCGGGGCAGTGATGCATGCTGGCCATAGAGACAACGAAACCTCAATTTGTTAGTCTTTATGGACTCTTCCTCCATTCACTTCTGCCCTAGTTCCTGATTGGTATCTGCTCCATAAAAACAGGCCAGCAGTAACTGTAGCAATAACCATTGTACCATGGAGGCAATTCCTTGAGGTAAAGGAAAGAGTAGTTTACACAAGATAACAACAGCAAGTGTGGAAGTGGAGATAGAGAGATAGTCATGTCTGCAGAGTCTGTAGGTCCTCCCCATCTCTCCCATGCTCTGCCTGTCTTTGGACCACACCATAGCTAGTTGGTACCCTTTGCTGTTGAGACCAGCTGTACCTTTGTGTCCCTAGTGGCTGAGTTCTCAGCAGCCTGCCTCTGATGGGTGACCTTCTCCTAGTAACACTGGCCATGGCCTGTGGTCTGTGTCGTTGTCCCTTGGGTCCCCATGTTGCAGCTGCCCCAGCATCTGCTGTGAAGCACCTGTTTCCTTTGGTAGTGGAGGTCAGATCGCAGATGTCCCCCTCGTGTTTATTTAGGGCAGGCGCCCCGGTTTCTTAGTTCACCACTGTTGATACCTACAGGTGGTGCACTGTGATGGGGCTCTGGCGTGCATTATAAATGTTTAGCTGTACCCTTGACCTCTACACACTGGGTGCTGGCTGCAACCCTGCTCCCAGTTATGAAGAACAATTCCAGACAGTGGAGGTGGGAGTGTCCAGGGGTAGCCTGGGCTGTCATTTCTGGTAGGACTGCGGGGAGATGGATCAGTTTTCTGCTGCTGCTGCAACAAGCAGTTGTGTAACAGAATGCAATCTTTTTCATACAGTTCCTGGGGTTAGAAGTCTGAAAATCACAGCAAAAGTTGAGCTTCATACTACAAAGTTCCTTCTTGGGGGTCCTAGGGGAGACTGGGCCTTACTTTTTCTTGCTTCCAGAGGGCTCTGACATTCCTTGACTTGTGCCCCAACTCCAACAGGGTCATCACTTAGGACTTCACCATTTTTGAATCTCTGACTCTTTAGTCCCTTCCTTTCCCTTAGGAGGGCATTAACAATTGCCCTGGCCCCTCTGTATAATCCAGGACAGTATGTCCACCCCAATATTCTTACTCGTATTTTTAGAGTCACTTTTGGCACTGAGGTAATGTTCACAAGTTTCTGCAGTCAGCATCTCTGGGAGTCATTGCTTGAGCCATAGGGCTCAATGAGGAGACACCTTAGTGACAATAATGAGAGCACTGGGTGTGGTGCAACACTTGGGAGGGAGAGGCAGGTGGATCTTTTGTCACTTGCCAGTTCAAAGCCAGCCTGGTCTACAGAGTGAGACTTCTGTTTCAAAGAGAAAAAGAAAGTGAATGAAGTGGAGAGAGAGGAGGAGAATGAAGAGGATGATGTGGGAGGAAAGAGAGAAGAGAAAGGAGAGGAAAGGAGGAAGGGGAGGGTAAGAGGAAGCAAGGGATGGGGATAGGGAAGAGGCAGGCAAAGGAAAAGAGGAGAGAGGAGAGAAAGAAAAATCTATAGGCAGAGCAATCCCAGTTCAGGGAATGACAGCCTGAGTCCCGGGGGAGGACCAGGCTTAGCTGGCTTCAAAAGGAAGTCCAAATGCGACAGAACAGCTAGCAGATAGCAATAAGGGCAAGTGACCAGAGCAGAGCCATACTGTTGTGACTTGTGACAACTTTGTTGCTTTTGACTAAGGCCTTACAAAGTTTAAGTGATGGAGCCACATTATCTGGTGTGCTTTCATGGAATTTTGTTGGCTGTTGTGTGGATAGACAGCTGAAAATTGTGCAAAATGGTAATGGGAGATCTCTATTACCGTGGAACAAACCCCCCAAACTAAGTTACTTTAAAACAATGCCGATTTTTGTCTTACAGTTGGCTGGTGATGGACAGGGTTATTTGCTGTGGCACTCAGGGCTGAGTTCAGCTGGCTGGAATATTGACTGATGGCCTCACTTTTCTACCTTGTACCTCAGGAGGGTGGCTGTAGAGCTAGTCCAGCCTTTCTGTCCAATCAGGTAAGGACTTTGTACATGGTGGTAACAGCTTCCAAGAGAGCTCAGTGGAAAGGGCCTGGAGTTGAGCCAGCACCACATTCTTGGCATTCTCCTGGTCAAGCAAAGTTCAAAGGCTAATTCTGTTTTAGGAGGAAGGAAACAGAGCACACTTACACAGGGCTGTGAACCGTAGATGGGGTTGGAACCAGGACCTTTCAGGTGAAGGATGGCATGGGTTCAGTTGGTGGAGTCTAAGGAGACCAGATTATAATCTGAGTAGGTTTTGAAAGTAGAAACCATAGTCTGTCTGCTTGCATGGCCACAGAAAAGCAACATAGGCTAGTGGTTTTACAACCTGTTTATTGACACCTGGAGTGGTGGTGCAGACCTTTAATCCCAGCCCTTGGGAGGCAGAGGCCAGGTTGGTCTACAGAGTGAGTTGCAGGACAGCCAGGGTTACAAAGAGAAACTTTGTCTTGAAAAAAATTTTGAGTCATCAATGGTTCTGGAGGTTGTCAACACGGTTGTGATCTGATGGATTCTCTCTGGTTGCAGATGGACACCTTCTGAGCCATGTTTTTACATGGCCTGTTTTTGGTGTGCATGTATAGCAATTTATCTTTTAATTAATTAATCAATTTTAGACAGTGTCTCACTGTGGGTCCCTGTCTAGCCTGGGATTTGCTATGTAGACCAGGTTGGCTGCAAACTCACAGCCCCTCCCTTCCCAGTACTGGTATTAAAGGCATGTGTCACTATGCCCGGGTTATTTTTATAACATTCATTTCTTATCTATTTGTGTGTGCATGTGCACTTGTGCAGGTCAAAGGAAACTTTCTGGAGGCACTTCTGTCTTTCTACCCTGTGGGTCCTGAGAATTGAAGTCAACTCATCAGGCTTAATGGCAAGTGTCTTTATTCTCTAAGCCACCTTGCTGGCTCTTTCTCTCTTTCCACAGGGCCACCAATCATACTGGATTCAGATCCCATGCTCAGGACCTCACTTATATCTCACAAATGTCCTTGATCCAAATGTGCTCACACTGCAGCTTGGAGCTGCAGCATGGCCTGGAGCAGCAGCATGATTCTGTACAGAACAACTAAGGTATGTAAAACGCAGTAAGAGAAGATGATGATGATGTTTGCATCTGTCTGTGTGTGAGTTTGTGCTCACAGATGAGATAGCTAGTAGATAGGTAGGTAAATGGATGGATGGATGGACAGACAGATAGCAACCGTTAGGGTAGGAATGAACTGAGATTGTGAATGTAGCTGAAGAAGTAGGTTGAGGGATGCTTGTATTTAATTTTAGGCATGCTGGTTTTGAGAACTACATTAGGCATTCAAGGACAGATAGGTAGTCTAATGTCCATGTGGTCTGGACTGAAAATGTAAAGTGGGTAATTGTTGGAGCGATCCTCCTGTCTTTGATTTCCAAGTGCTGAGATTACAGAGATGTGCCACCATGCCTGGCTCACTCTTTAATAAATAATACACTCTCTGAAACACAACAGACATACCATGTAATTCACATAGTGACCAACTAAAGAACTGTTAATATATTCACAGATTTGTGTGACCACCACAGTCAATTTCAGGACATTTTCATTACCCCAAAATAAAGTCCATACCCTTTGGCTATCATTTTTTTTCCTTCTATGTCTGTTAGCCCTACGTAACCCCTAATAGGTTTGTTCACTGAATTATATGGTCCTTTTTGACTGGCTTCTTCCACTTAGCTCATTTTCAAGGTCCCTCCATGTCACGGCATGAATGATGCTTCTTTTAACTGCCAGATAATAGTTCACAGCACTTTTCTGTCTCCTCATGGTTGGCTATTTTCCGTGTTCTTGGTTACAGCTATCCTACCACACAGGACGTGATTAGTTCCTTGCTAATTTCCCTATCATTACATGGCTTCTCTCTCTCTTCAATTTTAGATGGAAAACATTACTTTTATCTACATCCTAACATTGCTTAAAATTTAAGTCTGTGAGTGGGTGTGTGCATGCCTGAAATATACATTGGATCCCATCAAATATCTTCCAAATGTTCTGGTTCAAAGGTCAGGGATGTGGCTCTGTGGTAGAAAGTTATTTTAGCAGCTGTGAACCCCTGGGCTCAGTCTCCAGAAGTGAAAGAAGCAGGTAACTAAGCAGGAAGCAGAGTCAGGCCCAGCGGTGAACATCTGTAATCTCAGCACTACAGGAAGCTGAGGCAGCAGGATTATCTGAGGCCAGCCTGATTTTATGCAGTGAGTTTGGGGCCAGCTTGGGCTACATATCAAGACTCTGCCTAAAACAAAAAAAAATACAACAACAAAACAAACTGCTGGTGGGACACAGCATTCAGGAGGCAGAGGCAGAAAGGTTAGTTCAAGGTCATCCTCGGCTCTAACTCTAGTTTGAGGTCAGCCTGGGCTATGTGAGATCCTACATCTCAAAATAATAACCTGAAAAAACTGAGCAAAAACTCAACTCCCCAAGCTCCCAAACCCAACCTAAAACCATCACTCTGATTCTGGTAACTGCCAGCCAGGTGCAGTGGCACACATCTGTAATCCTTTGGGAGGCAGAGGCAAGTGGATCTCTGTGATTTCGAGGCCAGCCTGGTCTACAAAGTGAGTCCTGGACAACCAAGGCTACACAGAAAATCCCTGTCTCGAAAAACGAAACAAACAAACAAACAAAGATTCTGTTAATTTCCCATGCTCCCATGCCTAGTTTATGGATCGACCATGTAAAGGAGATACTGAAAATATCAGCCCCTGAGCACCCATTTTGTGGTGTCCCCAACATCTAAAACTGGTTGATATGTGGCATTTCCCCTGTGAAGGTTTTACAGCAGGTGCCTCCGGAAGGTTTTGGCTTCAGCCAGTCCAACTGAGGCAATTACAAACTCCAGATTTAAGATATCACAGAGCAGTCCTCCTCTCCTTGTCTTGGGGTGCTATGATCCTTTAAAAACAAACAGCTAAAAACACCCAAAAACAAAAACAGCTGTTTTACCAGGTAGCAACACATAGTGTCTGTGACTGAAACAATAAAACAAGGAGACAGGGAAAGGATTCTGGGGAGGATTCTTCCGGCAGGCAGCCAGGAAGCTGAAAGGGTTCTGACAGAGGTGTAGCTAGTAGAGGCCTGAGGTTACTTACTTATGTAAATCTGTGCTGGGAAAAACAGCTCAGGGGATCCACCTCCTTTAACTACCCCGAGAAGCCATTATGAGTGATGAAACTCTGGCTCTGAGAAGCAATGGGAAAAAAAGTTCACGAAGCAGAGACAGTTGAGCCAGGGAGTGGCTGCAGAAGGAAGAGGATGATTCAGGTTTTGGGAGTGAAGCCTTGGGAGCTGTTTTGGGAGAGCATACACCTAAGTCAGTGCGGGCTGTGATTCTCTCAGCCACTGAATTCCTTGAATCCTGGAGGAAGTTAGATTAAGACACTGAAATCAGAGTAGTCTCTTTGGTTTTGAAGCACGGTCAGGTGACATTTTGTGTTATGAATGCATGTGTGCGTATATGCGAGTGTGTAAGCTGGAGGAGTCATGAAATAGCATCTTTGATAGTATGTTGCGGGAGGGTTTCTCACATGAACCTAGAGCTAGTTGAATAGTCTTTCCTGGGGATCTCACTGTGCTTTCCCAGAAATTATAGGTGATGTTACCATTTATGTGGGGTTAAGGAGGAGCTTTGTTCACCGGGTCATCCCCTCCTTTCCCCAGTGTCTTTCTAAGTGCAATCCACCTTTTAGTTTTTATAGACAGGGTCTCTCACGGGCTCAGAACTTCCCAAGCACACTACCCTGGCCAGGCAGCAAGCCCCAAGATCTGTGTGTCTCCATCTCCCCAGTGCTGCTCTATATGAGTTCTGGGTGTCATCCAGGTTCCGCATGCTTGCATGGCAGGCACTTTACCTACTAAGCCATCCCTCTGGCTTCACATCACTGTCAATCAAAAAGGGAAATGCTGGTGAAAGAGAACAGGCTTACAAGTCGCAGAAACTCAAGACAATTGTGTCCAGCATCCATCAACTGACATTCTCCAGCAGCTGTCTCTTGCATAAGAAATCTGTCCAATCCATCCAGCTTTTCGCAGATTTGAGGGTGACAGGTTTTGGAGATGGAAGATACTTTGGAGGCTACTAAAGGCAGAAAGCCCTTCTGTGAGGCTCCTGTCATGGCCTTAATGTCACTGCCCAATTCCAGCTATGTCATTTCTGTAACTGTCCCTCTGTTCCCAAGTTAACAAGGACAGACCGTGTGACGCAATGTCTGTAACACGGACATGGCTCAACTTACTCAAGATGCTTGGCTTGTGTTCAGTGACCAATCTTGAGCACGGTTCTTTAATAAGGGGCTGCTGGAGGCCTGGAGGTAATGCTACCAGGGCCCCCAAAGTCCAGCCAGACCTCAAGTTGCGACTGCTCAACCAACATCCGTACTGACTGAACAAGGTGACCAAACTTTCCACCTATTCCAAAGCGGCTTCTCTTCGAAACACTCAAAGAGTCTGCGAGGCAAGCATAACCACCCTCACTCGACAGAGGTGTAAACTGAGGCAACGGCCAGCACCTCCAGGCGCACACACCCACCACGTGCTGAGGTGTACACAGGAGGCTAAATCAGAGGCGGGAGGTGAGGCTCACCGGGTGTGATGCCCAGGCCCGCCTGCCAGCCGAGGCTCGCACCCGACCCACACGGCCCAAGCGGGCACTAGACCGCAGGCGGTCCAGGCCGGGCACAACGGAAGTATGCGCGGCCGAGGGAGCGCGCGGGGGAACGTGCGTACGTGGGAGAAGCCGGGACACAGACCGGAAGTGTGTGCGGCGGAGGGAGCGCGCGGGCATCGGAGCCGGAAGCCTGCGCCGCGGAAGGAGCGCGCCTGCCGCCGCGCTGGAGGCGCAGGCCGGAAGTGTGCGCGGCCGGGGGCATCTCGGCGGCGGACGCGGCTCCGTGGCTGAGGCTGCGTGCAGGCTCCGCTTCCGGCGGCGGCCTTCGGCGACCAGGACGCTGTGCGCTGCTAACCTTCGGGCTCTTGCCGCGCTCCTCGGCGTCCGGCGACGGCCCGTTCGCTGCGCCGGCCCGGCGGCTGCGGTCCCTGCGCGTGCGAGCCAAGGCCCCGCCGTCATGAGCGGCAAAGAAGGTGCGGGCGCCCAGGGCGTGGAGGGGAGGGCCTGCAGCCTTGTGGCCCTGCTCGGCTGTCACCGCGCTGCAGGCCTGCCCCGGTGTCCCCTGCACACCGGCCTCGGGGACAGCCCCCTTCCTTGAGTCTCGGATCCGCGCCTTTATCTGAGCCCTGCGCCGGGGCACGTCCGGGTCATGGCTGGGGAGGCGGCCCGGGAGGCCGGGCCCTGCGGGCACCGGGCGGAGGAAGGGGGTGGCCTGGGTGGCCTGGGCTGTGCGAGCGCGACAATGGAAGGGCGCTCTCCAGCTTTCCCTCTTTTCTGCGTAAGGACCAGGAGGGTTCAGGAAGAGGAAGCATGACAACTTCCCACATACCCAGAGGAGGGAAGGGAAGGATGTCAGTTCGTCTTCGCCGGTGATGTTGGCCTTCAAATGTAAGTTCCCGTAAGGAGACGCGTCGTCGTAGTGTGTTTGTATGTGTGTGTGTCAGGGGGCGGCTAGGCCATGGTTGTAAAGCTTAGTTTTCCCTAATTGTTTGTGTTGGTGCTAGGTCTGGCCCGAAAAATCTGTATTCCAAAGGTTGAGATAAAAGAGTCAACCTGTCCACGTTAATAGACTAAGATGGTCAGTGTACGAGTGTCTACAGCGTTTACTAACAGTTCCTGTTCTTTGTTGTTGTTTGTTTGTTTTTTAGAGACAGGGTTTCTCTGTGTAGCTCTGGCTGCCCTGGAACTCTGTAGACTGCATTGGCCTCGAATTCGCAGAGATCCATCTGCCTCCGCCTCCCAGGTGCTGGGATTAAAAGCGTGCACCACTACTGCCCAGCTAATAATTAGTTCCTATTCTGTGCAAAGTGCTACCTCAAAATAAATTTTGTCTGTGCCAGTATAGTTAACCAATGAAACACTCGCCAAATATAAATATATGTGATAGGAAGTGGTAAGATGATGTTACATACAGGATAGTTGTTAAGAGTGTGGGGTATTTCCTTATTAAATAACCTTAAATGCTTATGTGGAACTGTTTACCCGTTTACCGATGTTAACATCTTCATAGGCCATAATAGTCAAGGTCTTTGGGATATATATAGATTGTGCTTGCCACATTGCATTTGTTAAAAGCAAGGCAAAGTAAGAACCGCATCATATTTACAAAGAAGGAATTAGTTTGCGCCTTGTAAAGAGAAGGGTCTCGACTAATTTGTGGACAGTTTTAAAAGAATCTAAACCTAGACCGTTTTAAAAGTACCTGAAGTGATCTTCCTAAGTGTAGGGAGATGAGGTATAATTACATGAGCAGAAGGCATGTTGATGTGGCTGAATACCGGATGAAAACAAGCTGCTCGTTTCCAGCATATTTGCTGCTTTCCTGGTTCTCTTATGGGTAGCTAGGTCTTGAGCTTGTCTTTGCTTCTGATAGTGCTTTTGTTACCAGCCCAATGGACCATGTTTTCAAGACCCATCAAGTGGCTCCTTGGTGATGAACGTTGCGTTCATTCAGTTTCTAGCCATTCACTCAGGAGATGCTGTTGTTTTTTTCCCTAAACCCTCTCTATGTGTTTATTATATCATTGGTGTGTTTTATTTAATCACTTGTTAATTATTCCAGTGTCTTATGTTTGACACTAGAAACTGTGTTTCACCTAATTTTGCATTTATAATATCAGCCAGAATCCGGAGTCTTTGTCATCATTATCACTAATACTGAGATAGTCTCATTGGCCCAGACTGATCTTTTGAGGATGACTCTTAGGTCCTGATCTTCCAGCACCCGTCTCCTGAGTGTTCGGGATTGCAGGTCCATGCCACCATGCCCTTGTTATATAGGGAACAGTAGAAAGAAGATTTATTCAGTGTGGTCACATTGGGAGAGTGACAGAGAGAGCCAGTGATGGTCCAAGGACACCTTCTGGGGATTGTTTTTATGCAGTGCTGAGGATTGAACCCAGGGCTCCTGCATGCCTGGCCAGAACCCTACCAATTGGGCTATAGCCCAGCCCTGCAATGCTGCTGTTAATATTAGGAAACTGAAAGCCAATAGTGTTATTTTGAGATGATAGGAAGATAGTTTGTTGTATTCATTTGCTATACCAGTGTCACTTTGAAATAGTTTACAAATCTTTCTACAGTCCTCCAGGGATCCCGGAGTTCCGTGTTTTGTCAGATGATAGAGGGCTGTGTTCAGTTACTGCATTTTGAGAGTCAGTGTCATGAGCACTGTACTCTGCTTGCCAAGTCGTCCATGGAGGCAGCTGACTACAGCATTGGCTGCATCCACTGTGTGTCACATGACTTTCTGTCATCCGGCTGGCTTGGAGTTAAGACTGCAGCTTATGCTTATCACAATGTGTTCTAGCATTTCAGCAGGAGTTGGACGCGAGGCATGACAAATATGAGAGACTTGTGAAGCTGAGCAGGGATATTACTGTGGAAAGTAAGAGGACGATTTTTCTTCTCCATAGGATTACAAGGTGGGTGAGCATCTTTGAACTTTGCTATTTGGTGAGGTGACTTAGTGGGTAAAGGTGCTTGCTACCATGTGCGATTACCTGAGTTGGATTTCTGGACAGGTTTGCAAAAAGAAAGGACTGATTCCTGAAAGCTGGCTTTTGACCTCCACACAGACATCATGAAATATGAGCGTACACACCCACTCAGACACACACAAGTAAATATAATTTAAAAATTAAAATTTACCTTTTCATGCATTATACTTATACATTTTATATCTCAACAGATAGTAACAGATGTTAGAATATATTTTGGGCTTTAAACAGTGTCAGATGATACTAGCAGCTGCATTTAAAAGATTACTATTTGGGGCTGGAGCTATATCTCAGTGGTTAAGAGCCCGGGCTGCTCAGTTCCCGGCACCCGCACAGTGGCTTACAACCATCTGCAGCTCTTGTTCTAGGGCATCTGATGTCTTGTTCTGGCCTCTGTGGGCACCGGGCACACAGATAGTACACAGATGGACATGCTCGCAAATATTCACAGATATAAAATAAGTTTTAAAATATTTTAATTTTGTTTTAAATGTGCTGTGTGTGTCTGTTTGTGGGTATTTGCACAAGAGTGTTAGACCCCTGGAGTTCTGGGTGCTGGGAAGTGAACTCTGTTTCTCTGTAAAAGCAGTATGCATTCCTTTTTTTTTTAAGTTAGACTGTTGTGAGCTGTCATGTGGGGTTGGGAATTGAACCTGGTCCTCTGGCAGAGAAGATGGTGTTCTTAAGCACTGAGCCATTCCCAGTAGTGTGCAATCTTAACTGCTGAGCCCTCTCTACAGCCCTAAAAGCAACATTTTAAAAATAGGAGGAAAAAAAAAACAATAAGAGAGGGAATTCTTGCTTTTAGCCTACCTGAGGATTTCATACTGTGCTTGGATCATTTATTTACATGTTTTTATATGTATTATATATATAAGGATAGTCTGAAGAAAATGTATTAAATCTTGAATTATCTTTTGGAGCCTATTACATTAAAGTATCAGTTGATATAAAAATTTAATATTAAACAGATGTGAAAATATGGTTAATTTCCCATTCAGTTTTCTACTGAGTGCAGCCGTGTCTATTTCTGGTTCTTGTTGCCTTCCTATTGTAAAATGTGGTGCATCTGGTTTTGTGTTTTTACAGCACATAATACTGCTAGCTGCTCAGCTCTTTGACACTTTTCTCTTTGAGCCCTGTGGCGTTGTTTGCTTTGCATTTTCCTTGTCCAGGCCAATTGTCTTGCTTCTCTAGGGAGCTTCCTCTGGTGCCTGGGTTGGAAGAAGGAACATGGTGATGCTGGCTGAGCAGTGGGTTAGAGCAGTCTGCAGAGGCAGGAGTGTCTTAGGAGCACAGCCAGGAGACCGCCTTCATCTCCACTCTCGCTCCTTTGCTTCCTTTGCTTTCCCATCTCACGCAGGGCAGAGGGTGTTTGCTTCAGCCTGTGAGTCCAGCTCATCCCCGACGTGGATTCCAGGTGCCTGTAGAGGGCTGGATGCACCTTGTTCAGGGAAGAACAGGTGCAGTTATTGGTTTTTACTATTTAAAATATTTTGAAGTATTCCATTACACTAACTGAAAGTTCTTTGGTTTTGGTGGCATGGGAATTGAGCCAGTACCTTTCTTTTTTGAGACAGGAGCTTACGGCCCTCTGTCTGCCTCCTAAGAAGTGCACATGATAACCACACCCAGCTTCCTCTGGGAACAAACAAAATATACGTTCTGTTAAGTGGGATTTCTTGTTTCTCTTGCATTTTAAAAATCAGTTCTGGCGATTTATGTCAGTCAGTAGGGGATGCTTATTAGGTTATTGATGTTTAATGGTAGGTACTGCTCTCTTCTTTTTCTTGCTTTGTTTTTGGTCTTTCGTCCTCTTGGTTGGAAGCTCCTCTTTAACATCTGAGCCTTTTTCCAGCCCTTTGTTGTCTTTGAGCCAGAGTCTAGTGCAGCTGAGCTCAGGATGCTTCTGCCTATGGTTTCCTTGGATAGACTAGCATGGCTCTGTACTGGGTCTGCCTATTTCAGATGAGTTTGTGTGTTTGTACATGTGCTTACAAGAACATGTGGAGGGCGGGTGTTGGCCTCTGACATCTTCTGTTTCTTGTCTGACTTATTTTTATTTTGAGATAGAGTTTTCACTAAGCTAGAGCTTCCTGCTTTGCCTAGACTGGCCAGTGAGCTCCAGCTGTCTGAGTGGCTCCTCTGACCATAACGCTGGAGTTAAGCTGGGTTTTCTTAGGGAGCATGGTGTCTGAACTCCGGCCTCCTGCTTCTACAGCGAGTCTTTCCCCCTTGGAGTCATCCCACCAGCTTCTGGTCCGGCGACAACAACAATTGCTACTACTACTACTTCTTCTTCCTCTTCTTCTTCTGGACAGAATCTCTTCTTGTAGCCCTAGCTGTCTGGAACTTGCTGGCCTCAGAGTTAGAAATCTGCCTGTGTTTGCTTCCTGAGCACTGGGACTAAGGCTGTGTGCCACCATGAAGTAACTATTATCTTCTTTTGTGTGTGTGTGTGAGAGATGTGAGAGAGAGAGAGATTTATTTATTATTTACCTGCCTGTGGAAGTCAGAGGACACTTTTGTGGAGTGCATTCTTTTATCCACTTGTTCCAGGAATCTAAGCCCGGGTCTTCAGGCTTGCACAGCATGGTCCTCACTCCCTCAGCCATCTCAGTGGCTCTGGGTTGAACACTTTGATTCTCTTAGATGTACATATGTGTGTGCATGCTGCTTAATGGTCTACGGTGTGTGTCTCAACAGTCTAGACTGTCTCTCTCAGATAGTGCTGGGCTAACTGCAATTTGCAGAAGCCAGCCTCACAGTTGCTTTACATGGTTCTGGTAGATAGTTAACGTGGTGAATTCAGGTCTGGTGTTGATGTGCCCTGTCAGTTACTGCAGTGAATTGAAAAGTAAGGGCTGCTCAGACATCTCTTTACACCAGGCTGAGCAGCTTATATGTGTAAGGGTAGTCTTCCTTTCCCTCCTAGCGTAGCTTTCTGTGCCACTGTGGTAGTTCCTGCAACTCTATTATAGCCGCAGCACACTTTGTTTTTACTCTAAGCAGTGTGATTTCGGAAACGAGGAACAGATTGCACATTTATCCCTGCAGTCACCATTTCTAATGTCGTTCATTCCTTGGCATGTGGATTCAGATTTCCATCTGGAATAATTTCCCTCCGGCCTGGGGAGCTTGCGTTAATATGTCTGTAGTGTTGGTGCTGATGAGTCAGCGCTCTCGGCTGCGTATGGGCTGGGGAACCGCGCTGCCTGCCCACTTTGAGGGCTCTTGTGTGACCTTGAGCACCAGGCCACAGTTTTTGTACTCGTCTTCAGTGACCTGTGCTCAGTTGGAGACTGGGAAGTCCCTGTGTCACGGTGCAGCGCTCTAAAGCACTCTCTGTTGTGGTTTTCATTCAGCTCATGACCTCCTTAGACTTTCAACTTTTCAACTCATGCTGGGTGTTACTCTGCTGAGGTTTTTTTTCTTCCTACATTGTCACTTGGAAACTCTTCCCACCCTGGAGCTGGACATTGGGTGTGTCTTCACTTCCTGCTTGTTGTCCTGTGCAGTGTTCATGTTGCTTGAGTACAGTGTCTGAAACCATTGTTTTGCATGATCTATTGTTTTGTTTTCTGTTTTGAGTTTTCAGTTGTTTAGGTGGAAGCAGCCAACTATAGAGGTTGATTTTTTTTTTTTTAAAGATAATTTATTTTCTTTTATGTGCATTGGCATGAGCGTATCAGATTACCTGGAACTGCTTACAGACAGTTGTGAACTGCCATGTGGTTGCTGGGAGTTGAACCCGGATCCCTTGGAAGAACAGACAATGCTCTTAACCACAGAGCCATCTCTCCAGCCCCAGAGGTTGATTTTTATGAATAAGGTTTTTCTTACAGCTTGATCTCAAGGCTGGGGTTTTCAGGGTTCCTACTGTCATTACAGTGCTCCTGATATGGAGGAGATCCTGACGGAATCAGAAACTAAGCTGGATGGCGTCAGGCAGAAAATTCTCCAGGTAGCCCAGGAGCTCTCGGGCGAAGATATGCACCAGTTTCACCGTGCCGTCACGACAGGTAAGTGTGAGAGTTACATAGGGCATGTGTGAACTGTGTCCGTTTTCACCGACACCCCATGGAGGGTTACTAACAGCTTAAACCACCTGTGTGTGTTCCCGCCGGTGTGCACACCATGGCCCGTGTGCAGATGTAAGAGAACAACTTGTGGGATTTGGTGGTCTCTTTCCACCATGTGGGTGTCAGGGCTTGAACTCAGCTCATCAGCTTGGTGGCAGGAGCTCTGACCCACTGAACCCTCGCACTGGTTCCAGATGAGGACGTCTTTCAAATGAAGTTTTGATGGTCTTATAGCTCAGTCTGGCCTCAGAGTTCCTAGAGAGCTGAGACTGGCTTTGACCTCTTAATCAGTCTTTCTGCCTCTGCCTCCCAGTGCTGGCCTGATGAACACGCAATACCTTGCCTGGCTCGGGGAAGCCAGAAAGTGGACCTTGAACAGTTGCTTAGTTTGTACTTGGGAAAAATCAATCTATGTATAGTGTTGGCAGTGTGGTGCTTATGAGTAGCCGGCTGCCGTAATTGGGAACTTTGGTTTAGCGTTACTCCGAAAGGCCATTCTTTTGACTTGAAAATAAAATGGCTCTGGCATTGAACTAAAGGAGTTCTATGCTTCTGAAGCACAGAGCTGACAGCAGGCAGCATTTCTCTGGGAGGCCTGTGTGAGCACACAGTAGCCTCCTGGTTCAACAGTACTCCTTGGGTGAGAGCTACTGTGAATCCTCCAAAAGAATGGCTGAACAAGTAAATGCACAACTAACTGCTTGAAATAAGCAACTTAAACTTTTCTATGACTTCTTTTTGTTGTTGAGAAGTTAACAGGTCAGGGAGTGCCCTGCTTCTTAAAGGAAAAGCTTTTTTGTGTTGTTAGCTTAGTCAGGATCACTTAGCGTGTTTTGAGATGTTTACATGTGTAACATCCGTTGCTTAGCGCCTAAGTAATGTTTTAATAGCTTATTCAAGAATGTGAATGGTGGGTTAGTGAGTGTCTAAGGTCAGGTAGAGATTTTTGGTTTTTAAAATAGACAATGTCTACCCTGCCCGCCTGGTCTTGAACTGGGCTCCATGTGTTCATCCATTTGACTGAGTGGTGTATGTCCATTGCTGGGCGTGCTGCAGATTCTTAACGTAGAGTTGTCCTCCTAGAGTCACAGCTTTTGCTTTGTGGCCTCTGAGTTATTTTTACTGCTTGTGAGTAAGGAAGTCGAGGCTTCAGGAGAGTTTGATGAAGGCTGTCTTTGTCTCTTTCCTTTCTGCTTCAGCTTCACCTACTGACGTTAGCATCAGATGAAGCCAGGACCAAAATTCTCTGAAGTCAGCCTCAACCCAGGAGTGAACTAGCTGTAGTTTAGAAGTGTGTTTAAGTAGGAGGTGATTCAGTGACTGCTTTGGGGACCATTTGATTTTAGTGCGTCTGTATTTCTACCTAGAACCTCAGTGGTCATGACAGCAAACTTCAGAAGGATCTCCACGCATTTTGTGACCCTCAAAACCCAGGTAGAGAGATGTTTCTAGCCAGTGTCTGGTGTCCACCTGCAAGAGAGTTATTTTAGTCTAGTTTCTCTTTCATTTCTAGACATTCCTTTGCTTTTCTGAAACCCTGTTTCAGAAAGTTGACATTTTTAGTCTGAACTCTGTAACATTGTGTCAATAAGGACAATAATAGTTTTGAACATACTGTACCAAGTTAATCTCTGCCTTTTGGAACAAACAGTAGCTACTCGTAATACAGCTTGTTTTGACCCAAACCCTCTAGCTGCCTCTAATTTACTGTTTCTTTGGAGTTGTCTTATCTGCTCAGCTCACACAAATAGGACTGTACAGTGTCTTTCATGTACTGTAATGGTTTCAGGGTTCTGTGTGGTAGCATACATTAATATTCCTTGTTATGGTGTAATCATGATTGGACAGATTACATTCTGTCTGTCTGTCAGTTTGGTCCCTGTGAGGGTGCCGCTGTTGACACCTGCCTTCAAGTCTTTGTAGAGCATAACTCCCATTCCTGTGGGGCTTAAACCTGTGGCGAACACTTTTCTAAGAAAAGAATTGAAATCCTGCAAAGCGAGTTGAGATTTCTCAATTGTTCCAGGCAAGGTTTGGTGTTGAATGGAGTGATGTGTATGGCTTAGGTCCAGTGAGAGTAAAAGCAATCAGAAGCCTGTGATTGGGTTTCCCTGTGCATGTTCTAAGAGGGGAATGAAGTGAAAAAACTAATTACATAAAAGCAACCTCCAGAGTTCTCTCTTACTGGAAGCAGATTCTGTAAATAATGCTTTTTGGATTTCCTCCAAGGTAGAAGCACAGGGGAAGGCATTGTTTGGAGTATGGCAGTGGGCTGAAAATTTTCACCTTGGGAATTATACACTGAAAATAACGGATGTCCTTTTCATCAAGTTGAAACATAACTTGTTTAAACATCCTTTTACCTACATGTGACCCAGTGCTTCTCAGTGTCTGGGGCCAGGTGTCCTTGAACTCTCCTTGTGAGATAGCACAAGCCTTAAATTTCCTTTTTCTTTTGGAGACGGGGTCTCCTTTAGCTGAGGCTGGCCTCCAACTCAGTATAGCTGAGGTGAGACTGGCTTTGAACTTCTGACTCTCTTGCCTCTACCTCCCAAGAGCTAACAGGCCTATGCCCAGTGCCCAGCTGTGACATGTTTTGTTATTTGTGTTGTTTTTGTTTTTTTCAAGACAGGGTTTCTCTGTGTAGCCTTGGCTGAACTGAACTCACTTGGTAGACCAGGCTGGCCTTGAGCTCACAGTGATCCAACTGCTCTGCCTCCCCCAGTGCTAGGATTACAGGTATGTGCCAGCATGCCACTTTTTTTTTTTTTTTTTTTTTTTTTTTTTTTTAATTACCTGTTATCCCAGGCTGGCCTGAACTTTCTGTGTGGTCCAGGCCGGATGAGAGTCTGGGCAGTGCTCCTGCCTTAAGCTCCTGAGTTGGAATAACAGGCTTGAGCCGCTGTGCACGGCTGAGAGGTCTGTTTCTGACTGTTGTGCTTTACAGCACATGGAGGCCTTGAGGGACCTAGTAGGTGTAGGTGCTTGGGTGTAGCTTGTGTGACACGAGGCTGAGCAGTTCAGCCGTTTGTACTTCTGTGGCATTCGTGTGTCCACTGTGTTGTATAGCTATCACCCTGTCCACCCTCCCAAACTGAAAGTGTGCAACAAGCACGCTCTGATTTAGCCTTAGTCATTGTGTGATGGTTGTAAGTGGAAGTCCTTCATTTAATTGTTTTATGCCTGTTTCGTTCAAGGGACACTGCAGTGGTTAGCACATATGCCCAGACCACCATCCCAGCTGCTGTAGAAAGGGGTTGATGGCACCCTTGGGCCTTGGTACGGAGGCCCAGGGATGCCTGTGTGCCTGGCCTCAGCTGAACGGTCTGCATGGCCATCCAGCACACTCAGCTTGGTGGTGACGGCAGCTCCACTCGTTATGGTAACGCTTTCGCAGCTTCGTGCTTGTTCTAGTGACTTCTCTGTTGGCTTTTCAGGACTGCAGGAGTATGTGGAGGCCGTGTCTTTTCAGCACTTCATCAAGGCTCGCTCACTCATCAGTGTGGAGGAGATTAACAGGCAGCTGACGTTCACAACGGAAGACAGTGGGGCAGACAGCAACACTGTGAGAATCGAAAATTGCATTTGGTTTGCTTCTGTACTTTATACACAGCACAGTGATGCACACTACTGACTTCCTGAAGCCTGGGTTGCTAGGTCTCAGGGAAGCAGTAGTGACAGAACAGGAGTGCCGTGGCGACAGAGAGCGGGGCTCAGCACATTGCAGCAGGAGTTTAGAGAGCAGGGTACACTCTCAGTGCTTCTAGGTATGTCAGGGACGGCGGCTGTGTGCAGCTGCTTCAGAGCTTAGTGGAGGAGTCTAACCCACAGACTAAGCGCTGTTCTTAACTAAGCGCTGTTGATTCCTAGCAGCAGTGTTCCTTGTTAAAACAGTGGTCCCGTGGCGGGAGCCAGTCTACCACTTTCTCAAACCACCTCATGCTTACGGACAGTTGTCTGGCTCTCCTGAATTCAGGAAAGAAAAACTTGTGCATTTTGACTTTCAAAAAGTGCCTCTTTCCCCTTTTGGATTTGGACACAGCGTTCAGGCAACCAAGTGGGTCTTTTGATCTCTTTTCTCAGATGCATTAAGATAAACCGGGTTTTTCTACTTTTTCCTTTGTTAATTTTTAAAAATAGCACTCAGAGTCAAGTTAGGTAGATAAACTGTTAGAAGTCAAGATTGCTTGAATGTGAAATAAATTAAAATTGCAAAATAAGCTCATTTGGGCATGACTGAAAGAACGTAGTCTAAGGAGCCCTGTTTGCTCAGCTCTGCAGTGTTTTCTGACTTTGTTCAGGAGGAACCCCACACCGAGATACAGTGTCATGCTCTCACCGGGGCAGTCGCCCATTCGGGGTGCAGTCATAGGGAGAAGTGGGCAGTGTGTGTCCTGCTTCATGAGAGTAGCCTCCTTCCAGTCCTGATGGACAGGGAGTGGGCAGAGGCAGGCCGCGTGTGGTGCGGAGGACTGTGAGTGTGGTCCAGACACACTTATCACACATGCTTAGCCTGTGTCCACAGCTGACTTTCCCCGTCAGCTCTAGATTTTTGGTGCTGAAAATTCCGAGAATTTGATAAGGAAATTTTCTTTTTAACTTGTAAGAATATTGTCAGAATCATTTAAAAAATTACTATGACAAATTTCTAACATGCAGAAAAGTAGAGGGAATGATAACATTTGATAGCTCATATACCAGGACCTGAATAAATGTCAGGAGTTAACATTTTGCTGTGTTTGCTTGGTTCAGGTAGTTATGGATAAGTCATTTTAAAGTACATTAATGATGTCATTATCCTCCTCAACACTCAGTGTCCATCTCAAAAAATTGTACTTTAAGCCCATTTTTTTTTTCCTTATTAAAAGTTTTTAGAAAGCAGAATTTATTTTGACAAATTTTACTTTGTTTGTTTAGGCTTATTTTTCTAAAATCAACCTATAACCATAACCTCTTCTATGTAATAGCAAAGACCATTTTCTGAAATAATCTTTTAAGTGGCATTTGAAATGCATTTCTCTTCCACAACCCACTATTTCTTAAAACAAACAAACAAAAACAAAAAAACAGTATTGGCTCACAAAAACCCAGATATGTTTATGACGTGCTTTCAGAAGCATCAGAATGGGCAGGAGGCGGCTTTGGGGCTTCTCGGTCTTTGACCTGCTGTGTCAGGCCTTGTCGCTCATGTCCACCTGGGCCGTTGGGCTTCAGGAGCCCCAGGGTGTGAACAGCACTGAGATGCGGATGCGCAGCAGCGGAGTTCTCGGAGACTCCACAGCCTGGCAGCCAAGTGCACACTCGCCAGTGTGGTGTCCTGCCTGCCCGTCTCTCCAGCCCAGCCTGGCCTGTAGTACTCCTTAGCTTCACTTAGCGTGAGTACTTCATTAGTTCCTCAGACAGCGTCACCTAGCTGCGCTCCACACACAGTGCTGACAACTCAGGCGTCACTGTGAAAGAAGCATCCGAGAGAGACGGTGGGGGGGGGGGCAGCGGCAGATGGAGCGTTTTCTTAGGTTGCACGTTATGCATATTGTCTTGTTTAATCCATAATGGCCGCTGAGGCAGGGGCGTGATCCTGGTTACAGAGGGGGAGACCTGAGCTTTAGAGAGAGAAAACTTGCCAAGGGGCAGGTCTCTATGAAGCAAGGTCCTGGGAGAGGGGAGGAGATGAGTCAAGGTCTTTGGGAAGTTAGGCTCACACAGCAGGAGCGGTAACTTGTCTGAGACTGGAGGCCAGAAGGTAAGGATGGGTGTGCTGTAACAGTGGTAAAGGTTCTTGTGGTGAAGGTGACTGAGGACAGTGCAGGGCGAGTGGCAGATGGCTCTGCCATGTCACCTGGATCAAACTGAGGACTTTGGGATTGAGTAGGGCCCAGAAGAGCACAGGGGGTGGGTAGTGTTTAAAGAGGCTGCACAGACTGTGTTTGAGGGTGGCTGGAAAGGTGGTGCGGGCTGGCTGTTCAGAGTTCAGTTCCCAGCACCCACGTGGAGGGTCACGACCGTCTATTACTCTAGTTCCAAGGGATCTGGTACCTTTTCTTGGCCTCTGCGGGCTCTAGGAATGAACCTGCTACGCAGACATCCATCAAGGCAGAACACCCCCCCACACAACAATAAAAAGAACCTATGAAGAATATCAAGTGGTTGCTGAGTAGCTTGCAGTAGATGAGACTCTACAGTCTAGATGTGATGACGTCTCTAATCGCATGTGCGCTCCACTGCTCAGTGTAGGGCTGATGAGGAGATCTCAGCACTGATTCAAGATTCCGAGTTTCTGGGCCTGAGTAGCAGGAGATGAAGGCACTGGCAGGGACCAGGTGCAGCTGTGAGTTGAGGGCAGCCAAGGGTGGAGCAGGACTGGAGGAAGTGCCCATTGGTAGTGACCGCAATGCCCCGAAGTCAGCTTGGCCCCCTCAGCCTGTGTCTGCTGTGCTCGGCAGGTGAAGTTGCACACAGGAGTTTGTAAGTTGCTATTTGACTCTTGGACTGCAGCCAGGCCGTCTGGCTCAGCCAGCGTAGGGGTGGGTTCCTTGTGCCCCTGCTGCATAGTCCACACATGGAGAATGGGGGGGGCCTGACCTGCTGTTGATTTCAGTGCTCCATGGTGTGGTGTAGTGTATTCTCTTGGTCACGGCGTTCTCTTCTTTGTCTTTCGGCAGCCCTCCTCTGAGGACCAGGAGAAGCAGCTTGTCACTTGGAGCCTGAAGATCACTCCTGTGGATTACCTGCTGGGAGTGGCCGACCTCACCGGAGAGTTGATGCGCATGTGCATCAACAGTGTGGGGAACGGGGACATCGACACCCCCTTTGAAGTGAGCCAGTTCTTACGCCAGGTTTACGATGGGTTCTCTTTCATTGGCAACACTGGGCCCTATGAGGTTTCCAAGAAGCTGTACACCCTGAAACAGAGCCTGGCCAAAGTGGAGAATGCATGCTATGCCCTCAAAGTGCGGGGCTCAGAGATCCCGAAGCACATGCTGGCAGATGTGTTTTCGGTGAAAACAGAGATGATTGATCAGGAAGAGAGCATTTCTTAGGCACCCCGCTCTGCTGTCTAAGCAGCAACTGGGAGACAGTTGGTGAGACTGTTTGAGTGTGCATTTGACTCTGTCGTGGCTTTTGTAGATGTTTACAGTTGTACCAGTGTGAAGTCGTTTACAGCTGTATATAAGTTTGTCCACAGGGGTGTTTCCTGCACTCATGAGTGTTTCCATACAGTGTTTGTATATGTGCTTATTCCTGGTGTTTGCTTTAGTGCTATGTGAACATGCTTCCGATGCACTTTCTGCCACACCCACTTTAATCCACTTTGAACTTGGAGTGACAGGTTTTCAGTGGAAGGAATTCTCCTAAGTGGGTGATTCTGAACATGGAGAAAAATGCAGTGAAACTTGTGCAGTGAGCTTCCTGTCGGGACGCTGTTGGCAGGGTCATGGCAAGCTTTAAAGTAGGGCTAGTGTGTGGGACAAGTTAAAATGTAAGCTGCCAATCTCTTCTTAAGTATGAGTTTTGGTGATATTATAATGAGAGTTCATGAAAATCTTGGTCAAGTTTAGGCCATTTTGAATTTATACGAAACAGCTTTCCAGAAGAATTGATGGCTGTCCAGATGTCCCCAGTTTTCTTTTCTCACAAATGTGGGAAGTTGGAGCCGATGCTGTTGTTTCTCGCTGGTGACGCTGAGTAATTATACCTGTGTGTGTAAGGAGTAAGCAGGCAGGCCCCTTGTCACGGGTGAGGGCTTTCCTCACCTAGCCCCTCTTACAGCAGAACAGCTCAGTGGCTGGAGTGCTGACGACCCAAACCTTTGTGTCTGTCCCTTGGTGTTAGCCAGTGATGTTGCCAAAGAAAATGAAATCTGTGTAATTCAGCAATAAGACAATTGCCAACCCAGAGGAGGCCGCGTCGGTGGTCACTGGCCCCTGCGGTTTGGAGTCACTGCCAGCCACTCGGCTCCTCTGTGGTGGGAAACTGGCTTGAGCCTGGCTGCCAGCACCACATGCTTTCACCTAGCTCTCTGCGAGTTCTCAGAACCTCGATGCTGGGTTTATTTTTGGAAAGAGTATCTATTTGTAAGGGCTGGTTCTTTGAAAGTGTAATTTTCCAAAATTATTACCGAACGGAAAATAAAATGTGTCCATGCCTGGTAAGTTAGATTTGTTTGTCTTGGTGATGGTGGGGCTTTGCCTTTCCTGTAAGATAGACCGCCCAGTTAGTCAGTGCCATTACCTGTTCTCTTTGTTTGTTCAGCTACTTCAAGTTGAATTTATAATGTTAAAATAATGGATTGAAGAATGTTTTACAGAAATTTAAAGCAAGTTTTGAATAAAATATTAAAATCCAGAAGCTCATGTATGTCTACTGTGTATTGTGGCTCAATGGTGTATAGAGGTCAGGAGAGGGCATGGAGGGCGCTTCTCTCCTCCCACCGGCTGTCGAGCTTGCTGAGAAGGACCTTTTCCATTCCAGCTGATCCTTATCTCTGGCCCAAGATTTTATTCTTTCAATAGCACTTAAAAATACTTAGTAGCTGGGTATGATAGTGCACGCCTTTGAATCCTAGCACTCAGGGAGGCAGAGGCAGGTGGCTGTCTGTGGATTTGAGGCCAGCCTGGTCTACAAAGCAAGTCCAAGACAGCCAAGGCTACACAGAGAAACCCTGTATTCAAACAAACAAACAAACAAAAATAAACCCTTAGTAAATCCAATCATACAGTGTTTTGCTGGCTAAGATGAGGACTTGGTTACTATGGAGGCTTCCTTTTTTCTGAAGCCCTGAGGTAAGGAGGCTTCCGAGTGGTTTGACTCAGTTTGAAATGCAGTCAGGGACTTCCCTTCTGCTCTCTGGTCTTCATGCTCCCTCAGCCAACCCCCTCACGGTTGGCGAGGTGTTCAGGCGTGGTGGGAAGAACTGGGCCTCTGTGTTCTCTAAGGCTAAAGTGCATTCCATGTGCTGGCAAGAAAGACATCCTTCCCTGCACTCTGACTCACACTAGGTGATGCCAGTTCCTGGAAGGGAAGGTGCCGCTGGCCTGACAGCCCTGCTGACTTATCCAGGAAACACTAGACAGCAAGGAGCTGGCCTCCGGGACAGTTAGCAGCGCCGCCTGCAGGCAACTGCGCGTCACTGCTTGCGGTGCATTTGTCGGTGCAGTGGGGGCAGGGCTTGCTTTACACTGTGCCCTGGCAGCAGCATCTGTTGGTAGGTTTTCTGTTATCACAAACAGGAACTGGCTCTAGGGCTGCTGGATGACTCAGCTGGTAAAGGAGGTTGCCCCCAAACCTCACAACCTGTTTCTTCCCTGGAACCCACATGGAGGAAAGAGAAGAACTGGCCACAGGGCACCATGGTAGGTCTCCCCTGTTCCCCCACCTTGGTGACAGAATTTTGAAGTGAAAGTGGATTATTTCTTTTCAGTTGTGATTTCTTGTGTCTGTTAAACACGTGGCTTTCACAGAGAAGCCCAGAGCTCTGGTCACACTCAGACAAGATTGATACGTAAGTGATAGCTTGGCAGATTGGCCCCAGGCTCTTCTGTATGTACAGAGACTCGTGTTAGGGCGCTGGAGAGATGGCTCGGCAGCTAAGAGCACTCTCTGCTCTTCCAGAGGTCCTGAGCTCAATTCCTGGCACCCACGCGGTGGCTCACAAAGACTCATGTTAGATTCAAAGACAAGTAGGTTGACCATGCAAATGGTAACCAAAAGAGTCTGATTGGTTACTGAACGCAGATAAAATAGACTTAGTTTTTATTCTGCTGCAAACAGAACAGCATTATATGATAAGTTCAAGCCAATAATAACAGCTAAAAAGAAAGCCGCTAATAAGTGGTGTCTGCAGGTGTGTGCAGGTGTACATGTGAATGCATGTGTGTGGAGGCCAGAAGTCAAGGTCGGTGTCTCTTCTAGCTCCGCCTCCCCATCCTCAGACAGGGTTTTTCTGTGTAGCCCTGGCTTTCCTGAAACCCGCTCTATAGATCAGGTCAGCCTCGAACTCGCCCTGCCTCTGCCTTCCAAGGGCTCCACCGTGCCTGGCCCATCTGATTTTTAGTCTATTTGTTGTCTGTGTATGGATGTTTTGCATGCATGTATGTCTGTGTACCACATGCATGCCTAATGCACAGGTAGGCCAGAAAAGGACTGTGTATTTCCTGGACTAGCGTGACAGACGGCTGTGTGTGCTGGGAGTTGAGCCCAGGTCCTCTGGAGGAACAGCACTGAGCCATCTGACCAGCCTCTGCCTTGAGCCAGCCTCTCACTGACCTGGAAGCTCGTGGACTGAGCTAGGCTGGAAGGCTGGGAGGCCCCGGGATCCACCGTCTCCACGTGTAGGATCACAGACACACCACCACTGGCAGCTTTTACCCTGCTGCTGGGGGCGGCACACATTTTGTCAGCCAAACCATCTTTCAGTTCTAACATCCTTTTTTCACAGTCTAATCATTTTACATACATAAATTATACATACATATTTATTTAGGCTTAGTCCATTTTGTTTCAGTTTTCAAGTTTCTTAGTTAATGGTGTTAGTGTTCATTTATGTATGTGGATATACATGTATCTATATATCTATAATTTCATTTTCACATCTATAAAACTTCGTGAAGTTGCCCACGCTGGCCTATATCCTCCAGGCTCGTCTCAGACTCAGGATCCACTTTCCTTAGCCTCTCAGTGCTGGGGTCACACGTGCGCACCTCCGTGCCCAGGATCACGTTTCAAAAAGACATGCGCGTCCCACTGTGTCCCTTGCCCCCTTTAAAATAGAATCACGTTTTAATTTGGAGATGAGGAAGTGGCTCTTCTCTGAGTGTGTAGTTATGTTGCAGGAGAAATGCATTTCGCAGTTCCCATCATAACGTGTCTGTCGGAGACAAGTGCTGCAGGGTCCTCCAGAGCAGCGCCCTACGGCTGTCATCTGGGTTTGTGAGCAGACTGTCTACACAGCAGCCACACGGCCACATGGCCGCTTCACAGCACGTGCCAAGTGAGGCCCGGCTGTGGCGGCTTCGGGTTTAGGTGCATAGTCTAACCCTTCCTCCCCTGGAAGAAGTCTTATTTGCAAGTGTTCTCAGTAAGCTCTTGAGAAACAAAGTGGGGGTTGGGGATTTAGCTCAG
>REGO01000129.1:1264321-1286271 GCA_010120015.1 Rhombomys opimus
GCAGGGCGAGGTTGGGAGAGGAGTGGGGTACGGAGCAGGCACGTCTGCGGGGCCGCTCGCCGCCCACTCCCGACCGTGGACTGTGACGCGCAGGGCCGCGCAGGCAGGCCGAGGGCAGCCACTCCATTTCCCCTACGAGCTTGGGCCACCTGCCAACCCGCGGTGGTGACGCGAGTTAAGTGGGTGGCAACAAGACCTCAGCCACTCGCTGTCAGAAAACTGGCATGATGGCCCACACCTCTAAAACCAGCGCTTGAGAGACAGAGACAGGAGGATTGCAGACAGTTGCTAGCACAGCCTGGGCCACGTAACGAGACTGTCTCAAAACCTAAAATCAAAACTGAAAAACAAAAAACAAAAAACAAAAACAAAAAAAAAAAAAAAAAAAAAAACCCAACAACAACAACAACAACAACAAAAACCAAAAACCAAACAAACCTAAAACAACCCCAAACAAAAAACAAGCATGGAGCTTTGCAGTGCTGAGGGAGAGAAGGATTTAGCGCTTCTTTAAGACGCTAGAGCCTGAGTTTACTCCTCTGTGAAAGGGATGCTAACCGCCAGCCTCCCTCTCTCCTTAACTGGGTTCTATGAAAATGCAGGATTGGTGTGTGTGGGGGGGCGTAGGTTTGAGTCTCCTGCACCCCCGTCCTAGATCGGGCACGCCTCAGTTTTCTGATTTGTAAAATGGAGCTGATTTCCCTCCCTGCTCAGCAGGCTCGTAAGGGGCTTAATGTGGTTGGGGAACACGAAGCCCTTGACCCAATATCTGAGACACACAGCAAATCTCAAAAATCTCTTAGTTGCCTAGGCTAGCCTTAAACTCACTGCATACCCCAGGCTGGCCTCCAACTTACTGTCCTCGGACCCCCAAGAGTGGGATTGCAGGTGTGCTCCATGCCACGGGGGTCCTTAATTGTTATTTTAGTTATTATTATTTAATTAGTTCATGGAGTCCTCCCTAAACCCGTGTGGGGCTGATGCTACAATTCTCATCGCCCCTTGGCCACACCGAGGCCCATAGCCATCTGTGTAGTCACCTGCCTGCTTCCCCCACTGTTAAAGAAGGACCGAGGCTTCGAAGCCAGGTGCAGGTGTCTCCAATAAACGGAAAGCACCAGGAGGAGCCGAGGTTGAAAGGAGGCCTATGTCAGATCAAAGGCAATACAGTATCATGTCTCTATTTCTGTCTTTTATATCTATCTCTATCATCTATCTATCTCTGTATTATCTGTCATCTATCATCGATCTATCTATCCATCCATCTATCTCTCATCTAGGTCTCTAAACATGTTAGGCAAGCAGGCAGACACTTTAGTACTAGAGATAGGATTATACCTCTATTCTGCACTTTTCATTAATTATGGACCCCCAAAAAAGAGTAAATCACAGAAAGAACTTTGTTTTTTCCTCAACATAATATTTTTATTGATTATTTGGAAATTTTATACAATGCACCGTCACCCTTGCTTCCCATCCTTCCCAGGCCCACCCTCCCACCCTTATGCCCAAACAAACAAACAAACACACCTTGCCCAATCGTGTTGCTTCTCTACTCACTGGAGCATAGTCAGACTCCTGGTGGCCAGCCCCCTCTGTGGGGGGTCCCCGCACCCCCACAGAAAACTTTGCAAACATTTGAATTTCATCTTTACTTTTATAGGGTCCTATTTTGTGATATCTTCTCGCAGAAGAACAATGAATATGAAAATTTATCAAGTAAAAAGGTATTAAACTTTGAAAGAATGCACCATGAGATCTTCGTCCAAATCCCACTTAGGGTCTAGTGATTACGCTGTTTAACGTTTGACCTTGCTGGAGACGGGGGATGCCTGTGAGGTGGAGATTTTTGGGCAGTTACTGCACAGGGCTGAGTCCTGGAACATGGCTGCAGAGACCACAGTGCGACTCAAGATTCGGGGAGGGGTTTCAGAGAGGAGAGCCAAGGCTGGGGCTCTGTTACACAATTAATTCCTCCTAACTCTGTTTCTGAAATGAGGTCTCTCCTGTTGATTTTTGTTGTTTTCAAAAGCAACATGCGCTCATTGGAGGAGGAGCAGAAAGCCTCTCAGTAGCACAACCCACCTTCCATTTAAACCCTGGACTGTCAGCACAGCCTGAGGCCTCTACCCCTGCACTCTGCTTCTGTGCTGTGCGCAGCAATTCACATGTGTTTAAAGATGGATGGACACTGCCGCTGTTTTCAGTAAATGATGGAAGTGATACTTGCTCTTTGCTCAAACATGAAGATGTTTAAGTAGGAAAAAGCCAGCGTCCTGCACTCAGTAAGACATCTTCATTGAAAATAATTTTGGTTAAGGTTTTTGCTGTGTGTATGCATGTATGTGGGCACATGTCCAAGGAGGCTGGAGGAAGGCACCAGGTCCCACGGAGCTGGACTTATCAGGGCACTGGGAACTGAACTCGGGTCCTCTGGAAGAGCGGCACATTCTAACTGCTGAGCCACCTTTCCTGCCCCTAAAAACAAGGTGGTCACTTTGATTGAAGAATCGTTAGGGAGTCAGTTGTAGATGGCAGGATTTATTTGTGCGTTCAATTTGATATTAGACCCTTGGAACAAAGAGATAACAGTAACGCTGACGTTGGAAGGTCTAAAGATTGGCCATGTGACTGTGTGAGTGAGAACAGATGACATTCTGGGTTAGGGCACCAGACAAGAATTAGGTTCTTTCTTTTATAAGAATGACGATATTGATGTTACCCGCTCTGTTCTCATGCCACCCTGGCTGAGCCCATGCCACCCACATGCCTTGGGCAGCCACTCTGGGCTGGGAGTGGTCCTCTCCTGGCATGGCTGGGCCACCTTTGGAGATCATTTATCCCTTTGCACCCTTTAGTAAGGATGGTTTTCATCTCGGGGGAGTCAGCTCTACAGTCATTGGCTTGACTCCAGTGGCCCTGTGGGAACGGCTCCTGGAATGGCTTTGGGACAGTCCCTCTGCTTCGTTTTTTAAGCTAGATGCATTAGCTATTCGGAATCCATGTTCTCGTTCAGAGTCAGAGCCAGCCAGCTGCAGGTTTGCAGCCCGCTCTCCCCGGACACACTAAGCAGAGGAGGGAGGGAGCGGGTGCCAACTTGTGAGTTACTAGTGTTTGGGAGGTGGTCAGGGGCTCACAGGAGTCTCTCTCCCTCTCTGCCTTCTCCGCGGGGGACTTGCCTTTTGTCACAGCTCAGGAAGTGGGGCTTCCTCCGGCCTGCAGGCTCCCTGCTCACTGAGAGCAGGAAACAGAAGGTCGGGTCACTGCTGGGCAGAGCGTTAAGCTACCAAGTCGGGAGGTAGCTCACTCGGTAAAGTGATTGCTGTGTTTGTGTAAGGCCCTTTGTTCGATCCCTTAGAAGGTGCGTTGACAGAAAAAAAAATAACAAGCCAGGTGTGGCAGCGCATCCTCGCAACCCTCGCACTGGTGAGTCAGGGACGAGGGGATCCCTGGTGCTTGCTGCTCAGCTGAGCCAGCGAGCTCCAGGTTCACCAAGAGGCCCTGGCTCAGAAAAGAGGTGGAGTGTGACTGTCACCTGGTGTCAACTGCTTCCCCTGTACACACGCATGAACATTTGCACACACACTCATGTGTGCGTGTGCATGCACACATATGCAAACTCCATGAATTAGGTTAAGCTTCTTGTGTCCTGTGGTAGGTAAGACTCTGATGTCCCCATTCAACAAGTACAGCTACAGATAAAAGTGTGTGTGTCTATGTGTGACTGTGAGTGTGTGACTGTGTGTGTCAACATCTTTCTATGTAAATCAATTTCTCTTGAACCCAAGATCTTCCCGGCTCAGATACCTGAGCGACTACAGTGTACTGAGTGAGCACAGCTGTGTCCCACTGTGGCGTGCATTAGGAACTGTGCATCTAGATATCTGATTAGGGGAAGACCCAACATCCAAACTGCATATATTAAATGCACTAGTGATTAACTCCAAGTCACTAATAATGCATCAATATTGCATTAAGGAAAGAAATAAAAGCACCTCCCTTTGGAGTTATTTAGACAAGAGTGAGTCCAGATTCAAATTCTTTTTCTTTTTTTAAAGATTTATTTATTATTCATACAGCACTCTGACTGCATGTGTGCCTGCAGCCAGAAGAGGGCACCAGATTTCACTATAGATGGTTGTGAGCCACCATGTGGTTGCTGGGAATAGAACTCAGGTCCTCTGGAAGGACGACCAGTGCTCTTAACCGCTGAGCCATCTCTCCAGGCCTCCAGATTTAAATTCTTTACTTCATGTTTCCTGTCTCTTCATCCTCCGTCTGTTTTATGAGTCTGAACCTCAGTTGGCCTGGAAGCTGCCTGTGGATCTGCTGTCTCTGTCTCTCCTCCCTTTGTCTGTCTGTCCCTAGCAAAGGACATCACTCTGTCTTTATTGAAAGCAGGGAAAGCATCACATGGGGAGGAACATGATACTCTACAGAAATCTTAAACAGTTTTTTTCCCACAAGGATTAACTCATTGGCTCCACCCAGTCCCAGCTGACTTAGTCTGTAAGCGCCACCATTTGTCAATCAGCACGCAGAAATGTGCATTTTAGAATCTTGCTTTCCACCTCTGTACTTGCTGCTTCCAGCAAATGATGCACTTGTGTTATCTGGGTCCTGGGCATGGAAGAGTGCGTAACTTAAGGTTTCGGCTGTGCACGAGCATAGGCTGGAAGAGCTGATAACATGGGCAACCCAAGGCAAGTGCATTGACTGTTACGTGGCTCTCTAAAGAGCACTGTGCACAGTGGTGGCAGCCTGTTTTCAGTGACCCGAAGGTATGCCCTAACTTCAGCTGTGGCTCCACCAAAGATCCGCCTGCCTCTGTCTCCCACCCGGATGCTGGCATTGAGGGTGTGCCCACCACCTTCCGCTAGACGCTCTGTAGACCTGGCTGGCCTTGAACTCACAGAGACCCGCCTGCCTCTGCCCGCCAAGTGCTGGGATCGCAGGAGTGCACAGGCATGTGCAGCCACTGCTGTGGTAGAGTGCATGCCGGGGACTCGACATCGAGTTTGTTTTGTTTTGTGCTCTTATCTGCTGAACCATTTCACCCCCTCACCTCATGTCACTCTGACATCGTGACGTTATCATCTACAAAGGCTGGAGAGACACAGACCTGTGTGTTTTGTTGTTTGTTGTTTTGTTTTGTTTTAATCCCAGAATCACTTCTCCTGCATTCATAGCCATTTCAGGGTGCATAATTGGATCAAACAGTCATTTCAATGAAAAAAATGAACACAGTCTGCCATTTTAACCTAATAGTCACATTTTCTGGATGCTACAATTTGGGATAATTTAAGCATTTTCTTTCATACATGTGCTGCATGTACATGCGTAAGAAGCTCAGGTGATATATGACAAAGGCCCTCAGGAAGTGAAATGGAGTTATCCTCTATCGTAACTGCTCTGGCTGACTTTGGCATGGATGGGTGTTGGTGGGTGTTCAGACTTTGTTTCCTTCTTTAGTGGGTATAGGGCCTTTCTCCCGACAGTCCCTTTACTTCGAGTATGCGTGTGTCAATCAAGGAGGCAGCAGTTTCTAATGGATCTGTGTGAGTGTTTCAGAAGAGGGAGCACGTTATTATGACTTAGAGAGGGGAGGAAGCGCGGGTCAGAGAGGCACAGGGCGGCAGGGCAGAGCGTCCCAAGCCGGCTCTTACCTGCCAGTCTCCTGGCACCCTCGTCCCATCTCCCACCAAGTGGTTATTTACCAGGAAACACAAAGTTCCAGAATCTCAGGAGCTTTAGAGGACATGTGCGAAGCGAGTGTCATTCAGTTGTCACCCAAGTCCTTGGATGCCTGGTTTTGTAGCCTGAGTTCCTGCTGGAATGAGCTGGGCTGGACATAGTGCCTCTGGGGGTGTATAAACTGATGACAGGACTGCCTCATGGTATGGCTAACAGAAGGTTTTTATTGTAGATACAAGGGAGAGAACAGCCAGAGGCAACCAGAAGAGTCCAGAGCCCAGAGAGAAAGAAATAGACTGAACATGGTCAGATAGGGAGGAAGGAGAGAGAGAGAGACAGACACACAGACACACACAGAGCCATACATACATACATACATACACACATACATACATACATACATACAAACAGACAGACAGACACAGAGAGGGAGACAGAGGAAACAGAGCACAGCGGAACAGCAGGGTTATAAGCCCAATGAGTGGCCGAGGGGCCGGAAGTACAGGAGCTGGGGAAGTTTAGGGTCGGGAAGGAGGTGGGAAGAGTGGACGTTGCAGTGTGGACGGAGCCTGGCAGTGCGAAGGTCGCTGGTGTGTTAAGAGGAGAGTCACCACAGATAGCCGTTTGTCCCTTCTGCCAGTGAAAAGGGAAACGGGTCTTTCGGTAGAGGGGAGCGGGATTCACAAGTGCCCACGGAATGCTGGCTTTTGTCTGACCACCAGAATGTGGAGAGATGGAGTTTCCTTCGGACCCGACAGAGCAGCCATGGTCAGGTGAAGAAGTCTTTGGCTGGCCGCCTCAGTGTTGCAAACAGTAGCTCAGGTGGGGATGGCAGGCTGATCACACTGACCAAGGGCTGTGGAGCAGCCCGCACTGGCCTTGTGGAGACCCCAGAACCAGCAGAGCTTTGCTGTTCTCTGTGTCGAATTTTGGTCTGGACTTTGCGTGGCTTTTGTCCCTGTACAGTGGAGTCCATATAAAGCCCTCTACCAGGATGCCCACCGTGTGGTGAGTGGGCTTCTCCGGGCAGGACATCTGCAGGTGCAACTGCGTACCTACAGAGGGCGCCCTGACACTGAAGAAGGTCTGGTAGCCTGTCGAGTCTTTTTTTGGGCCTTTGGGCCGCGGGATGGAAATGAGCACACTTGGAAGGTGCTTAATAAAACCATCACTAACTGCTGCCAGGGCAGCCCTGGCCCTGCCTTCCTGCAGGACCCCACCCGCTCTGCATGCATGTTCGGAGCTGGTGCTTGTGAGCTGTTAGCACTTCTGTGACCCTGGCGACGGGACAGCCGGGTTGGCCCGTGCTCAGGGTGTTCCTTCTGCCCTGTCAGAGGTCCCTCAGCGCGGAGAAGGCCAGCTTGCTTCCTGGAACCCCACAGGAGCCACAGTCAAAGGGCTTCTTGTCTCAGCCACAGAAAACCCACAGGAAATGCCAGCTTCAGGGCAGCTCTGCATTCTCATTGTGCCTTCAGATCTGGCCATGTTCCGCCCCTCCCCACCCCTTTTTGAATGAGGCAGCAACTAGCTTACAAACAAACAAACGGAACAGTGCCATTTCAGGAGGCCAGGGGACTTCCGTCCAAGTTCTCCTAGCAATGAAAGGGAAGAGTTCCTAGCTTCCGTGTGCCTCCAGGGACCATCATAGCATTTGCACAAAGCTGGCCTCACAGGAGGTGCTCACTGGCTGTGTGGGTGGGGAAGAGCCGTTTGATTCTCTCCCTCTGTGTGCTGAACATGGCATGCCTGCTTCCTGGAACGGTCATGGGGATGACAGGAGACAGATATGACAGTAGTCACACAGTAAAGGCGGGCTGCAGTCGGGGACTATGCCGAGGAGGTCTCATGTGATGGGGCAGTGCCCCAGGGAACCCTCTTCTGAGGGGCAGCTTTTGGGGTTTGACCAATGGTCCCTATGAGGCAGCAGTGGCATGTTGACACGGGGAAGGCGGCATTGCTAGCTCAGCTGGCATAGCCTCTTGCTGCCTCTGAGCTCACTGTGGTCCCAGATGGGTCACCACACTTGCACCTCTGCCATCTGACCGCCCACCCTGGAGAGCTTCTGTGTCTCTTCTATGATCACATAGGAAAATATCTGTGATGGTAAATGTTGGTTGACAACTCGGTGGCACTAGACTCACTGGAGAGAAGAGACAAGCCTCTAGACACTTGTCAGGTCTGGAAACTGTAGGAAGGTTCACGTGGACAGCACCATTCCATGGTTTGATAGGAGAAATTGGCTGAGCACCAGCATCTCTCTCAGCTTCCTGACTGCAGATGCTATGTGACCAGCTGCCTCAGGATCCTGTCACCACACCTTGCTGCTTTGATGTACTGTGCCTGTCCTGGCTGACTTAAACTGTAGATTTACAGCCAGGCTTTTGGCTACTTTATTGGGTTCTTTTTCCTCCCTCCCTCTATCACCCTATCCCCTCTAGCTCCCCAACACTATGTGGGAGAAAAAGAAGGGGGAAAGGAGTGTCAGCATCTGCTGATTGGGGGCATGGAGTTCCTGGAGGCAAATTTGCTCTTTGTCTTTAATATATCTCCAACGAGTGACCAGCAGTCCAGCATCCAGCAACAAGAGCAGCAGCAGCAGGAGCAGCAGCAGCAGAAGCAGCAGCAGGGGCAGCAGCAGGGGAACAGCAGTGGCCCCCTCTCTTGGGGCTCTGGCATCTATACACTCTCTGAAGAGTCCCCAGAATTCCAAACATAAACTAATCTCAGCTGTCCAAATCACACCCTTGCTAGAGCATGTGGACAGCTTGAAGCCCCATACCCCACACCTGTGATCAAAACAAAAACATTTTCACATGACATTTCTATGTTTAAAAAAAAAAAAACCCAAAATTCTCGCTGCATCAGCTTGACAGTCTAGAGTCACCTGAGAAGGGAGTCTCAGTCGAGAGAGACTGCCTGACTCGGAGGGGCCTGTGGTGTGCCTGCGAAGGAGTGACATGCTGGTTAACTGATGTAGGCGGTCCCAGCCTGCCGTGGGTGAGGGCATCCCCTAGACAGACGGCCTTGCTTGTATAGGAAAGCTAGCTAAGGATGAGCCTGGGGACTGGCCCGCAAGCAGCCCCCTCCACCGTGATTTCTGCTTCAGGTTTCTGTTTGATTTCCTGCCCTGATGGACTGTGAGTCTTAACCTGAACTCAGCCCTTCTTTCTCTGGGTTGCTTTTTGTTACAGCAACAGAAGAAAAACGAGAGCGCTGACCTTTCAACCCTTCAGTTTCGTCTTTCCTGTGGTCTGAGTTCCCTCATCCTTTTGCCTTCCCTCCCTCCTCCCCTAATGATAGTTTCAGGAGGCAGACTAACGGTTCCCCAAAGATGCTTGTGTCTGAACCCCTGGCGTCTGTCAACAGGTTCGCTGCATGGCTTGAAGGAGCCTGGAGGGTAGATGTGGTTAAGTTTGAGACTATGGATTTTTGGATGTGTCTCAGATCACCTGGGTCCATCACCTGGGTTTACCAAAGCAACTGTGGGTGTTTAAAAGAAAGACAAGGCACAAGGAAAGGTCAGGGATTTGAAGATGCTGAACGGTGGTGTTGAGGCTGAAGGAAGGCCAGCACAGAGACCCCAGAGGCTGTCCCAGGCTTCCAGTGCGAGGCTTGCACTCTCAAACCCTGTCCTCTCTTAAGTTGTTCCTTGTCCGGTTTTGGTCACAGCAACGGGAAAGACTGCTTGATAACGTCACCTGAGGGCACCCAAAGCCGTCTCCCTCCAGGCTACCTTCTCCGCCAGCTGCAGGCCTCAGTCAAGCCCACCCAGAGAAGCCCTTTGTTGTGTGAAAGACATGGCAGCCCTTTGTGGAGGGCCTGTCTGGGAGTCTCTAACCCCTGACAGAGTCTCCAGGTGCCAGGAGAGAGCCACATGTCGCTCTCACTTCCTCAAGGAAGTTGGCAGGCCTCAGCTTGCCAAACCCTGGGGAGTCAGGGTGCAGCTGCTCACCTCCAAACCTGACACCAGTTTCTAGAGAAGAGTCTGGGTAGCTGCAGACCACACCTCCCTGCCCCAAATGCTGGCTCTTCAGCACAGACCAAGATCTGGAACGCTAAGCGGTCTCAGCTGCATCGCCACGGCCTCTAACCCCAGGGCTTTTCACAGCTCCTCAGGCCCAGGGCAGGGAGTCACTCTTGGTCCTGTGGAATGTCTGCCATCTTATGTCATGCGGCCTCTTCCACAAGGAAGAGAACAAAAGCCTGCACCCCTCTTCTCTCCAGGGGGCTATTTTAAGGCCGGGCTAATCAGGAGAGACAGATGGAATGCTCAGAGAGCGCCGGCGAATTTCAGAGTTAATCTGATTAAAGAGCATGGAATCTTCCCTGGTACACAAACAAAATATGACAATCAGTGTCCGCCAAGAGACCTGCAGCTAGTTTTTGGCCTTGTCACCTGGTTTAGCATCTCCCAGCATGCTGCAGAGAAAACTGAGAGGAGATCCAAGAAGGGACCCCCACCGTCAGTGCCCCGCAGGGGCTTTGCACACAGGGGTGGGTCACCAGAGGCAGAGGCAGGAGACTGTCTCCAAGTAGAAGGAAGGAGGAAGATGGTTAGTCTCGCTTTTTGTCCTAGGAGGTCTGTGGCCCACAGGGTCTAGGACAGGAGGCCGTGGCTACAGAGGCATCTCAGGAAGACCTTTCTCTTTGACCCTAAGGACAGCTTCCTTGAGGAGGATTGCCACGCAGCCCTGTGTGTGGCTGGGATGATTCCTCAGCGGACAACACTGGCCACACTTAATGTGCCAGGGTGAAGAGCAGAATTCAGGTCCTTAGCTCACCACTCCCACAGCCCAGCTCTTGGGAGATGGAGGCAGATGCTCCCCAGGGAAAGCTCCCTTGCTAGACAAGGTGAACTTGGGGATCAGCAAGTGGAGCATCTAAGATCCAGTGTGCCTGGACCCACATGTCCACACACCTGGACATGCACAGGCACATGAACACATGCCTTACACATTTGCAGCGTATGTCTGATGAGCTGGGGCTGTTTACACACCTGTGCAGTCACCACCATCAAACCCATCTCCTCCCCGAGTTCCCGGCGGACTCCTTTATCGTTGTTGTGTTAATTCCTTGTGCATTTATTTACTGGGAGAATGTGTGTGCATAGTTGCACATGCCACAGCCTGCACGTGGAGGGCAAAGGACGACTCCGAGGAATCGGTTCTCTTCTTCTGTCTTTCTGTGGGTTCCAGGGAGTGAACTGCAGTGGTCAGGCTCATCCGCAGCCCCTCCGCCTGCTAAGCCATCTCACTGGCCTGTCAGTGCTTTTTCCTTTTGGTGCACACTTATCACAGGTCTACGCTCTGAGGGAACATTACGTTTATGCTCGTGTTGTCGGCTGTGGGCGTGAGCTGTGTGCACAGTGCGGCGCTTCTGTTTTTGTTTATCAGCCTTACTGGTTGTCTTTTGGGGGTGGCTGGAATGAGCTGTTATCTTGCTTCTTGTAAATACTGCTTGGGATGGCTCTATGCATTATCTGAGAGCAATTTCACTTCCAGTGTTCACTGCTGTGTCAGTATGGGTGGGTGTGTTCCCTAGTGCTCTAAGAGATGACCCCAGAGTCAGACGGTGTGACCTGGGCGCCATCGGTGCTTTCTCACGCTCTCTCTCCTGCCAACGAGAGAGTCTCAGCTTCGTGACTAACCTGCTTTTGTGCTGCACATCGGGTAGTCTTTGTTACACTCTAAAGTAGTGAATGATTGTTCTTTCCCACTGATGGTATCGTGCACGCACACACACACATGCACACAAAGAGACCAGTGATTGACTTTAATATCTTCCCTCTCACTCTCCACTTTAGTTTTTGACATTACGCCTCTCCATGAACCCAAAACTGTTTCAGCTAGAGTGGCTGCCCAGCAAGATCCGGGGTCCACCACCTCCGCCCTCCCACGCTGAGCTGCGGGTGTGAGCTGCTGCACAGGGCTTTTTAGTGGGTTAGGGATCCATGCTCGGGTCGCCATGTTTTCGCAATAAGCACTTTCTCCAGTGGACCATCTCTTTGGCTCCAAACCATGAGACTAGTCTATGGGATGTATCTATCAGGAAGGAACCCATTTCAGCCAAGGCTGAAAATACTGTTGGGGCGGTGCTCAGCTGTGAGAAGCGCCTGACGCGGCCAGGGGCAGATGCCACCCATGCCCAGGACACAGCTCGGCTTTGCCCCGAGGGACAGGTCGTCGATCCAGGCGCTGCCCTTTGAGGGGGAGGGCAGCCGCTGTTCCTGTAGCCCTTCACTTCTCTGAGGATGGTACTCAGGTGCCCCGGGAGTCTTTCCTCTTCAGGATGTGCCCTTCCAGGTCCTTCCCAGGGATCCCGAGTGATACCCTGCGTGGGGGCCTGACCCTCTTCTCTCTCATGACAGCCATTTCCCGTTGGTCATGCGGCAGGTCCTATCTTTTCTTCCATCAGGGAGCGATTTCTGAGACTGATAGATGGGGGCTGGGGGTCTGAGGAGACAGGAGTGGCCAGACCACAGCGAGGCAGCTCCTGGGAAGTCAGGACAGGCACACAGCGAGTGCTCAAAGCATCGTTTCCTTACAAAGCTGTGAGCACAGTTCCTAACGGGAGGCAGTGGGGAGGGGCCAGGTTGGAGAGTAGGCCCTGCACCTTGAGGCTTGCCTTCTGCACCCTGCGGGGCGCTTTCTTGTGACTGAAATAGTCTCCCTGACTAAAGAGTAGCTGTGTGCGGAAGGCTGTGTGAGTCCTCCAGGGAGGCCAGCTGCACAAATACCGTGTCTTTTGTGAGCTGGTCCATGCTGTCACCACTATTACACCTTTCACAGAGAGGCCTGTCCTGTCCTTCACCATGACCTTCATACCCACAGGAGCCACAGAGAATGCCTGTGGTTGCCACAGCTTCCAAAAGTAAAGAAAGCTTAGTGGCCTGGCCTGTCTGCGCAAGCCACAAGGACGATGTCACCCAACACAGATGACCACAGAATAAGAGTGGCTCTTTCCACTGTGTCTTCAGAGTGAGGCTGGCTTCTGAGGCCCAGAAAGTGCGGGGTGAACCACCTCTGTGGCAGATGCCAGCTGGCGGGCTCTGAGCCGATTCAGTTTAGTTTAGTTTTTTTTTTCTAAACAGATTTCACTCTGCAGCCCAGGTGTCTTAGAACTCAGGTATCTAAGGCTGGCTTCAAACTTGTGGTGATCCTCCTGCCTCAGCTTCCCAACTGCTAAGATTACAAGCACAAGTCATCCAGTTTCAAATTTAGCTCTGACCCTGCCCACCTGGACGTGGTATCCGAGCCCCAAGCCGAGGGCTCTGCCCCCGGAACTGTCTTCAGATGCCACGTGCTGCCCTAACTCTTATCTGTGTAGTGACTGAGCATCTTTAAGACAGAGCTCCTGAGAGAGCCTCATTGGTCAACTAATCTGCACAGTGTTCAGAGCACTGGAGACATGTATGTTTACCTGTTTATAACAAAGGTCATTGAAGGACGCATGAAAAGAGACACCCAGGGTGCCCTGTGCAGGGAGTGCCAACCTTTCTCGCGCTTAGAGGGCCTGTTCTCTAGGACCCTCTGTCCTGTCTTTTCGGGCGTTCACAGATGGAGTGGGGGCGGGTGCAAGGGCCCCAGCTCAGCTCCTCAGAGTCTACCCAAATCCTGGGTACGCATGCTACAACCCGGGAACCCCTGCACCGGGGGTGGGGTGGGCTGGGGGAGAGGTGCGGAGCCCCCGGCAATCGGCTTCCCACGCTAGCTGACTGACAGACTCCAGGTTTGCTGAGACATTCTGCCCCAATATATAAGGTGGTAAGCCATAGAAGGCACTCATGATTGCCTTCTCCACATGAACGTGCACACGCACACACGCACGCACACGCACACGCACGCACACGCACACACGCACACACACGCACGCACACGCACACGCGCACGCACGCGCACACGCGCACGCACGCACACGCACACGCACGCGCACGCGCACGCACACGCACACGCTCGCGCACACACGTGTGCACGCACACACATTGTCAGCATGCACAGAGTCAGACCAGTGCTCACAGGCCACCTAGGACACTCAGCGAGGCTGTCTGCCAGCCCTTCCTGGCTTCTGAGTTTGGGCCAGGCCCCCTCTGAAATGAGGGTCTTGTGACCTACTACCAGGCAGGGCAGAACATTACCCTGCGGACGGCTCCGCACAGGAGGGAAGGCTGTGTGTGCTTTTAGTGCCCCTGACTCCCCTTGAAGAGCAGACCGTCCAGCTCTGATGACTGGCTGCAGGGATGAAGGGGCAGGCGAGGTGGGGAGGGAGGCGCTGATGCGGAAGTGCCCTCAATGGCGAGGAAAGCCCGCCCTTTACCCTTCCACCATGAAGCTATTTGCAACCTGCCTCAGGAGCTCAGGAGGAGAGGTTCTTGACTTTAAAAAAAAATTATAAAATAGTCACTTAGGAAACAGCAAAGGTCATGGGAGTTGTGAGCCAGGAATGCCAGCAGAGCCGTGTGTGTCAAGATGGCTACATTGGAAGCTGCCTTGAACTGTGCAGTGCGGACTGGAACTTTGTGGAGCTGGTGGCTTTGTCGGTTCCCTCTGGAGCCAGCTTCCACCCGGTGCCCCAGGGCTGGCATTTGTATCAGCTATTTTGGATTCCGTAGCCCAGGCTGGCCCTTGAACTCACTGACCTCCTGCTCTGTTTCCACGCACTAAGACTGCAGCTATGCACAAGCCCCCCTCCCCAGCTGCCCCTGTTCCTCTCGTTGAAAGGGGCCTCTTGTCCGTCCTTGCTCGTTCTGTCCCTGGCTCTCAGAGCCTGCCACTCGATGTCTGTGGTTGTGACTTCTGCTCACGATGGGTCACGATGATAACTTGGGAGTCACAGTGGCTGCTGGTAAAGTGGCCTAAGGTTGGGCAGAGGTCAGAGGAGGGGGTGAGGATGCGCCAAGGAAGGGACAAAGGACGGTAATGACGCACACCCTGGGAGAACAGCAGGTGGCCAGCCGTGAAGGACAGCTTGGGCTGCTGTGGCTTTCTTGGCTTGGATGTGAAAAGTGCGCTTGGCCCAGGGTGGCATAAGCCTTAGGTACAAATACTGCACCCTGTCTTCCCTAGCCAACCAAGGAAGAGCAAGCCACCTCAGGTCCTCCCAGCTTGTTTTAACTGCTGCCGGCCAGAGGCTCTGTGGCCCCAAACTCGGGGTGGATGTTTAAGGTGGTGGCTGCCGGCTGCGCCTACTGTGTCGTTGACCTGTCAAGCTTTTGCCAGCCTGGGGCTGCTCACAGGTGCAGCCGGGCTGTGTTCTGTTTGTTTAGCTCAGCAGTTTGAGGCTTGCTTCAAGAAAGGCTGGCCTTAGATGGTTCTAAGCCACCTCTATGAGAACGTGCTCCTCTTAGCTCTGTCTGCCCTCACACAACCCCATCTGGGGACATGGTCACATGAGGTGACCGTAGCTTCTCTCCCTATCTTTTTACGTCTTGGGCTTTGGTGTCTCCTTAGCTGAGCTACCATGTCTCTTTCAACCCAAGGATCACTTTCTTTAGCAGAGACCAAGGCTGGGGATTCAAGCTGGCTGGTTCTGCCCTGCCTTCTCCATGGTCTGGTCCCATTGCCTTACAGAGGGGCCTCTTCTGTCTGTCTGTCTTTCTTGCCCTGGTCTGCCCTCCTGTTTTAAGCAGAGATTTTGCTGGCCTAAGATATTTATTGAGGAGAATCCCATTCTGGCCATTCATTGTCATGACGTTTTCTCCTTCCGTGATCCCGTGGTGATTACCTTTCTCATCGCCGTGGTGGAGTTCAGGGAGGGAGGACTTATTTCAGCTCCCAGCTGTGGAGCACGGTCTAATCTGTCTGGATGGGAGGGCCAGGCATTGGTGGGAGCAGCTCCTGGCTGTGGCTGCAGGAGGGACAGGCCATCTGCTCATGATCAGGAAGAGACCAGGGTGGGAGTGTGCAAACCCACACTCAGCTCAGCTTCTCTTCTCATTCAGCCCAGGCTCCCAGCTCGGGGGCTGCTGCTCTCCTCCTCTCACTCAGTCCTCTCGGGAAGCCCTCGTGGGTATCCAGGGCATGCTTGTGAGGGGCGCAGGCATCTTAATCCACTCAGGTTGACATGGGGACCAGCCGTCACCCTGAGTGAGGGTCCTGCGTCCACAGAAGTGAACATGAGTCTGCTCCGGTAAGGGCGTGTGGAGTAACTCACAGTTTCCGCCTCCAGCCATCCTGGCTGTGCCGGGCGAGAAACACGCTGCTCAGCTCCTGCCCCACCGTGCTTAACTCGGTTTGACTGGGTTGCCTTCTCCAGAAGTTGCCTTTTAAGTCTCATTGCTAATTCTTTGTGGCTGTCGGATGACACCTGATGTCCTTGACCTAGAGGGACAGTTTGCCAGGGAGGGGCAGTCCACTAGGAGCCTCTGCTGGACACTGAGCAGGCTTGAACACGTTTTCAAGCGTCACCGGAGGTCGCTGTGCATTTGGACCCACGGCTGGCCTTCTCGTCCTCTGCTTTATTTATTTTGTTTTAGCGTCCGAGCCTCAGCTTTTCCCCATGTTCAAGCGGGACAGGAAGCAATGCAAACGCCCTGGAAACAAGTTTCACCCATGCTCCTGCCTCGGATGGACGCTGAATCCTTTTTCTCTTTCCCCCTCCTGCCCCCTCCCCTTCCCCCGCCCCTCATCTCCTTTGTCTCATAATGTAATCCAGGCCTGCTTCAAACTCACAATCCACCTGCCTCAGCCCTTGGCGAAGATGTGGTTACGGATGTGTGCGCCAACACCTGGCTTCACGCTGTTCTCATTTCGGGCAGTCTGCTTGCTCTGGAAGGTTCCACCAGCTCAGCTGCCATGTCATTCAGCAGCCCAGCTCTTGGGGACCCACTGGACCCCCGCAAAGACTCACCCAGGCCATGGAGACTGCTCAGTGGCCATTGGCAGCCGAGCGAGAGCGCTGGTGGGAGAGCACCCCAGGCTCCAGCCGCCTCAGATCCCGGAGCAGGAAGCAGGGCAGCGGAGAGTACTTGGCCTTCCTCCGGGGTCCAGGTTCTGGACAGCGTTCGGGCTCCGACAGGCTGCTAGGATCTTATTTTAAGTCCATGGCTTTCACCCCGTGGGTTCTGAGGAGGGCCAGTGACAGGGTTAGGAAGGTAGACCACGGGTCACCTGGCATGTGACCAGTGAGTAGCTCACATGTGGAGTTCTGCACAGATTGTACCCACCGGGCTTTGGGGGTTCCCAGACCCCCTTACTCTGAGCCCCTGCCCATTACAATGATGCGTGTGTCATGAGGCCTTGTAAGCGGGGCCTGTGGTAGGAGGGGTAGAGCGGCAGCAACCGGCTGATCTCGTGACGGCGTTTGCTCCAGAAGCCTTCGGGCTGCCTGTCTTGGGCGGTGTGTCAGGGAAACTGTTCATTTCCACGGTGTCTGACTGTTCACAGTGTCTCTCCTTCCGCCGCTGAGGCACGTGGGAACTTCTGGTATCCCTTGCGCCTCGTTGCCAGGCTGGGTGTGGCCTCCAGTCTCTGTGGAGACCCCACTGGAGTCAGGGGGGCCAGAGAGGACGCCGGCCCGTGCTGAGCCCCTCGAGGAAGGCGCTTTACATGGCCGCCGCCAGCTGTGGCTGAGGCTGTGCAGGCACCGACGGCCCCAGGAGACAAACCTGCCTGCCAGCCCTGAGGCCGGCCTGCCTCGTGGGTCTGGGAATGGTGGAGCACCCCGAGTCCTGCTCCACCAGTCCCTGTCCCCATCCTAGCCCCTCCACTGTCACCTCTCTGGAGGGGAAAGGTTGGAGCCTTTCTGCTTCTCTCCCAAGATAAGCTAGGTAATTGAAAATGTGCTCACGAGTGTAATCTCCAAATTGGTGGGTTTAAGGCAAAGCTTAGAGGCTTCCGGCTGTCAGGGTGGGGACAGAAAATCCTTCTTTAGAAGATGTGGTCGATGCTGAAGAGCTGGGGACCTGGGTGGGCCTCATGTGGCGGTGTGGACTCTGTGCAAAGAACATGAGTGGGGGCTGCGGGGATAGCATGGTCGGTGGAGTGCAAGCACGAGGGCTTGAGCTCTGTCCCCAGAACCCGAGTAGTCAAGAGGTGTGCGCAGCCGTGTGCAGCTGTGGTCACAGCGCTGGAGAGGTGGGACAGGAAGGTCCCTGGGGCTCGCTGGCCTGCTCGTTCCAGGCCAGTGACTGATGCAGTTTAAAATAAAAAGATACTCAGCACCCGAGGAGCAGCAGCCAAGGTTAAAAAGTCGTCTGACTTCCCCTTGGACGTGCAATATGTGAACCTCCACATGCATGTGCCTACACACATGTGAACCTCCACATGCATACACACAGGTGAATCTGAACATGCATACACACACTGCCTCTCAACATGCATGTATACACACATGTGAATATGAACATACATGTATATACACATGTGTGAACCTGAACGCACATGATGGTCACAACAGCTCGAGGGCACGGTGCCCGGCCTCTGGTTGCCCTGTTGTGTCCATTTGCAGCAGCTGCCCTGTGTCTCACGGTGGACAGGCTGCACGTCTCTCCCTGGGATGCCTTCTCTGCCCCCTGGCCTCCGACTGGGCTCTGAGATACACAGCGAGGTCCAGGAAGGCTGGAGGAGGATTTCAGCAAGAAACCTCCGCTGTGTGAACACGGAGGTTCCAGAGCATGGCAAACGGCCTGGAGCTGGATGCAGGATGCACAGAGAACGTGCATTCGTGGCCTTGGGAGCCAGAGGACGGTGGCAGGAGAGGTGTGTGCAGAGGGACGGTGCCGCCTTCACATCTGAAGCTTGCGTTTCCTAAGATCATGTGCACGCTGGGGGCGGCAGTGGGACAGGCGCATCTTCCTAATCCTCTCCGAGAGAAGTTGGTAAGATGAGTAAGTCGAGGCCCGGGCGCGGTGCTCCATGAGGGGTCATGCTCTCGGGTCTCCTGGCGTCCTCCAGGGCTGTGTCTGCCCCTGGGGGCAGCAGCTCTGGCTTCCAGCCCACCCTGACAGATGGCCCTGATCTGAGAGCGTATGTGATATCTGTCTGGTGGCAATGACTGCAAGAGCCACGGCGTCTCATTTAAATAATTTAACCATCACAAACTGCTCTGCCCTGGGTGCTGAAGCCTTTGGGATGAGCCTGGTGGAGCTGGTGGTGTTTCCACAGTGTGCAAAACAGACGGTTGTATCCAAGGCCCACTTCAGATGTGGACACTGAGGCATCCTCGCACACCTGCTCTGAGGGTAAAATTTAGTGCTTTCTTCCAGATCACAGCATAAAGAAGCATCACAAAGGCAGGAAGAACCAAGAGCTCTTAGAACTAGTGCGCGCGGCTTGAATGTAAGGGAATTCTTGAGGAATTTGCCTGTGAACATCTTGAGTGCTCCTGTTCTCTCATTCCTTAGGTCTCCATGGGAACAAACTCCTCATCTTCAAGCAGCAGGTTAACTGAAGGCTAGGCCCCTGCCTCAGTATCTCCGTCTCCCAAAGCTGATGGTGTCCGGACCAGACAGAACCAAGCTGTTCTGTCTACTGAGTTGTGCTTTCTTAACAACAGATGAATGTGAGAGTTAGGCATTGGCTGGGAGTCATCACAGCTACTTGGGAAGCAGAAGCAGGGGGATTATGAGTTCAAGGCCTGTCTGGGCTGCAGAGTAAGTTCAGCTTGAGCAGCTTGAGACATTGTCCCAAAGTTTCCAAAAGGTGGAAGGGTCTAGTGTGTAGGTCAGTGGTGGAGTGTTCGCCTGCACACACGGAGCTCTGAGGTCCACACTCAGCCTTGCAAAGGCAACCAACAGAAGCACGGGCAGAGAGCAGACGTGAGAGCACACGTGGTCTCACTGCCAGTGACCCTGGAGAGGCAGATTTCTTTTTTGCTACAGTTATTTATTTGTGTGTGTGCACCAACACACGCCTATTAGAGTCAGTCCTCTCCTTCCACGTGTGTGTCCCAGGGATCAAGCTCAGGTTGTCAGGTGGCAGCAAGTGCCTTTACACACTGAGCGATCCTGCCGGCCCTACACTGACGAGTTTCCACAGGAGTGAAGAGGTTGTGTGTTCATTGCTCCGGTTGTCGGTGTGAACCTGCGAGAGCAGGGCCTGAAAGCGGCGGACTGAGGTCTCACGCCCCAGCCGACTTTCCTCTGAGCCTCAGACGGTTTACACACGAGGGGTAAGACCGCACCTGGGTAAAGGCAATCACCAGGACCAGCCACACGTGGTGAGAACATGCTTTTCCAGAGGGGCACACAAACAACCACACCCAGGCGAGCCTGCTCCCGCCCGCACAAAACACACTCCAAGACCAGTTCCATGCTTTGGAGAAATTGGGCTCACAAGACTCTTGTGTTTTGGGGGTTTTCTCACCGGCACTGAGAATTCCCCTCTCACCACTCCATTTTGGGGCTGTGTTCCGACAGTCGGAGAAGACAGTTAACTGTGTTAGCTCATGTCAGCCCATCAGTCAGACCAGCGCCCACCCAGTCACACCTCAGCACCTCGCTGGCCCCACTTCGGCCTGGCCTCCCGAGGGCTGACTCCTCCTCTGTCCTCACACGCCTGCACCGGGGCCAGAGCTGGCCCGGGGAGAGGGCATCCAAACACCTGACAGACACACACACTCACATACCCACACACACACAGACACACACAGACACACGCACACACGCACGCACGCACGAGCTTTCCTGGCAGGAACTTTCGATGCTCTTGGCAAGCCATCTTTCGGGTCGGGCATTAAGACGGCCATGGGCCTTTGATGTGGACTTAGCTCTGAGCATTATGAAAATGAAGCACAAAGCAGGGGCTCGCTTGGAAGGCGCTGCAGCCTCCAGGGAAGAATTGACACGCGCCGCGCTGATGGTTTGTTATTTTGTTCATAAACACATCTCCAGGTTGTCGTGCAAAGCGGGGCATTTACCGAGCCCCGCAAAGGAGCTCTTGCACAAATCGTGGCCTTAGAGAGGGAGGGGAGAACGTTGATGATGACCTGTGCAGAGGTTCTTTTGTGAGCCCGGATGCTCTTTGCTCAAGCACAAACATATGGCCAGAAACCCAAGTTGCTGAGTTGTTGGGAGATAAGAGCAACAGAGAGGGCGCCTTCTGGCTCATCCATATTTCATTAGGCAGCAGTTAAAAGATTCATCAGAGACACCCATCTGCAGCCAGCAGCACTCTTGGGGGGCTCAGAGAGAGGCCGGATTTCCCGAGCAGCACTTTACACGCACAGCGGAAGGCGGCCATTTATGAGAATTAATAGCTCAGCAGAGGGAGACTGCCTGGGCAAGGCCGGTGCAGCGCTCATTTGAGGAGTACAAGCATTTGTTCTGAACCTGATATGTGTGGCATGGCTGGGGCACGGATGCCGGGGCATGGATGCCAGGGGCATGGATTTGGGTTGCCCTGAAGGGCCCATTTTTCATGGTCACACAGTGAAACATTGGAACAGCTGTCCATCCAGGCTGATGAGATGCTGTCAGGGTGTGAGGGAGGGGATCAATTTGGCTCTGGATCTGTAACCTTCCCTCACAGCCATGAAGGGCTCTAACAAGTCAGTCAGTCTTGCGGAAACTTCAATGTGGGTGTTGTTGTTTCCAAGACAGGGTTGCCCTGGCTGTCTTGGATCTCTGTAGACCAGGCTGGCCTTGAACTCACAGAGATCCTCCTGCCTTTGCCTCCTGAGTGCTGGGATTAAAGGCGTGTGCCACCATGCCTGGCGGCATGTTGCTCTTTTAAGGGATCTTGAACTAACTCCTGTTGAGCAGTTATAACCCTAACTCCAGTCAGTGCTCCAGGTCTGAAAGGGGAGGACGCCAGCCCCAGAAAGCTGGGTCAGAGCTGGGGAGCTCTTTCTTGGTCAGGGGAGGGCAGGGACCAAGGGACCATGAGGTCATGCCATGGGACACTCTAATAATTATTTTGGAGGAGCAAAGATAATCTGAAGAGACACTTCTGCCCCTGTCCTGGGCTATTGGGACAATGGTCTCCGAGGGATTGGGATTTCCTTCCTGCTGGGAAAACAGGCTTCCAGATGAACTTCCAACTCTTGAGCAGACTTGGGCTCTGGCTGTGCAGAGAGAAAGCAGAACAGTGTTCACCAGGGTCTTTGGGAGGAGAGGGTGCCAGTCTGTTCACCAGAGTCTGGGGGAGGGGAGGGTGCCAGTCTGTTCACCAGAGTCTGGGGGAGGGGAGGGTGCCAGTCTGTTCACCAGAGTCTGGGGGAGGGGAGAGGGTGCCAGTCTGTTCACCAGAGTCTGGGGGAGGGGAGGGTGCCAGTCTGTTCACCAGAGTCTGCGGGAGGAGAGGGTGCCAGTCTGTTCACCA
>REGO01000129.1:1286281-1309756 GCA_010120015.1 Rhombomys opimus
GAGGGTGCCAGTCTGTTCACCAGAGTCTGGGGGAGGGGGGAGGGTGCCAGTCTTTGATGGGGACCATGTTTCAGTCTGGGAGATGACAGATGGTAGCAATGGCTGGACAGTACAGTGCATGCACTCAACACCACTGGATTCAGCATTTATACATGGCAGGAATGGAAAACTTTGTTGTGTGTGTGTTAGCACAGTAAAAAGTCCTGAACACATCCTGGAGAAAATTAATTGAAGCCTTGGAGTAGACTAGGAGAAGCCAAATTCCAAGATCATGCTCTTCAAAATATTCTGTTAGGAGTTAGCAGGTAACAGTTAACTGGATTTGACTCTTACCCTTTTTGGTGGACATCTCTGGGAGAAGAGAGAGAAGCGTGTGTCAGCATCACTTCTCTCTCAGTTCTGGAACCTTCTTTTTGGTTACTGTATTAGTCAGGGTTCTCTAGAGAAACGGACGATAGAATGACTTTCCCCTGTAAAAGCAGATTTATCCGAGTGGCCCACGGGCTGCGGTCTGACCGGCCCAGCAATGGTCGTCTCCTGATTGAAGTCTAAGAATCCAGCAGTTGCTTAGCCCACAGTGCTGGGTGTCTCAGAGGCCATCAGTGTGCGTCGGAATCCCGAAGAAACAGGCTCTTTTGCCAGTGAAGGTCTGAAGCCGGCAGGGAGAGTGAGGGTACAAAGTCAAAGAGCAACAGCGTCTTCCGCGTTCTTTCTAGGATGCCACCAGAAGGGGCGGCCAGGCTAAGGGCGGAGCTTCCCAGCTGTAACAGTCCAGTCCTCGCAGGTGTACCCAGGATCTGGGGTTTGGTCCCCACAGCTCCCCATCCTGGTGAGCCAGGTTGAGGATGCACAGGGTGCTCCTCCGCAGGCATGGGCGCTGGCAGAGCAGTTTGCCATTTTATTTGTAGCATTTCTGTGCTGTAATATTAAATACTTATATTCATTTTTAAATTATGTATGTATGTGCTGCAGAGGGTTATATGCACATGAGTCCCAGAGTCCAGGAGAGGGCATTGGGTCCTCTGGGACTGAATTTACACACAGTCGTGAGCTGCTATGAACAGGGAACTGAACCCAGGTCCTCTGGAAGAGCATCCAGTGCTCTAACCACTAAACCATCTCTTCCATCCTGCCTTCTTAACTGCTGAGCCAGCTCTGTAGCACCTCTGTGTGTGATGTCGATAGCAAGGTAGGAGCAAGCTTTTAGATGTGGCCTGACGTTTCCTGTCGCTTTGGGCTCACGCTGAGGACCCATCACCAAGGGCTGAGCATGCAACCCTCTCCCCAGAGCACGGCGAGCTCCATCCGTGTCTCCAGCGGACAGCGAGAGCTCCTCAGTCCTCACTCCCCACGGGCTCAGCTCCTCCCTTTGCTCTGCTCCTGTGAGGTTTTTATTGCGGTAGCGTGGACACCACGCTCAGCCCACGATGAAGAGACCCTCTGGCACAGGTTCGAGTTCACCTTCTCAGGGCAACTGAGGGAGAAATAATTAACCTCTTTCTTTATGCTTTAAAATATTGTGGTCAGGTAAAGGCTCCTCTGTGTGGCTGCAAACTCAGTGGGTGTTGGAGATAAGAGAAAGCCACTGTGCTTAGCACTGAGGGCTGACAGTTCAGCTTTGGCCAGCTGGAGGCCAGGGAACACAGCCAACCCCATCTCTTGTCCTGTAGTTCTTTGGCCAGTTCGAAGCTCTTGCTGTCATTGGTCTTCAGTGGCACAGGCGCGGCCTGCTGCCTTCCGGGTCATTTTAACTGTGACTCACTGTTTGCAGCATTAGTTCTTGGATTTTGAGCTGCCTCCCTGGGAACTCATCTCCTCCCCCACTCATCCACCTCCCTCTCCCAATGTCCTCTCAGCCAGGGGCTTCAGGGACTTGTTGGGCTGTTCAGAGAGGCCCTTTGATGTGAGGGTTGGTTTCAAGCACCTGTATGTACCTTCTCTTCAGTCCGGAGCCACAGGCTGGGGGATGTGGCAGGAGGTGGGTTCTGTCCGGTGGTTTGGGCTGGGAGTGGAGGCAAGGTTCTGCACTCTGCTCCCTGGAATCATCTCTTCTGGAGTGGGAGGCTGCAAAAGAAGCAGGTCCAGGCTGCCCTCCTGGCTCAGCCGTTCCCACCTGGACAGAATAAAGCTCTCTCTGGTTTTCCATGGCAGGGTGAGCACATCTGTTTCCTGGCTACCCCACGGAGAAGCCCGCACTTTGGGCCTCACTCTCACGGTGCCTCTCTCTCCTTCCTGTCAGGCTGAGCCTCTTTCCGGAGCTGACTGCTTAGTGTAAGGAGGAAGTGGCCTTCTCCAGCTGCCCTTCCTCAGCTGCAGGCCACAGCAACCAATGAGGTCATGTTTCAGGAAGGATGTATGAGTGAGAACTGATTTGTGGTTCTTCAAAGACTCCCTCAAAAAAAAAAAAAAAAAAAAAAGGAGGCAAAAGTGAAACAAATAAAAGCAGGAAACAAAAAGAAAATGTGTGTGTATGTGTGTGTGTGTGTGTGTGTGTGTGTGTGTGAGAGAGAGAGAGAGAGAGAGAGAGAGAGTGTGTGTGTATGTGTGTGTCACACTTTGGTTGTGGAAGCCTGGAAATCTTCCTAGCAACCTGACCTGGGCCCTGCGTAGGTTTCTTCTCCTTCTAGATCACTCCAGGGTTTCCTTCCTCGATGTCAGTTGAATGAGCACCTGTGGCCTCCTCAGCGGGGGATGGGACAGATGAGCTTGCAGTTAGCTGCAGAAATGGGTCTGCTTGTGCCCACTGTGTTTGAGAAGTGTGTGTGTGTGTGTGTGTGTGTGTGTGTGAGTGTGTGTGTGTGTGAGTGTGTGAGTGTGTGGCCTCTGGCATGATAGGCAGATGTGCTACCATGAAGCTATGTCCCTAGCCAGGCAGACACTTTCTATGGCTGGTCTTAACCTGTGAGCAGAGGAGCCGTGGCCCTCCAGACTTACACAGCCATGGCTAGAGCAGCTGCGGCCTCGGGACCCCAGGAGGGCCGTGCTGATAAGACACCTGGCCTTTGGCAAGAGCCATCTTTGGTCAAGTTATTCTCCACCTACCTCTGTTCTTTGAACAACGTGAGAGCTACGTAATCGAAGGTGTTTGGGCTACAAAATAAAGAGAAGTCCTTTAGCCCAGAAGTCGATGCTAAGCTGTCAGCCTTTTCCCCTGGCCCCTGCGGCCAGAGCTCAGTGTTCTCAGTAACGTGGATTCCTGGCTCTCCAGTGAGTCTCTTGCCTGTTTTCCAGGCTGGGGGATGGACAGCTGTCCTTCCAGGGCCCCCTCTGCTCCCTCTTGAATTCTGTAGCCTGGTGGGTGCTCGAGGCTGGTGGGCTTCGAGGCTGTGGTGAGCATCTTCCCGGGCGGGTGACAGCGAGCGACAGCCACGTCAGCTACCCCTGGGCTATCATGCCCCAAATATGCTGTCATGAAGTAACAGGGAGCAGAAATCTGTGTCTTGACGGCCTGTGTTTGAAGTCATCATTCCAGTTTGGGTACTGCAAAGGAGAAAGAGTGAGCTCGGGGGAGGACAAGCCTCAGGGCTGAGCCGGGCTCTGGGAAGTCAGATGTGTGATCTCAGGCATTAACAGAAACTTCTGATTTGATTTTTCCGTGTGTGTGTGTGTGTGTGTGTGTGTGTGTGTGTGTGTGCACGTGTGTGACAGGATCTGTCTGGGACCTGGACCTTTCCAGTTCGGCTTGGCTGCCTGGCTAGAGAACCCCAGCTCCCTCGCTCTCCTGTTTCTCTCCCCCTCCTGGGAGCTGGGGTTGCAGGTGTGCATCACCACACTCAGCTTTGTGTGTGCTCGTGGCGTGCTGTTGGTGAGTGCGGTGCGTGTCCTCGTTAATGGGAATGCATCTCTGTGTGTGTCCATGACTGTGTGCACGTGGGGATCAAAGGTCAACACTGAGTGTCTCTCCTCATCTTTAGTTTGTCTTTTTTATTTTATTTATTATTAATCTGTACTCTTCTTGCATGTGTGCCTGCACACCAGAAGAGGGCACCAGATCTCACTATAGATGGTCGTGAGCCACCATGTGGGTGCTGGAAATTGAACTCAGGACCTCTGGAAGAGCAGACAGTGCTCTTAACCACTGAGCCACCTCTCTAGCCCTCCTCTGTAGTTTTTAAGAATGGATTTTAGATTTACTTTATTGCTCGTGTGTGCTGTATTTTCTGCATTATGTGGGCCACGGTAGTGCCTGGTGCTCGGGGAAGGCAGACGTGGGCATTGAACCCCTGGAATTGGAGGTACCTACGGGCTGCCCTGTGGGTGCTGGGGACTGAATCCTGGTCCAACAAGTGGAGCAGAGGTCCATTTACATCCTGAAGATGGTTTCGGGGGAGACCTGCCCTTGGCATTAATGTTGGCGTAACATGTGGCTGAACAAGCCTGCTCTTCCACTCCATTCTCTGAAGTTGGCACCAGCGAGGACAGTCAGTACCTAAGGCAGCCACGGCCGCCAGCCGGCTCTCCAGCCAGCCAGGTCATGGCTGCGTTCTGGCCAAGCTCTGAGGAAGCCAGGTCCTGTTCCAAACTGGTTACACTGATGCTCACCAGAACCGTCTGCATGGGGTCCTTCTGATGCCCCTTCACTGGGGGAAACTGAGGCACAGAGAAGCTGAGTAGCCTGGGGCCGGTTATGCGGTCGGCAGGTGACATGGCAGGCTGGGACCAGACTGTGAGGGGGCAGCGTTAGCTGCTGTTGCTATTTCTGCAGGGTAGCTAGGTGAGGACTCGGCCCCCGTCTTGTGGCACAGCCAGCCACCAAGGCCGCAGGAGTGCCCTGGGAACGTGGGGACATGGCTAGTTGGGTAACACAAATTCAGGTGTCATTCAGGAGTGACGGAGAAGGACGGAGTGCCAGTGGCTCGCTTTCCACGCCCTCCCCTGGAGGGACGTGTGGATGTGGCACTGGCACTAGGACAGCTGCTGGGGAGACACCGAGGTGGTGCCCAGGGCCTGAACAGACCCTGTCAGACACACAGCGGGCCGAATGCTCTGCCAGCGCAGGGCTGGCCCCTGGACTGAGCTTGACACCCGGGGAGGAGCCCCAGCCTTCTTTTAATTTTTTTAAGACAGGGTGTTGTGTAGCTCAGGCTAGCTTTGAACTCTCTGTGTTGCTTAGGATGACCTCACTCTCCTGATCTTTGTGCCTTCACGTCCCAACTCTTACGGGGATGTCCCACCGTACCTGGCTTGGGAGTTTCCTGCTGCGTCTTTGATGGGTGTGCTCACGGATGGCCTGTGTGTCTGGCATGTCCTCCACGCACACTTCTTATGGCATCAATAACGGGGCCTGTTTTCTTTTCTCCCCCCCCCCCCAGATGGTGGGCATGGCTCAACGCCCGCAGTGGCCCCTCAGAGGCGGCGGCTGACTCGGAGGCCAGGCTACATGAGAAGCACCGCCGGGGCCGGGATCGGGTTCCTCTCTCCAGCAGCAGGCACTTCATGCCAGACCTCAGCAGGGCCGGCGGGCCGGGAGTCCGAGGCTGGACACTGTGGCCTGGACCCCGACACCCAGTGCCAGGGCTCACTGGTGGGTGGCCCTTCTCTCAAGGGCTCACTTGCCCCTGCCGTGGCCTCTGTGGGCCCCCCGCACTCAGCCCAGGGCTCCATGAGAGGAGCGCCAGCGCGCTTTGCAGCTCATTCCAGAGATGACAGCAGTCTGCCCGAGAGGCTGACCGGGCCATGCAGGCCTGGGGACGGAGGGTGTTGGCAAGAGTGTTTATCTTCAGGCAGCTCCAGGTCCCTGGGCCCTGTCATCCACGCAGCCTGGAGCGAGGGATCGAGGGCCCCGAAGACCGAGAAATGTCCCCCGTCACCGGGGCTGAATGGCCGAGTTGACGCCCCAGGCCTTCCCGGCTCCCAAGACCCCTTCGCTTCCAGCTTCAGCTTCATCCGCCTCTCGCTCCGTGCGGCGGGACAGCGTGGAGAGGCAGAAGGGTGCCTGCCACCCAGAGAGGCCGAACTGCTTCATCAGAGCCCCCAAGGGATGGCAGCCGAGGCACCTGACCTGGGGCCCCACGAGGACCCCCGACCCCTCCGGACCCTCAGTCTTCAAGCTACTCCAGCCTCGGCGGACTCGGCTGAGGGGACAGGGAGCCCCAGCGAGCCGGAATGCCGCCTGGTCTCCTCCCGGGATGCTGGCCTCTCTTCCCAGGATGCCGGTGGGGCGGACGAACCCGGCGGCTGTGCCTGGGCTGCCCGTGGGTGGCACGCTTTGCTCAAGGACTGGGAGCCGGTGCTGCAGGGCTGCCTACGGAGCCACCGCCGGCAGCTGGAGGTACGTGTCCCTCTGCAGTCTGTTACCCCAGCTCAGCGTGGGGGGGGGGGCAGGGAGCGGGCGGCTGGTGCTTGTCCTGGGAGCCCTAGGGACTCCTGGGATGGCAGACTGAGCCGACATGGCAGGTCTGTCTCTCCAGGAGTTCGATCCCCCAGGACCTGATGGCGGAAGGGGGGAGCTGATGGCTGTCACCGCCCCTTGCCCCACAGTATAAATATGATAAGACACTGGGGAGGGGGTGAGGGATGGTCTGCTCAGGTTTGGAAAAGGTGAGAAGTTAGGGAGGGGGAACTCTGATTGGCCCTGACCTTCATCTGCTTCTTGCCCCATGGACTGTGTGGCTCCTCCTACCAAGAGACTGAATGTGTGTGTGTGTGTGTGTGTGTGTGTGTGTGGTGTATGTACAGGCATCTGTGTATGTGGTATGTGTACATGTGAGGGTTTGTGTGTGTAGGCTGGAGGACAATCTTGGGTGTCATCCTCACTTGCTGTCACAGTGCTGGAGCACACTGGTTGGGCCAGCGAGCTGCAGAGATCCTCCCGTCTCCTCTTCCCTTGAGCCGGAACTAAAAGCGTGGGTCACTGTGCCCAGCTTTGTGGGATCTGATCGTTGGACTCAGGTCTGCGCGGCAAGTGCTTTGCACGCCGGTCCACGTCCCTGGCTCCCAGCGTCAGTGTTTGGAAGCGTCAGTGTTTAGTGCCGGCCACGGCCCTGTGGGAAGTTCTTCTGGGGAGTGGGCTGCTGGTGGCTCCCACTTCCTCATCTGCCTCCAGCACTCCACCTTCCTTTCTGCTCCCCTTCCTACACTTCCTGTGTGGGGGATAGAACTGGGGCCTTGTGCATGCTAGGCACAAACCACTGAGCTACCCGTCCAGCCCAAGACAGCACCTTCAAGGAAGGAGGGCGCCGCCCTTGCTGGATGGCCAGGCTGGAGACAGCTGTGGCTCGTGCGCGGCCCCCCTGGGGGGCTTTGCGCTGAGAGGTAAGGCCATTGGCCTGTATCCTGTTTCTTCTCCCTGTAGCTCTCATGCAGAGAGCATTGTGGGATTTGTAACATCCTAAGTCTTTCTGGGGGTTCATGATTAAATTATGCTTTTTGTTCAAGTAACTTTTTTTTTTTTTTTAAGAAACATGCATTTGGTATTTGTGTGTGGGTTTTTTTTCCTCTTCTTTTTTAATAAATAGTTTAAATAGAACTTTAATAGTTTAAATAGAACTATTTCACTTTTGAAATAGTTTCCTTTTTAAGAACTGGCATTGCTGGGCTGGAGAAATGGCTCAGTGGTTAAGAGCATTGGCTGCTCTTCCAGAGGACCCGGGTTCAATTCCCAGCACCCACATGATGGCTCCCAACTGTCTGTGTCTGTAAGTCCAGGGGAATCTGTCACCATCACATAAACATACTTGCACTCAAACACCAATGTACAGAAAATAAAAATAAATAAATTTAAAAAATGGTATTGCTTGGGGCTGAGAGCTGGCTCATTGGTGAAGGGCACTGGCCGCTCTTCCAGAGGACCTGAGTTCAATTCCCAGCACCCATGGTAGCTCACAACCATTTATACTGGGCTCTGATGTTCTCTTCTGACATTCAGACACACATGCAAATAGAGTGCCCATATGCATAAATTGCATGAATAAACAAATCTTTAAAAATGGTATTGCTTTTCAGGGTTTCAAATTTTTATTACATTTTAAAATCTGTGTGCATGTGTGGGTCGGTAGTGCCTGTGTAGGTAGAAGTCAGAGACCAACTTGAGGAAGTTCTGTCAGTCCTGGCTCAGCAGCAAGGGTCTGTCCAACCATCTTGACAGATCACATTTGAAGCAGTTTTCAGGTGCTCTTAGATTTCACAAAATGAACTGGAATTTATTTGTAATGTATTTCTTATACGTAATTTCTGATATCTAATTTATTTTTTATATTTCCCCTTCAAACCAACACAGGTCACTTCCTTAAGCTTAAAACTCCAGAAACTTCAAGAAAAAGCCATCGAGGGTGGTGATTACGATGAAGGTGAGTTTGACTCTGTGTCTGCTCTCATCTTCCTCCCTACCTCTGTCTGTCTGTCCCCTCTTCTCCTGGGTGCTGTGTGGTTGACTGCTCTGAGAGCCTGTGCCCTGGCACAGCTGGCTGGCCTGCCTGCTGCCCTGTTGGTCTACAGATTTCAAAGCACATTGGAACATCAACCTCTCAGTGGCAGGTTGAACTTTCTTGATTGGCCGGAAACAGGTGGCGAATCTGCTGGGTGGGAGGCAAGCTGACTTGTCACCTGCCTGCCTATAACTCACAAACCCGTCAGGTACACGCCATCGCGGGTGCTGTGCCTAGTGACATGGGCAACGGGAGAGAAGAGAAAATGCCTGCTTGTGTCGGGATGTTGGTGAGGACTCCATCATGGGCTTTCTTGTGTGTGTGTGTGTGTGTGTGTGTGTGTGTGTGTGTGTGTAACATCCTACTTGTCCTCTGTCTTGGAGAATGGTGTACAATAATTGTATGTGCCTGAGCACATGGGCAGAAGCTACAGGGCAGCCACATGTCCCTGATTTCTGTTTCTTTCTCCTTTTATTGTGTGCCCAAGAGAAGGATGTGGTTGGCACAGAACAGAAAGCTCCATGCTTTATCTCATCAAAGTCACAGCAGGCTCCCCCTGTGATGCCTCCTGGGGAGACCCCTAAGGACTCTGATTTCATCTCTCCCTTGCCATGTTTCTTTTCTCTGCTGCAGGCTGGGAAGGCCTTGGGGTAGGGAAGGAAAAGTACCTCCAGTGTTTGTTTAGGGTCTTTTTTCCAGATGACACTTCCAGCTTTATTACATCAATGCTTGCCCATGAGGGTGGGGGCTGAGGAGCGAGAATGACACTTGGGGTGAGACCGCTGCTCAGACCCTGGGGTGTAGAGCAGAACTCTAGGACAGGGCCGAGAGGGAGGATTGCCCACAAGCAGCTTCCTTGGTGTTCCTGTGGCGATTTCTCCCCACAGTGCACTGTAACGGTGCTTGTCGCTTCACTAACAAAATGAGTGTGAAGACGAAGGAGCAAAAATACTTTAGGGTTTTATCTCCCCCACCCTGTGTGTGTGTGTGTGTGTGTGTGTGTGTGTGTTTAGTCATGGGTGCACAAGTGTGTGGAGGCCAGAGGTTTGCTGGGAACTGAACTTGGACCCTTTATAAGAGCAGTAAGTCTCCTCATTGCTGAGCGGCTTCCCACCCCCCACACCTTAGGTAAAACTTGAATGTTAACTGGCGGGGTGGCACACTCCAGTAATCCCAGCACTCAGGGAGGCAGAGGCAGGAGGATCTCTGCAAGTTCAAGGCCGGCCTGGTCTACAAAGAGAGTCCAGGATAGCCAGGGTTACACAGAGAAACCCTGTCTCAAAAAACCAAATCCAAAACCAAAACCAAACCAAACCAAACCAAACCAAACCAAACCAAACCAAATCAAATCAAACCAAACCAAATCAAACCAAACCAAACCAAAACAACAACAACAACAACAACAACAAAAACCTTGAATGCTGTGGCTCTATAGTACTATTTCTACATTTAGATATATTTAGACGTGTAAACGCTTGTATTGCATCACAGTTGGTTCTGTATTTTTATCTAGTTGCCTACAGCGTTTAGCATAGTGGCCTGCTGCTCTTCAGGCGTGCACCTCGGAGCTGAGGGGTGAGGCAGGGCGCAGCATGGAGCAGAGGGGAGGGCAAGGCTCTGCAATGGAGCCAAGAGGGCTCTGCAGGCTGCAGCACAGGGCTGAGGAGCACAGCAGACTGTGCAGGCTGCAGCACAGGGCTGAGGAGCACAGCTGACTCAATGAAGGCCACAGCACGGGGCTGAGGAGCACAGCAGACTGTGCAGGCTGCAGCACGGGGCTGAGGAGCACAGCTGACTCCATGAAGGCCGCAGGACGGGGCTGAGGAGCACAGCAGACTGTGCAGGCTGAAGCACGGGGCTGAAGGGTGTATCAATCTCCACAGTGAAGCCGAGGCTGCTGCAGGCTGCTTTACACAGAGGAGCTAAGGGCCACAGCCCAGGCCACTGTGCAGGTGAGGGCGTGGCAGCTAGTGCCACCCGGGTTTGTGCTAACGTAGCCCATGGTGCCTGTGCAGGGGAGCCATCCAGGATGCGTTCACACAAAAGTGTATCTCCAAGATCTCCTCTGGGCCGTGTGAAGCAGTGCACACTTGTGCCAAGGTGCCTCGGGCGCTGATTTCCCAGACACTTTGTCCTGCTCTTCTCCAGGAAGCAAGATGCCACATGGTTTGAGTATGACATGTTCCCACAGGTTTGTGTGTGTAAGACTTGGTCCGCAGCTGGTGACACTGGCTTGTGGACTTTCACCGGGTGGAGCCTCACCGGAGCAAGTGGGTGGCTTGGGTCTGGAGGTTCTATCCTCGTCCTCCCTTCTGCTCCTCCTGGCATCTTCCTGCTTGCAGCAGTAGTGTGACCTCACACTTTTCTGTTGCAGAGAAGAGCTGCTCCCCCCCCCACGCCTTCCATGAGGGATTGTCCCCTCTGACCTGAGGCCCAAGCAGCCCCCGCTTTGCTGAGTCCTTTCTATCTGTGTTTTTGTCACCCTAACTAGCTAATACACAAGGTGATCATTGACTGGTGTCTGAAGGTGGCAGCGTCAGGAGGGTGTGTGTGGGGCTCGGGAAAGCGCCCTCCATTAGCCGAGTACTGTGCATATTGTAATAAGGAGCTGACGGGACTGCAGCCTGCAATTGAAGTGATGGATTGGCAGCGACTGCTGGCTCAATGTTCTAACTGCTATTTTTGCACAAAGTGACAGAAACAATTAACTTATTCAACCCGAGATCCTTAAAAACCGCCTCCATGAGCTGTGAAAACTTTGGTGATAATGGATGTATGTATTTGTTTTCGTTTTCTGTGTGTTTTCAGTTGAGGATTGTGAAAATGAGTTCTGAAGTGTGTAGCGTCTCCCCTGTGCATTTGGATGCGGAGGGCTCAGCAAGAGCAGTAGAGCCCTGGGGTGGGGAAGACTCAGGGTGGCGAGCAGCAGCTGCCCTTTGGCCTGCCGTCTCCCCTTGGGTGCCTGTAGCTCCGGGATAAACAGGAATGGTAAGCCTGTTCCCGGCGTGGGAGGAGAGAAGGTGATGGCACAGTGTGTGAGGAGCCTATAGCCCAGTGCTGGGGAGGATCGCTCCTTTCTTCTTTTGCCCCATCCGTGTTAGGGGCTTCCGAATAATCTAAGACAGTGCTTGGCACCAGGACCAAGGAGAAAGCAGGGCAGGATAATTTGGCTTCTTACCTTCCAGGTGGCAATAAGAAGCTCATTGTACATGATCTGATTTCTTTCAAGATGCAAAAATAAAATTGTAAATGAGGTAAAGGCAACTATATCCTAAAGCATGTGAATTACAGTGAAGTGTTTGAAGTTTGAATATTCTAAGCATCTTAGTGGATGGGTTTTTCTTCTATAGAGGGTGGACTTCAGGATCTTGTTTTTCTCATTATCTTGGTGGTGCTCTGTTAGATGACATTGAATGACACCGAGGAAATAAAATTGTACTGTTTGGGCTTAAGGAAAACCCAACATTAACTATTGACCTGGTTAGTTTTAGTTTTAATTGTCAGCCTGGCACAGACTAGACTCACCTCACAGGAGAGATTCAATTGAGGAGTTGCCTAGGTCAGGCTAGCATGTGGGCCTGTGTGTAAGGAATTGTCTCGATCAAGTGTCTTGTTACATGATGCTGGAAGGTCCAGCTCACTATGGTTGTGGTCCTGGCTGTAAAAGAAAGGGAACTGAGTATGAGCCTCCGTGAGTGGGCAGCCGGCAGCATTCTTCCATTGTTTCTGCCTCAGGTTCTTGCTTTGACATCCCTCCACAAAGGACTGTGACCCGACAGTGTAAGCCACATAAATCTTTTCCTTCCCTGAGCTGACTTTAGTTAGAGCGTTTAGTTACAGCCACAGAAAGATACTACGAAATGATCGCATCTTTGTGTGTCTGAGATGGCGTTTTACAGTGTAGCAAAGGCTGATTTTGAACTCCTGACCCTTTTGTCTCAGCTTGTGTCATAAAACAGCTGGGATTACACATGCAGTGCCATAGCAGGCTTGATTATCCTGGTTGTGAAGCTAGAGGGAAAAGATGGAAAGGGACAGGATGAAGGTGGGACCTGGATGCAGATAGCACTGAGGGGTGGTGGACGAGCTCTGTCCTGGGACACTTCCCAGGGACCTCTGCCATTCTGCTCACTCTGGCCTAGTGAGCAGAGAGAGGATAATGAGCCATCCCCGAACTGCCACTGTTCCCTTTAAAACTATGACAAGCATGGCGGCCCTTTCCTCTAAGGAAAGCGATGCTGCAGTGCTTTGCCTTTGCCTTGGCTCTTTGTACTGTACCATGGCCCCCTGGGCAGCTTTGTTTGTAGGACTTGCCCAGGCATTTGTATCCCATCTAAAAAAAAAAGAATCAGCATCTTCGGAGCCAGCCTGCCCTCAATGGTGCTCTCTGTGTGTCAGTGGCCATTTCCGCTGGGCTGGACATGGTCTGAAGGTCGTTTTCTGCTGTGCTGTCTCCCAAGTCTTTGGTGTGGGGATGTGGTTACGCTAAAGGCCCTGTCTGTGATGGTCAGCTTCATTGTCAACTTATTCCCAAGAAGTCCCAGGAATCACCAGGGCCTCTGAGCAGTACCAGCTGGCATGTCAGTGGCAACACACAGGAAAAGCCCTTTCTCTGATCTGTGTGGGTCCCTGTGGCTGTAGGACTCCAGGCCCTGTGACGAGCAGTCCTGACACCGGTGTGAAGCCGCCCTAGGGGCCAAGCCTGCCTGCTCCATGACTGTGCTCGATACATGTTACCATGCGCCCTATTCAACACACTGTTACCGTGAGCCCTATTCAACACACTGTTACCGTGAGCCCTATTCAACACACTGTTACCGTGAGCCCTTGGCTCAATACAATGTTACCGTGAACCCTTTTCAATACACTGTTACCGTAAGCCCTTGGCTCAATACAATGTTACTGTGTATTTACTGTGTATCCTTTTCAATACAATGTTACCGAGCGTCCTTTGCTCTATATAATGTCACCGTGAACCGCTTACTCAATACAGGTGTTACTGAGCACCAAGAGGAAAGGCCGACCTAGCAGTCACGGTGGTAAGGCTCCTGTTCAGAGTCAGGACAGGCTGAGGAGTAAAATGAGAAGCAGCGAAGAAGGAACTGGTTTAGTCGCCGACCATCTCCGAACCCCCAACTCCACGCCACACTGTAGACACTCACTGGACAGTTCTGTTACCTCCCTGCCTGATTGCCCAAGAACTGTTTATATTGGACCCCAGTTCTTGACAGTTTCCATAAGTAAGACAAGATCTTAGGTTGGTATGCTACTTTTCTTTGTAAGCCTGGGGTCCAGGATGCCCATCCCGAGACCCCAAGGCTGTTTGTGCCTGCCATGATACTGTGGCTGCCCACCATCTTATCTGAGCTCACGTCTATATGCTCAGCTCCTGCTGCAGCCAAGACAAGCAGGGCTTCCCTGGGCCTCTGCCTTGCTGGTCTGTGAGCTGAGACAGCTTGGAGGTTCATGTGTCTTCCTCCTCCTTGTCTCTCTCTTCTGTCCTTCGACCTCAGCATCATTGGGTCTGCTGATTCACTGTTCTCCCCACGGATCCCTGCCTGTCTCACCTTATCTTTTATTTTTGCGCCCTACCCTTCCTGTCGCAGTTAGGCATTCTATTGCTGTGATGAAACACCAGAACAATCTGGGGAAAGTGTTTATTTGGCTTACACTTCTACACCATAGTCCATCATTAGAGGAAGTCAGAGCAGGAGCTCAAGCAAGACAGGAGCTCACGCAGGGCAGGAACCTGGAGGCAGGAGCTGAGGCAGAGGCCACGGAGGGTGCTGCTCACTGGCTTGCTCCCCACGGCTGGCTCAGCCTGCTTTCTTATAGAACCCAGGACCGCCAACCCAGGGATGGCACCATCCCCACGGGCTGGGCCCTCCCACATCAATCGCTAATTAGGAAAACACCCTACAGATGGATCTTATGGAGGCATCTCCTCACGGAGGCTCGGTCCTTTCAGGTGACTGTAGCGTGTGTCAAGCTGACAGGAATGATCCAGGATATTTCCCACCTCACCTGGTCACACTGTCCTCAGTGCAGGTGTGAGCCAGCCAACCCTCGCCCCGTCCTAATCACACTTCCAGCCACATCTTCTCTGTCCTAATTCGACTGCTCTCTGGTCCCCCAGGTGCTCCAGAGGGCAGTGGCCTCATCGCACACACCCATGAACATTTATGGTTTATTCTTTCCTCTTTGGTCCTAGACTTCCTGCGTGGCATCGGTGTTCCCCGGCTACTGTGTCCTCCTTCGTAGTATACATGAACACGGCTGCTGTCTCTCCCTTGACTAAGCTTTTTGGGGAGAAGAGAGACCGATTTATATTTCTTTTTATTTTTAAAGATAAAATTATACAACAAATTAAATACATTAAAGAAATAGATTTTTTTTTCTTGTTTTAAATTATCAGCTTGTTACTTGCCCAATTTTAACTCTACCTTCTAGCTTGCCACTGGTCAAAGTCCTCTCTTGAGGAATAACTGTTTGGAATATGACTTATTACAAGTGGCAGGCGCTGTCTTTATTTTTATGAGACAGAGCTCATGTAGTGTTGGCTGGCCTCAAACTCTCTGTGTAGTCACTGACGACATGAATTTCTGATTTTCCCACCCTTATCATCTGAAGAGTGAGTTATATATTGTGTATTACCAGGCCCAGTCTCTTTAACTTCGGGGGCACCGAATCCAGAGCTTCATGTATGCTGGGCCAGTACTCTATCACCGGAGCCATAGACCCAGCTCCGGTTATTGTCAGTTTATGCCTATTAATAACACATAATTATGTGAACCACGTAATCACAGGATGTTGTAACTGAGGTTTTCCTCCCCTGCCCCAGCTCCTGAAATAATGACTCTGAGACGTATTATTTATGAATAAGTGCCTAGGCCATGAACTCTGGCCTGTTCCCCAGCTCATAACTTAATTCACCTGTTTCTTGTATTCCGTGTGTTCCGCACAGCTGGTTACCTCTCCTCAACTTCAGACATCTGATTCCTCAGAGCCCTGGTGGACCCTCTACCTCTCTATCCCAGGGTCCATCTCTCTCTACCGGAACTCTCACCTCCTATTTCCTGGCACCAGCTTTTCCTGGACAGGTGATACTTTCACAGAGTACACGGGAAGTTTTCTCTCTACAGGGTTTCAGCACTTTCGGGTCAATGTACTTAAAACCCCGACAGCAGGATCAGGTTCTGGCTCTGCAACAAGCTGTATGGACTGGTACAGATATTTCAAGCTCCGTAGGCTTTGATTTTCCCAGGTGTCAACTGGGCAACAGGGTCGCTTGGAGAGTTCTCTCTTGCAGCAGCTGGGTGTGTCCGTAGTGCCTATTGGGATATTGTGGAGGGTTGAGCAGAAGGACTCACACACTAACAATGGCCAGCAGGTTCGAGTACTCGGGAGGCAGGGAGTGGCATTACCCGAGAGGGATTAGGAGGTGTGGCCTTGCCGGAGGAAGTGTGTCACTGGGGCTGGGCTTTGTGGTTTCAAAAGCTCAAGCCGGGCCCAGTGCCTCTCTCTTCCTGCTGCCAGTGGGTGTGGATGTGGAGCCCTCAGCTGCTGCTCCAGCACAGCGTCTTCCTGCCTGCTAACCCCTGATGGCCCCAATGAAATGCTCCCCTTTGTAAGAGCCGCCATGGTCATGGAGTCTCTTCACAGCAATAGAACACTGTCGCCATGGAGACAGACTTTTGGGAATCTTTTTGGAAAGATTTAACTCTGCAGAGAAGGCTGCCCAGAATGGAGGAGGCGCCGTCCTGTGGACTAAATAAAAAGGAGAAAGCGAGTCGGGCACAGGTGTTCCCCTCCCCCGGCTTCCTGACTGTGGAGTGACAATGGCGTGGCCAGCTCCTCACACTCCTGCCCCCCCACGACGCACTTATCCCCTTGAACTGTAACCCAGAACAAACCCTTCCTTCCTTTCACAACAAGAAACACCTACAACAGAGTGAGTTAGACTCAGCCCAGGCCTAGAAGACAGCTGAGGCCTTAGGAGACTACAAAGAGAGTCTTGCCCCCAACCCCCGCCTTTTTTTTTTTTCTGCTCAGTTTTACTTGTGCCCAGTGGCCTGCCTCACATAAACCCAGAGAGCCTGGCCTGATGCTAGGGAGGAGGAAGAGAAACCAGGACGCTGTATGAAGGGACCATTTCACATGTCACAGTAGACAAACAGGGTTATTTTCTGTCATGTCAATGGATTGGTGGGGTGACCTTTCGAGGCTCATGACAGCGGCGGGGCGGAAGGGACAGTTTTCCATTTGACCTTTACACAGTGTGCCAGCTTGTGCCGTGCTTTGGAATCCGTTGTTATTGACAGGCTTGACAGAGCATGGACTTGACAGGAGCTTGCCGGAGGGAGCTGGCTACCAACGACAGCCCTGTCAGCCTGGGAGTGCAGGAAGGACTGCCGCATGAAATGATGGCTTCCCCGACTCGCTGCACGCTCGGTGTAAATTAGTTCCTTGGGGAGTCTGTTTTGAAGTGAGATTTGCTCATAATGAGTTGTAATTGTCGAATTTGGTTCTTCGGTGTCACCCCCACTAGCGTTGGCTTGTCACCCCGTCTGCCAGCTTTCCTCTTCCTTACCAGGGGTGTGGCGGGATGCTTTCTCCTCCTCCTCTGTATCCCTTTATTTTTGCTTTTTTTTCTGAGGTCTGCTCACTTCCTGTAGTTTCTACCACTGGGGATTTCCTGACAGCCCATGTGAGGACCAGAGTGTGAATTCTGCTTCTCTTTTTGAACTGCTTCAGGGTAAAATAGGTTGTGGCCATGGATTGTGCTCTACTCGCTCAGCATTAGATCTGAACTCAGGTCTTCGTGCTTGCAGTGTAATTTAGCAACGAACCATCTCCCAAGCCTGTATTCTTTTCCAGCTTTTGATAGATACTGGCCAGTAAGGATGCTGCCTCTGCCCTGCGCAAATCTGGTGCGTAACTTAGCATTATTGCAGAAAAGAGTGCTACTAGGGAGAATCAAAGCAGGGACAGAGCTTCCCTCATAAATGCACGTGAGACCTGATCTCCAGCAACATAATTTCAATCGTGAAGCCCCAGCTCATGCACGCCTGCCATCTGAAACAGAATAAAACACTTGAGCGTAACAAATGCTCAAGAAGAACAGGAAGAAAGCTTGGGGTTTCTACGCCACCCAGTCTTACAGAGCTGGTTTCCTTGCTTCATGGACACCTGGTGACCTTGGTCTTAATTCTATAGTGCTTAGCTGCCACTACCTCCTGTTTTCTGTTGCTGACAGTGTGCCAGTGCGTATGAAGAACCTAGCTATGCATGGCTCTCACTGCCCCTTTAAGGACTCTTGACTTCCAGGTGGCTCAGGACCTAGGAGCCAGTGGAAACCGGTGCTATACTCACCTATGTGGGCTGGAGGGGCTGGGAGCCGCAGGAGGGAGCACATATTTTCCGTACGAGAAACACAAGCACTCGGCAAAGGCCAGTCATCCCCCCGCCCGCCATGTGATGGTCCTCTGGGTGTTGGCCACATTGAATGGGTGCCCCACAGAAACAACGTAGGGAGAAAGGATTGTTTCCCCTGGCCCAAGGCTTCTGGGGGTTTCGGCCCGTGGTGGTCCATCCCCATCTGCGTGGGCAGAACATTACAGGGGTGGGAGCAGTGAGCAAGACGGGAAGGAGCTGGAGACAAGATCTTCATAAAGACCGTCCCTGTGGCCTCCCCAAGTTCCTAAACCCCCAAAGCAGGGCCACCCACTGGAGTCAAACCCCAGATAGCTGTTCTTGGTTGTCGACTTGAGTACAAACCCCCAAATGGAGGGCACACCCGTGAGTGTCCATAATGTGAAAGTTTTGCTTAATTTGAAGTAGGAAGATCCACTTCTAATCCGGATTTTTGAAGTAGGAAAACACACCTTTAATCTAGACTAGATTTAATCTAGGCTAGAGTTGAGCTGTGAAAATTGAGCTCTAGTCTGGGCCACAGTTGGAAGCCTGTGTACGGACGTGGAAGAAGGGAGCTCTAACTCTTTGCCCACTTGCAAGTCTGTTCCTTCACTTCTTTGGGATTCTAGCATATACTGAAGACCAGCTGAGATATCCAGCCTTGTGGACTGGGGAAGCCAGTGAGCCTCACTCCTTTATGAACTCCACATCAGCTCCTGTCCCCAGGCTCCTGCCCCGTTCCTGTCCTGGCTCATAGCAACAGTAGCCCCAACTAAGGCAAAACCATAATGCCTCTGAGGGGATTTAATTTGAGTCAAGAAGCAGGCCCACTAAACAGTCTCTTCACTCGTGCCTCATTTTTTAGTTTATTTTTATTTATTTTTTACAATTTATTTATTATATATCCCAGGTGAGGCCCCCTCCCTCACTTTCTCCCAGTCTGACCCACCCTTCCCCTTTCTCCCATCCCGTTCTCCTAGTCCACTGAAAGGGGGAGTTCTCCTCCTCTGCCATCTGCCCATAGTTTGTTAATTCTCATCAGGAGTGCCTGGATCTTCTTCTTCTGTGGCTTGGCAAAGCTGCATCACCAGGGGCCAGTGATAAAGAGCAGGCAACCGAGTTCATGACAGAGGTAGCCCCTACCCCCTTTACTCGGGAACCCACATGGAGACTGAGCTGCAAATCAGCCACATCTGAGCAGGTCTAGGTCCTCTCCATGCATGGGCCTTGGTTGGTGCATCAGTCTGTGCAGGGCCCCTGGGCTCAGAATTTTTAGCTTTGTTGGTCTCCTTGTGGGGCTCCTGTTCCCTCCATGTCCCTCTATCCCACCCTCCCCCCTTCTGCCATACAACTCCCTGCACTCTGCCCCAAGTTTGGCCATGAGTCTCAGCATCTGCTTCAATCTCCTGTTGGGTGGAGACTTTCGAAGGACCCTCTATAGCAGACTCCATTCTGTTCCCTCTCTTCCACCGCTTCTGGCGTCTATCCTGTTTGTTGCTCACAACTCTGACACCTATGGTTTAAAAGGTGTCTGTTGGGAAGTTTGGGGGCATTGTTCACACGAGATGGACGAGTGTTGATAGTCTCACATGTGAGATGAGTACACTGAGCTCAGAGATGAGAAATCACCCAGAGATTGTGCACTCAGCGGTCTGGATCTAGGACTCAGCTCTGGGTCTGTTTGTTGAGGAGAAAAATCACCTTTATTTTCTATTTTTTTCCCATACCAGAAGACTCTCCACAGAGGCAGAGGAAACACACACTCGATTTCACCACTTGCTGGATCTCCAGTCTGAGGTCTGGTTCCAGAAGTACCTCTGGCTGTTCCTGCCATCGAGGTGTGAGGCCAGAGGCCTGGCTGCTGTCTCTCCTCATGGTTCAGGAGTCTGTTCTTGGGGTGACATGAGCCCTGGGCCTGATGGCCAGGGGCTATGCCTTCCTGCCATGGGGCCACTGGAGGGGGTACAACGAGTTCGAGAAAGGGCATTCAGGGTCCCCTGCAGCTGCTTTTTCTAAAGATGGCATTCCCCCCCTGAAAAAAGTTCCTACAAACTTAGTTTAAATTATCCAACTGGAATCGGGCCCTGAGAAGCTGGGAGGGTATTTCTTAACTAATTTTCAGGGGTGTCTGTGCTGTTTGGCTTCTGTTTGGCTTCTTCTAGCTGTTGACAGAGGCCCTGCTTAGAGCCAGCTCAGGTGCAGGCTCACAGCATGCCGAATCGTGGCCTTTGGTCTTTCTTGCTGTTGGCTGCCGTCCCGTGATTTCTATTAACATCGCTCTGGCACTGAAGGTCAGCGTTTCACTTGCATTGCGGTGCTTCCGCCCAGGGAGAGCAGCTTCCTCCTATGGTATTTCTAGAAAGTCCCAGTCTAGCACGTCTCCTTCCTGCTCATCCGATTTCATTCTAGCTGGAGAAGCTCAGGCTATGGAAATCACTTAATCCTCTAAGGCCGTTTTATTTGGCCATGCTGTTAGTGTCAGCTCAGCACAGAGCAGAACATGGGCGTGCTCCGTTCTCCATCCCAGGAAGGGAGAGCCCTACCCAAGTGGCCCACGTTACACTTTACAGTGATGGTGGCGGAGGCTGGCTAGTGAACCCTGGTCTCTTCAGCTGGGTGAGAGATGACCATGCTAAAAGCTGCTCCACAGAAGGCAGTGGAATCTGGAGACATTTCAGGTTGTGGGGACCAGCCATTGAGCGGGTGGATGAGCCTGTGGTTTTCAAGCACTGATGACCAGATGTGTCTGCTAATTTCCTATGAAAACACCAGCGGAGCAGATTGCTCATGAAAAGTCTATTCATAGGAACTAATTGGATGCCATGCTCAGTTTAATAGGAAAAACAGTGCAGCCAAAGCCCGTGGAGGGAAATAATGAAGAGGCCTTTGGCTTGTTCCAAAAATAACCCCAGGGCCAGGAGAGTTTCCGCTGTCAGCCCCAAGTCTGGAATGTTCACGGAAGGAAGCAAAGAAGCCAGAGAAGTGACACTTGAGCTTTCTACGGTGACATTTCCCAGGGTGATGGTGAAGGTAGAAAGGGCCCACCAGGGACTGGCTGGCCTTGAACTCATGGCTGGGGTGATCACAGGACCTTGGGGAAGGTTGAAGGCAGGTCTAGTAGTCAGGCTGTGGAGAACTCGTCATTTAACCTCATCCTTTGGGTGTACCTGGCAGGGGTCTAGATTCATCATGAAGAATAGGGGACCTGTTGTTTCATGTGGTGGTCAAGAGGCTGTGAGGGCTGGTGTGTCTTGCCTGCCTCTCTCCTCGCTGTGACCAATACAAGTGACTTAGGGGGAGGGGCTTGTCTGGCTCTCAGTTTGAGGGGACACAGTCCCTCCTGGCAAAGATAGCTTCGTGGGAGACGGCTCCACAGCATCGGGAATGTGCGCTTGCCACCCCTCAACTCCTCACATGCTGAGGGACACACCGAGGTGGCCTCCTCCCCAGTGACCCCCTTCCTCCAGCCCAGCGCCGTGTCCTAAAGGTTACATAACTTCCCAAAGCACTGTCAACAAGAGTTGACAGGAGGCCTCTCTGGAGGCCAAGAGTGACAGTGTGGTCGCTTTCCCGTTCCACGAGGAGATTTGTGTGTGCCCTGTCACGTGCTGCTGTGCCCGTAGATCGCTTACTGAGTCATTCACCACAGGTTTGCTGTCTGAGCAATGACGGGGTGTTTACCAAAGTGCAACTAAAACCGAGACTACGAGATAAAGTTTGTGCCATGAAGGAAGGTCTGTTACTACATTTCAAGCAGGGGTGTCTCTTGCAGATTGACGTAATTTGATGAGTGTGTATGTGTGTGTTTGTGTGTGTGTGTGTGTGTGTGTGTGTGTGTGAGTGCTTCACGTGAGCTCCCCAAGTGGCCAGGCTGGCTTCAGAAGGTAGTAATCCTCCTGCCTCAGCATCGTGCGTGCTTGGGTCACAGATGGTGGATACCATGCCGGGCTCCACATGGGTGTGCAGAGTCTCCTTCTCACGTCCTCTGTAATTTGGAAGAGGAGCCAGCTCTGGGTCATGGGCTTGTTTAGAATGTTCCCCATGGAAGTTTAGGGATTAGGGGAGACTGCAAAAGGGCACTATTGGAACCCAACTTTAAAACGGTATCAGCCCCCAGACTCGCTTTGCTTTTATTACCTGTCAAGGTTATCCTAATTTTGTGCATTCAGAGGGCTGTGACATTCATAGAACTTTTGTTTACTAACAGTTTCCTAAAGCTTCCACTTTAACAAGCATGGAGGGGCCACCAGAAGATACAGTCTGTTTGGTTTTTCCACAGACTACTTTCTTAGGTTATCTGCTGAATTTGGCATAATTTTAGTGAGTTTAGAAAGGCCCCAGCACTTTCAAGGCTGAGGTAGGAAGATCATGAGTTAAAGGCTAGCCTTAAGCCTGGTCCTAAAAACCCAAACTAATCAACATCATAATCAACGATAGCCATCCATGACAAAGGAGGGGGTCTTTAAGCTAAATTTCATACCTCCTGCCCTACTTCGAGGCAATGGCCATGGTTCCACTGAGGGTGTCCACCCATGGCCTAGGACAAGGCTGGTCACCTCATATCCCCAGGCATCACGGTTGGAAGAGCCCATGGCAGAGCAAGGTTCTGAACAAGACCAGTCAGGATGGCCTCCTACATTAAATGACCTCTTTAGAACTAGGCTTTGGATTCCTAATTCCACCACATGAGTGCCTTGGAGCCCTGATAAGCCATGATGTCTGTTCTTGCCACTGTGGTCCTGGGCTGCCCGGGGCATATGGACTTGAGGCTCCATGAGGAGGTGTCTTTAGGGGTAACCATAGCAACACGGGTAGACTGGACTGATGACGGTGCAGCCGTTGGAAAGCAGCTCTGTGCGCGTGGCTTTCCAGAGGTCACCTCTGCTTCCTCACAACCCACCTCTGGCATTTAGAGCACTCATAAATGTGACGACCACCAACTTTGGCCTCTCCTGTGGAGATGTCTTTGTTAGCAGTGTGCCACATGTCCCTCCTGGCTTGTGTCACTGTGTTGGCAAGTGACATTCTGTCTTTTCGCTTCCCTCTGTTATAATATTGGAAATTACCCAAAGAATGTTTCGGATTCTCTGGCAAGGTCTTTCGGCTCTTATGTATCACCAAACATAGGCAGAAATGAGGGCAGGTGTAGGCACACCGTCTCGTGCTTCGTGGTGATGGGGCTGGTGGTAGCATTGGCACAATGGTAGTGATGGAGAGGTGGTGTGAATGACCTAACTGTAGTGGTGTTGATGATGGGGTGATGTGGCGGCGGCGGCAGTGCTGGTGGTGGTGGTGGCGGTGATGGTGGTGTTGATGATGGGGTGATATGGTGGCGGTGGCGGTGCTGGTGGTGGCGGTGCTGATGGTGGCGGTGGCGGCGGTGGCGGTGATGGTGGTGGCGGTGGTGGTGGCAGTGCTGGTGGCAGCGGTGGCAGTGCTGGTAGTGATGGTGGCGGCGATGGTGGTGGTGGCGGTGATGGTGGTGTTGATGACAGGGTGATATGGTGGCGGTGGCGGTGCTGGTGGTGGCGGTGCTGATGGTGGCGGTGGTGGTGGCAGTGCTGGTGGTGATGGTGGCGGCGATGGTGGTGGCGGTGGTGGTGGCAGTGCTGGTGTTGATGACGGGGTGATGGTGGTGGCGGTGCTGGTGATGGTGGTGGTGGTGGTGGTGGTGGTGATGGTGGCGGCGATGGTG
>REGO01000129.1:1318988-1333372 GCA_010120015.1 Rhombomys opimus
TGGAGCAGAGCTGAGCCGGGACGTTCCTGCTGTGTCCCTGCATCTGCCTTTGAAATTCTTCACAACGTAACTGTTTTGCTGGATTAGCCTGTACCTTTTAGGGACCCCCACCTAGGACTGGGGGACAGTTTGGAACATGGCAGAGGACCAAGGGAGGCCAGGCTGGGGTTGTTAATCACAGCACGGGCCTCCCACAGCAGTGGGAGCTACGAATGCCAGACAGGCCTTCGACATTACATTAACTGATGTGCAGACATGAAGCTTAACACGCTCTGTTTAGATTATGTTGGTTAAATCCTAGGTCCTTAATGTAGAGATTATTATTAACCTCTTTTTTTTTTTTTTTTTAACAGCCAGGAAACTGGAGCTTAGGAAGGTTAAGTAATTTGAAGGTCAGACAGCTGGGAATGGCTAAGCTGGGAGGTCAGCTCGGGTTTTCTCCCCTGCACAGCGGACCTCATCAGAACTGCATTAGCGTGTATTATTTTATAAGCACGTAACTTAAGAGTTTTATTGATTTTGTAGCACAACATATAAGGTATTGAGAAAAAGCCACATGACCTTCACATCCTTGCTAAAGGAGGGGGGCGTCTCGGTGTGGTCTGGGGGACCCTGCCCAGCCTGGGCCACAGAGAAACGAGTGCTGTGTCTCATGAACATACATTGAAAAGCGTGTATGACCCACACTGCTTGGAAGACGACACCAGTAGCTCTGGCAGGCAGTGGTGACGAGGGTGGTGTGGACAGAGCCCAGCTGCTTGGGACTTGGTCCTGGAGCCCCCTTTTCGGTACCCTGTGACAGCAGGACCCTGGGCACATTCCTGGGATGGTGAGTCTTTGTCTGCTTGACTGGATTTAGGCTCACCAGGAGCTGAGACTCCGGGTGTGTCTATGAGGGTTTTCCAGAGAGGTTTAACTGAGGAGGCAAGATCTACCTGGGTGCAGGAGGTCCATCCCTAGGGCAGGGATTTTGGTTTGGATAAAAAGGGGAAAGAGAGCACCATCTCTCTGCCTCCCGACTGAGGATGCCATGAGAGCCAAGCTCTAGACTGCACCCACCATCTCTGTGAGCCCAAATACGTCCTTTCTTCCTGTGTTGCTTCAGCCTTGTGTTTCAGCAACAAGTGATGGATTCTACCGAAGGTCATGTGGTGCGTTTATGGGAAAGTCACTCACAGATGGGGACTTTTTCCAGATGCTTGCTCATTCACTGCCTTCCCTTCACCTGGGTGTGTGTGGGCAGAGGAGCAGCAGGGAGAAGGCTGTATCTGCTGTGATTTAGTGTAACTTGGTCTGTGAGGAGAGGCTTGATTCACAGGCCGAGCTTCTAGCAACGTATCAATGAATCAATCAATCAGTCCTATTAATGTCGAATGGACTTGATGGCAATGGTCTGTAGGGCCCTTAGGATATACAGCGACATCTTGTGAACTACAGTGACCTAGGAGAAGTCTCTGGAATGTTCTTATCATGTCACAGCAAGAGACACGTGTACAGGACAGAGGAGCAGAACTCAGTAAGTACGGCCAGTACCGACCGTCTGAGGTCCTTTCTTTCTATATGGCCTGGTGGAGAGATTCAAGGTCACAGGCACCTGGTGAGGACACCAGGATGCGAGCCCTGAGGGATGGGACTCATCATTCATTCATTTACTTACTCATTTATTCGTTTAGAGACACGCTGAAACTTTCTGTGTAGACCAGGCTGGCCTCAGACTCAGAGAGATCTGCTTACCTCTGCCTGCACCATGCCCAACTCCATTGTCTTACTGATTTTGCACATATACCACAGTGTGTGTGTGTGTGTGTGTGTGTGTGTGTGTGTGTTGTAGGACAAGGTGTGCGGGTTGGTTCTCTTCTTCCACCATGGGGGCTGTGGGCGTGGGGCTCAGGTTTTCAGGTTTGGTGGCGAGCTCCTTTTTCTGCTGTGCCATCTTGGTGACCCCAGGATAGAAGTTAGATCAGTCTTACTTTTCCTCACATATGGCTTTATTCATTTCATTTATTGTTTTGGAAGAGGGTCTTGCCGTGTAGTCTAGGCTATGCTTGAATTAAGGATTCTCGTGCCTCAGCCTCCTAAGCATGGTATCCTGGTTCGAAGATGGCTTTATAGGAAACTTATTATTATTGTTATTTTAGGAATTTATTATAAGAGTAAGTTCTTACTAGAAGGGATTCTGATATGTGTGGCTTGTTTTTAAGTGGTTTTATGGTGATGCCTATTCATAGCTTGTCTGAGGTGACCTGAGGCCATTAGAACAACCTTAAGACCTACTGTGTGACAGAGCGGGTTCAGTCACCTCTGGCACAGGGAGTGTGAATACTGCTCTGTGTCTTCAGGGCCTGTGATGGCTACAACTTGATAAGCAGTTTTTATTTTTTAATTATTTTTTAAAACTGAAATTTTGTGTTTTTGAAAATGTTGACTTCGGGTGTTGGTTTCTCCCAACCGTATCTTTTGGTGCTAGGGATTGTAGCTCAGCTGGTGGAATGCTTTCTTAGCATACTGGAAGCCCTGGGTTCGATCCCTAGCACTGGGTAAATGGGATGTGCTGGCCCATGGCTATAACTGTAGAACTTGGGAGATGGAGGCAGGAGAATTGGAAGTTCCAAGCTGTTCTTAGCCACAAAGAGAATTCCAGGTTATCCTGGGCTCTATGTCATCCTTCCTGTAAAGCCAATCAACCAGCCAACCAATGAACTAGTCAATAACCTGCTCTTTTAGAGTCCTCCAGATTTGTAAATTTCCCCCAAATGATCACCATGATTTAGACAAAACCCACCAGTTGCTCTTCTTGGTGTGGGGCATAGTCACAACCATGGAGGCTGAATCACAGCCCCTGCCAGCTGGAAAAGGAAGCCAGGGGAAGGTCTCTGGAGCCCTGGAGAAACCAACATGTCTGGAAAACAGCCCTCAGCATGGAGGGGCTCAGGCAGAGCTGGGCTTGGACTGAGAAGAGGTAGGGAATTACCTTCCTGAGTTTCACGGTCTCCTCGCTCTTTTACCTCTTTGGGTTTCCAGCAGAGACACTGAGACAGAGATTGGAAGACCTGGAACAGGAGAAAGGCCGCCTGCCCTGGGCCCTGCCTTCACAGCAACCCGCCCTTCGCAGCTTCTTGAGCTACCTGGCAGCACAGACCCGGGCGGCCTTGCACGGAGCTACCAAAAGGTGAGTGCCCGCGGGTGCCATGCGTGGCTTCCCCTTCCCTGCCGCCACACAGTCCAGAGCTGGGAGGTCCGGGCAGGAGGTCTTTGGATGCTGGGGTAGTGGGTTGATTCAGAAGGAGGTCTAGTGGGGCCTGCTCTTTGAGAAAGAAGCTTGCTTCACTGATGGACGAAGCACAAAGACTGTGGTCCTCCACTCTGTATACTGGTGTGTCTGGGGGAACTGGGAAGCCCGTGGCTGTCCAGGCTCTGCCCCATGTTAGCTGAGTTAGCCAGCAGCACGTGGGTCCCGGTGCTGGCACATCTGAAAAATTCTGAGACTCACTGCTCTGGCCTATCTGTGTCCCCTGTCCCTTGGGTAAAGCCTGAGAGCGAGTAGGCATTTTTTGACGTGAGGATTTAGGTAGGCGTCTACACAGGCACAGGAAGTGGTCACACACTGCCCCTGGCTGCCCCCTGCCAAGAGGCCTCAGCAGCCACAGGACTGCATGCCTGTTCCTGCGAGGTGCCCATGACATTGTATATCAGGTTTATCTTTGTGTCTCCCGGGAACCTGCTTTGATGAAGAGGCAGTTACCTTCTGTTTCGGGGGTGACAGAGCGTGTGGTTCTGCTGTGTCCTTCTGTAGAGATACACGAACCTCACAGCATGCTCTCACAGGGAGGTGCTGCCTCCACACTTCCGTCATCTCATCTGACAGGGAGGCGTCACCTCAGTTCCCCTTCCTGCCTCACAGGGGGCTCTTCCAGCTCCTCTCTTCTCTTCTCCTTGGGCTGTTTTTTGACCTAGACTCCCATCTGCTCTTCCAGGGTTTGGAGTTTCTATGTCCCAAACATTTGCACAATCGTTACTAGGTGTTTCATAAGTAACTCACTTCATTTTATCATTTTGGTTTTATTAGCTAGTGAGACAGAGCCTCATCTACGGCCCAAGTTGGCCTTGAACTTGCAGTCCTTCGGCCTCAGTTTACCAAGTGCTGGGATTATTGTGGTTGAGCTCGTAACGGGTGCTGGCTTTGTTTGCTTTCTCGCGCTGCGTAACCGGCGCTGGGCTTCTGCCACTCCCCACTCTCTGGCTATCCTTCAGCTTGATGGTGTCTTCAGCTCTTGTTCTTCATGTCCACGCTGTGTCCAGGCATCTGATCTCATCAGTTCTTAAGCCTCCACTCACAGTTCTGTCCTCTCTGTCCTGCCGTCACTGGCCATCCTCCTGCGGCTTCTGAGGTTGGCCTCTCTCCTGTGTCCTTGTATGACATCTCCACTCTGCCCGACCCCGCACACCTTCTGGCGTGTCTCAGACATGCTCACCAGGTATCACTTTGCAGGAATCCCAATCATGTGAGGATCCCTCTCTAGCCCTCCCTCTCTGTAGAGTGCTGGCCTGGGGCTTCCTGTGCTCAGCAATACATTCATTAGAGTCATCTTTTTGTCCTTGTAGAGGTACTGTGATTTCACCTTGCCTCAGTAAGCTTATTATCAGCGATGGTTGGTTTTGGCTGCGTTAGGAGAGGTTTTGGGCTGGTGAAATACACCCTTGGAGTCTACAGGGGCATTTCCAGAGATGACTGACACTTGGGACAGTGATCAGGAGAAGGAAGAGGCTGAGGACAGAGCTCACTCGTGTTCTTGCCTTCCCCATCTTCCTGCTGCTGCTGCTGCTGACATCAGACTCCAGACTCTCTGGCCTTTTGACATGGACTCAATACCAGCAGCCCTCCAGGGAGCTTCCAGCCCTGATTCCGCTTTGTCCAGCTTTGTGGGCTGAGCGGTGACTGTGTTTTCTGCCTCTGCAGCATGCAGACAGCCATGGTTGGGTTAGCCAGCTCCAAACATGTAAGACAATTTAATTCCATTTTTATAGCACATGCATTCTTTTGGTTCTGTTCCCCTAGAAAAGCCTGCCCCAAACATTCTTCTAAACCTTGCGCCTATGTATATGATGTGCATATAGATATGTTTTTTCATGTATGTGCACACTCACGTGTTGTGGTTTTTTTTTTTGTGTGTGTGTGTGTGTAGAGTCTGAAGTTAATACTGAGTGTCTTTCTCGATTGCTCTCCACTTTGCTGAGGTGGGGGTCTCTTGCTAAACCTGCATCTCATTGATTTTGGTTAGTCTAGCCAGCCAGACTGTTGGAGGACCCCATATCTTCACCTCCTGAGTGCTGAGATTACAAGTGGGTCCTGGGATTTGAACTCTGCTCCTCCTGCTTGTGCAGTAAGCACTTTGTCCCCAAGCTGTCTCCCCAGACCCACTTTCTTCAAACAGGAACTCTACCGAAGCTGTTCTCCCTCTCCTGGTGTCTCCCCCTCCTCATCCTCCCTCCTCATCCTCGTCTCCCAGATGTCTTGCTCACGATCTCCACCTTCAGCTACCTCAGAAACACCCCCGACCCCGTCCCCTGACCCGCTAACCCATGGGCTGCTGCTCTGGCCACACCTTTCCTCTCTGTCTTTCTCACTTTCCAGCCTCCACCCCAAAGCCTTCCTCTGCTGGTTCTTGCTCGCCCCTGCAGCAGCCTCTCGCCCTGCTGGCTTTTCTGACTCCACTATTGGACCTCATCCATCTCCCACAAAGCAATAAGGAGAAGCCTGTTGGAGGCAGTGTCTCCTGGGCCTTCTGGGTGGACCTTGTGCTCTGAGTGTGACCCTCTCGGCCTCTGCAATCCGGCCTTCCTGGCGCTGGACCTCTGACTGATCCCCTCCAGCACCAGCTGCCCACACAGCAGGACCTGGCTCAACCCTGCCATCTCCCAGGGGTCCTGCTGTGCATCCTCAGGACAGGGAGGCCACCAGCCTCCCTACCCTCTGCCTGTCAGTCCCACACCTTCCTGAGACCTCCAGCAGTGTCCCGAGTGACAGTGTCTCAGGCCTAAGCCTTCAATCTGCTACCTTGAAGGATGGCTGTCACCAGAGGAGGCCTGCGCTGCTCGTGGCTCCCGCTGGCTGGTGCAGGAGTCTCCTGCGGACACATGTTTGCACAGTGTGCAGACATGCACGTGAACATGGAGAGGGAGGGAGAGAGAGCCGGAGAAAGAGACTCCCTTCAGTCAGGGCTGGAGGCGGGAACGGGTGCTCCCATCTGCTCCTCCTCCTGACTGACACTGCCCTTCCTGCGCCTCATCAGAAGTGAAGAACCTGTCTCCCTCACTTTATTTTTTATTCCAGGCTTTTCTTTCATCAAACTTACCTGTCCTGTCACTTCCATAGCTGGAAAATGACTTGACATCTGCTTTGTTATCACAGCTTTACAAAGCATGTGGGCGTGGCTACACAGCTAGTAACACTAGAGCCGGCCATTGCCTGTGCGCTCCAGGGCCTGCCCAGCTTGTCCTCCTGGAAGGCTCCCCAGGAGACCGCAGCTCCTGCAGTCCTCACGATGGCCACCAGGGCGAGCTGGCCCTCCTGAGCCTGGTCCTGAGTCCAGGAGGGGAGGCTGTTCTGAGAGCTGGGGACTTTTCCTGCAGAAATAAACTAGTTTAGTTAACATGGCTGGCTTTCGGCTCCAGTTAGTAACTCAAACCAGCACCTCTTCACCTTTCTGGGGTGGAGCGTTTCCTCGAGAATCTGGTGAAAGCAGCTCTGCCAGGGTTGTGTCATGAGCCGCTCAGGACTGAGCCCTCTTAGTCACTCTGGCCGTGGGACACAGAGGCCCTCAACCTCGTGGGTTATGAAAGTTTAGAGTAGTATTTAAGGAGATGCAAATAGCCCCAGAGCCTACCAGCTTCTTAATTTTAATATCACATACTTTAAAAATTACTGTTCAACTTCTTCTCCTTCTCCTTTTTAATTTTTTGGAACAGGTTTCTCTGTGTAGCCCTGGCTGTCCTGAACTCACTCTGTAGACCAGGCTGGCCTCGAACACACAGATCCTCCCGCCTCTGCCTCCCTGCGTGCTGGGATTAGAGGGGTGCATCACTGTGCCCCGATGCTGCTTGGCTTCTTAAGCCCCACCCCAGCCATAGATGAGCAGCAGAGCCGCTGCGTGCTCTGCAGAGGCCCTCAGCCCTCCACTGCCTCTCTGCTGTCAAGCTGGCTGTTGGGTAAGGGGCCTGTTCCTGGTGAGTCAGGGGCTTTGCACTTTTACAGCAGGATTCTCAACCTGTGGGCTTCGACCTCTTTGGGGGTTGAGTGACTCTTTCACAGGGGTCCCATGTCGGATGTCCTTCAGGTCAGAGGTTTATATCACTATTCACAATGGTAGCAAAATTACAGTTATGAGGTTGTGGTCGGGGTCACCAAAGCTTGAGGAGCTGTATTGGGGTCTCAGCTTTGGGAAGGCTGAGAAGCACTGCTTTCCGGCCTGCTAAGCCCGCTGTCCACTTTGCTACAGTGTCCGGGGTAGATGGCACAGACGCTGGGCCACTGCCACTGCCTTCCCCCCACAGCCCTGTCCCTCTGAGATGCCAACCACAGGCCACAGCCGCAGCCTGGCCTGCTGTCACACCACTCCCTGCTGCCGAGCCCATGTCCCCGGCACGTAGGCAGCAGCATGCTCAATGTCCTCTGGTCCCGCCTCCCGGCTCACACTCTGGCTTGAGCGTGGCCACCTTGTGCCTCAGCAGCCGCTGCTTTCCCGTGAGGCCCCGCTTCTCTCATGGGTGTGAGCATCATGGTCAGGACACAGCCACAATGGACACTTGTCAGCAGGAAGCTGACACAGCACTGCTGGGAGCTCATGGGTGCTGAGACAACCCACCATGGACTGTGTCCACGCACCACGCTGCTCAGCTCCCCCGTGTCTGTGTAGGACAAGTGCGTCAGAAGGAATGTCTCGGCAGGCAGAAACAGGTGGCACGGAGATCTGCCTCTGCCTGTGCAATGGCTGGTGTAGGCTCCTACCCCTCAGTTGTGGACTTAAGTGAAGAGCTTCTAGGCCTGTTGTCTTCAACTCTCATTTCTGACTCCGGAACAATGGGGAAAATTCCACCTCTTTGTCACACCACGGTTAGAAGTTGAAGGAAAAAAATTCTTTTCTCTTCAGAGTGCTCAGCAACTGTGGCAGTTGACTGGTAATTTTCTCGTTTCTACCCGTTTCCCCCTAACTGCATAGCATGGGGCGTCTCACTGGCTCTTCACAGCTATGGGCAGCCACACTGGCCACTCTGGTCACCTAACTGCGTGTGTGTGTGTGTGTGTGTGTGTGTGTGTGTGTGTGTGTGTGTGCGCGCGCGCACAAATGTGTGTGCACAGAGTATCTTTTATCAGAGACCTTTCTCCAGAGGCTAACTTAAAACACCAGAGAGCAGTCTGACGAAGAGAAAACCGAAGGACAGGGAGGACGTCCAGTCTTGCCAGGACGGAACTGCCAGATGCTCAGCTGCTGCCTATCTGCTCCCCTGAGGCGGGATGAGGAGTTAAGTGTGGGCAGCTTGCTGCCTGCTGTTCCTCTCTTCTCCCTTGAGCACACAACACTTTGATTTCAAGTGGGTACCATGGCAGAATGCAGAGCCACAGGGCACAGTGACCCTCGGCTTGGAGTGAGCGCTCAGGCAAGAAGGGAAACTCGCAGGGCGTTCTCGGGGAATAAAGATGTTGTCTGTGCATTCTGCTGTTCTCTGTGGCTCATTGTCAGATTTTACAGGTGCGTTTCATCCCTTCAAAGATTGATGGGGAAGAAACCAGATAGGAAGACCAAGATTTTCTCACTCCTTGGCAGGTCCTACTGGGTACCAGTTTAAAACCATGGGTCTGAGAGTGGGGTCTTAGACCTCAGGCCCCCCGGTCCCCTCTGCCACCAAGCACTGATGATCACATAGTGAGAACTAACAAATATAAAGAAGAGTGTGCAGCAGAGGGAGAGTCCGGGGACCGGACATGGAAGATGGAACCTGTCCCTGCTTCATGCCTGATTGATGTGTCCCAGACCACCTCGGCTCTCCCTGCATGTCGTTCCTGTCCCAGAAGTAGGAGCAAAGAGGCAGCATTGTTTAAGCCCAGGACCTCTTCTTACGGGTTAAGTGATGGCTGTGGTGAAGCATCCTGCACAGGTTCCTGGCTACGAACATGGAGCTTCTCTCCTCTGCTGATTTGACTTCCTACGACAGCTCTCATCTCAGCCCAGATGGCATCAACTCAGAAAATTCGAGGAACTGTAATACCAGCATCTGCCAAGCGAGCTGGGAAATGAGGAAGGGGAAGAATCTAGCTGACACAGCGGGAGACACGATCGAGGCGACTCTGTTTCCAAGGCTGTGGGTTCTTAATTCATCTAGCCAGTGCTGGGGGCATCAGCCCAGGACCAGGACAGCTGTCTCTGTCTCACTCTCACCACAGCCTGAAGAGCGGCAGCAGCTGGGAGCCCAGCCTATGTGTTCTTTTCACAGCATCAGGAGCCCAGGGCGCCTTATGACCGTGACAATGGGAGAGGGTCATTGAGCCTCCATGTCACAGCCACGTTCATCCGTGCAGCAGTGTGTCCATCAGACGGCGCCAACGTTCACTTTACTGGTGCATGTGTTAGGATGTTGGAGGTCCCCGGCAAACATCCGAAGGACAGGGCGTCTTACCACATCCCCGGGTAGTCCGGGAGGCCGTGAGGTTCAGAGGGCAAAGCCAAGTTCTCACGGTGGCCTTGACCTCTGTGAACTGTGTCCTCCCTGTCCCCGCCCTGGGCCGTCCTGGGAAGAGCCCCACAGGGGACTTTCCGATGGGAAGAGGCAAAGGGAACAGACAGGCCTGGGCTGTCTTGGAAAGTGCTGACGTGTGGGTTTTTATGCCAACTGGACACAGGCTAGAGTCATCAGAAGACAAGGAAGCTTCAATCAAAAAACACCTCCATAAGCTCAGCTGTAGGCAAGCCTGGAAGGCATTCTCTTAATTAGTGATTGATGGGGGAGGGCCCAGCTCATTGTGCGTGGGTCACTCCTGGGCTGGCGGTCCTGGGCTCTGTAAGGAAGCAGCTGAGCAAGCCATGGAGAGCAAGCCAGTGAGCAGCACCCTCCATGGCCGCTGCCTCAGCTCCTGCCTGCAGTTCCTGCCCTGCGTGAGCTCCTGTCCTGACTTCCTTTGATGATGAGCAGTGATGTGGAAGTGTAAGGCGAATGACCCCTTTCCTCCCTCAGTTGTTTTTTCGAAGCCGCAGTAGCACTAAGTGTGGCAGCTGGGCTGGTTAATTTTAACTGTCAACTTGACACAACCTAGACTATCTCAAGGAACTGTCTAGACCAGGTTGGCCGGTGGGCGTGCCTGTGGGGGTGGGCGTGCCTGTGGGGGGTTGTCGTGCCTGTGGGGGTTGTCTCGCCTGGTACTTGGCGTGGGTGGCACCATTCCCTGGTTGGGGCCCTGGGCTGTGCAAGAGTAGAACGGGCTGGCTGAGTATTGAGCACGCAGGCAGCACGCATGGAGCATGTCTTCCTTGCTGTCTGTGGTGTGCTGCTGCAGCAGCTTCAGGCCCTGCCTTGACTTAAGCTGAAATAACCTGCCTCCTCCTCCTTCTGTTGCTTTTTGGTCAGACTGTTCTATCACAGAAGGAGAAAGGAAGCCAGGAGCCAGCCTGGTCCACACTGACTCCGTCTGTGTGAGCAGAGGTGTGATGGAAGTTTTGGTTTCTTTAAAAAGTCATTGTGTTAGGTAAATACATTTTGTTTGTTTTGTTTGTTTTAATCTCAAGTGTGGGGTTTCAGTTTGGGCTTTAGTTTGTCCAGAGCTGATAACTGCCTCCTGCAGGGCCCCTTGGTCTTTGTCAGCTGGTAAGGGCCGGCCTCGTGCAGCGCGGAGAGGGGCGTGGTCTAGGACTCTGAGGGATAAAATACGAGAGCCCAGAAAGAGAAGGTGGGGCAGTTTGAGGAGACCAAAGACAGATGATGTGGTGGCCGGGAGGAGACAGACAGCGAGAAACGTTCCAGTGCAGGGGCTTGGAGGAGACTGCTCACTGTATTTGCTGTTGCTGGAGACTGGTACAGCCCCGAAAGAACCCATCGACGCTGAACAGCAGGGAGAAGGAAAGGGGTCTACAACCCCTCTCCCCTCTAACCTTCTCTCTCTCACCTAGGGTTAAGGGGTTGGTGGAAGGGAGGCAGAGGCTTAAATACCCCAAATAAAATAGAGTTTAAAAATTAGGGTAACTGGATCTCCCTGGACTTGGCATCTTTATTAGCAAGCTTAATGTAATGTCTTAGCATGAGACTACAATAAAACAGCAATATTTACTATAGAGTGTGTTACACAATCTCGTGGGCGCACACACACAAATACACTCTCCCATCATCATCAGCTTTGATTTCTTGTTTAACATATTCTTTTTATTTACTCTTAATCAGCACACACAGTCAAGGGGTTCCTACGGCGTTTCCACACACATTCTAGTTGATCCCCCCATTTGCTCCTCCCCCCTCCCCACATCCCACCCTCATAGCCCCCTTTTGTTGGTATCACACGTATTCCGTCTCCCCAGAACTCTTACCTCCTCTCTCTGGTTTCTGGGCTCTACCCACCCTTAGGTCAGATGACCGTGGCCATCAAGGTCACTCAGGGACGTGGGGTCTGGGTCAGGCCCCAGGCTGCTGGCGAGGTCCTGTGCTGTGACGAGCTGAGGAGACAGCATCCCAGTCTTGCTCTGGAAGTATCAGGCCAACTTTCTTGTCGGGACCCCCGTTTCCTAAGTCTGGACGTGGGGCGGTCACCCTGCTTTAGCGCTGAGGCTTTTCGCTTGCTCCTCAAATGGAGTGCGCCTTCCTTGCCAGATCAACTTTCTGTTGACACTGTTTCTCCCCTGCTGTGTGTGTGTGTGTGTGTGTGTGTGTGTGTGAGAGAGAGAGAGAGAGCGAGAGAGCGAGAGAGCGAGAGAGCGAGAGAGCAGAATGACAGGAAATAAGCTGCTCACAGCTTAGGGTCTGTACCCACTGCCTCCGTCCCTTGCCCGTTTTCGTAACAGAGTACCTGATTCCGGGTATAAAGTGGAGGAGGACTTGCTTGCCTCACGGTTTCGGTGTCTGGGGAGTCAGAACAGTGTGGTGGGAGCCAGGGACCTCCAGGCTGGATCCGATGGGGGGAGGAGGGAGGGAAGTAGGAATGTGCAGATGACAGGAGCAGAGGAGCCTGCGGAGCTGCTGACAGCTCACTCTTGCAACCATTCAGTGCCCTGAGCGTAAGAACACACAACTCCATCATTTATTTATTTACATTTATTTAAAATCATCATAGAAAGTATTAGGCTTCATTATGGCATTTAAAAAATTGCATTTGTTTCTCCCTCCTTCTCTTTTTTGCACCCTCTCAGGCCTAAAGCACACACGAAGTTCCCATTCAGTCCCTCCGACCAGCATTGCATTGGCATGTGCCCCTGGCAGGTGACATGCAGGGCCAGCCTCACGGGGGAGGTCAGAAGCTGTGTCTGAGAGACAGCCCCTCAGAGAAACTCTGCTGAAAGGCCATCCTGGACTTCTTGAAGCCAGGCCTGGTGGCACAGGCCCATGACCTCTGAACAAAAAAAGCAGGAGGAGTGGATGAAATTGATGCTAGCAATGTATATCTGGGCATAAATACACACACACACACACACACACACACACACACACACATATATATCACATTTATATTCAACCCTGCATTTCAAAATATCATTTCAACACATAATAAACATAAACAAATCTCTTGAATGTATGACCTTCTACTCTTTGCCTTTATATGGAGTCTCTGTTACTTGTTTTTGTGAGCCCCTGTAGCCCAAACTGGCTTTGAACTCACTATGTAACTAAGCGTGACCTTGAACTTCTGATCCTGCCTCCACCTCCCAAGTGCTGGGATTACAGACAAGCACCACCAAGTCCTGATTGTATGATGCCAGGGCGGAGGGAACCCAGGGCTTCTCCCATGCCAAAAGAGCACTTTCCCTGGCCACACACAGAGCTTCTAAGTTAGATGTGCAGTTGATGCTTCCGGCACAGTTTAGTCTGGCTAACTGTGTACCAGGTGCCCACAGCCAGGGTGGCCACAGCCAGGAAAGCACAGGCTCGACAGATGCAATCTGATTGGGGAGAAAAGGCCCAACAGCAGCTGAGACAGAAATGTCCATTAGGGACCTATTCCTGCGAGCACCCGACGGCCTGCGGCTGCATGCTCTGTGCAGTCTCTTTAAGTACTTGTGCGCCTGGGCACGCCTCTTTCTCCACACCGGTACCAATGCACATCTGTCACCTGAAGGTCCTGCAGCAGTGACCCAGAGGCCACACCTGAAGGAGAGCCGAGGACCGCTGCCCAGGACAGCCCGCCTGCATCCGTCACCAGGCGGGACTGGCTTCTTGGACAGAAAGAGCAATTGCAGGTGAGTGGTATGGGGTCGTCTGGAGAGGGCGTGGTCCCTTCTCACCTGAGGAGGTCAGACACAGTGAGCAGGTCCGCAGTGCAGGGACTCACAGCAGGGGTGGTGGAGGGGCGCGGGGCGCACAGGGCTGTCCTGCACTGGGCAGGGCTGCAGCTGCGCAGCCTCCTGAGCTCCGGAGCCCCCGGCTCCGCTCTGTCTGTGGCACTCGGTGTCTCTCTGTGGGAGTTCCGGCCAGGGTGCACTCTGGGCAGCAACTGTAAAGGGGCATGGCTTTAAGTCTGGCCCAGCTCCGAGGCTGCATCTGTGACGACAGCAGGTATATGGAGCCGTGCTTGGCCCACACAGTGCTGACATGGGGCCGGGGGGCGGCCAGGGTGAGAACTCTGAATGAGGCTCTGAGGTGAGACCAGAGCCAGAAAGGGGCTCCAGGAGTCCTCGGAGTCCTCCAGGGCAGGGACCGACAGGCGGCAGGATCTGGGACTGCTGGAGCCGGCCCGGAGCAGGAACTTGTAGCAGCGAGACACACTGCAGCAGGGATTGGTGGGCTGAGCCTCAAGGTGGACAAGCCGGCAAATCCGATTCTGAACATCAGCTTTGAGCCTCTGCTTGCCTCACCCCCATATCCACACATGTCCACAGGAGTGCAAACATACACATACCACACGCACGCTCTTGAGTACACACACACACACACACACACACACACACACACACACACACGGAAACAAAATTAACAAAAGAATAAGCTGTAGCATCACCGTGGGAAGGAGCTCACAGTTCCTCAAACCTAAAGACAGACTCCTTAGGACCCCGAGACCCACCGTGGCCTGGGCTAGCTGAGACAGCCCAGGGCCCACCACTGGGCAGACGAGCAAAACGTGGGGTGTCCTGCCTCTCCCCGACAGAGGGAGGACACTGCACCACAGGGCATGGCCGCGTGACTGCAGAGGACGTGGC
>REGO01000129.1:1347209-1403439 GCA_010120015.1 Rhombomys opimus
GTGTGTGGGGGGTGTGGGGGGTGTGTGGTGTGTGTGGGTGTGCGTGGGGTGTGTGTGGGTGTGTGCTGGGTGTGTATGTGTGTGGGTAGAACCACCACACTGAAACACAACTCTCCTCCTCCTTCCCTTTCTTATTCCTTCCTCCTGACTTCCTAGTCTCTTCCTCCTTCCCACCACCCCTCTCTCCTCCCTCCCTTTCTTCCCTTCTTTTTTCTCCCTTGGCAAATCAGTGTGCAGATTCTGACTAACAGTCTAGGTTCACTTCATGGAAACTGAGGCTTTCGTGTGTATGCGTTCACTTGTGCTCCAGCAACAGCAGCGGTGGGAGGGCCTGGCGGATCTCATAGCAGCCTGGAGGACCGCGGTGTTGGAGGCCTCTGGCTTGCATCCTCACATGGGTTCCTCTGGGCCTGCTGCCTGCCCTCCTGCCCCTCTCTCCCCCTCTTCCTTCTTTTTCTTCTTCATGTGTGTATGCTTGTGTGTGTGTGTGTGTGTGTGTGTGTGCGTGTGTGTGTGTGTGCGTGTGTGCGTGTGTGCGAGTGTGCTCGCATTCGGAGGTCAGAGGTCAATCTCATGTGTTTTCCACAGTAGCCATCCACTTTGTTTTGTGAGCCCAGGCCCCTCACGGAACCTGAAGCATGTACTACCACACCTGGCTTAAAAAAAATCTCATTTTATTTTTATTTTACTTTAGGGGTATAGGTGTTCTGACTTTATGTGTGTTTAAAGTTCAACATACATGCAGTGCCCACAGGGGCAGAAGGGGGCGCCAGAGCCCCTGGATCTGGAGTTACTGACCGCTGTGAGCTGCCGAGCAGATGCTGGGAATCGAACCAGGGTCCTCCAGAGAGCCGTCTCTCCAGCCCCGTGTTTGTGAACACCTGGTTCTGGGAGCTAAACCGGGGTTCTAACACTCGTGTGGCAAGCGCTTCAGCAGCATGCTGAATGTGTGGGGAGATGCTCAGGCCTCTCGCCAGCCAGCCTGTGGCTGTTGTCTCCGGCTCAGCTGCTGTGAGTGAAGACATGCTTTCTGCACAGGAGAGGGCTCTGGGTGAGGAGCTCCTGAGCCTCCGAGGCATCCTGTCTGATGGGGAAGTTCACGGTTCCTTTAGTGAGAGAAGATCTCACGTGGCCCGGGCGGGCCTCAGATGTGCTGTGATGCCAAGGGTAATCTTCGACTCCTGGTCCCCCTTCCTCCCCTTCCAGGTGTTGGGGTCACCACGCCCGATCTGATGGGGCAGTTCCCGTCCGTGGGGATCCGTATTCAGTGTCAGTGAAGCAGAGGGGCAGCTTTGTTCAAGCTCACCTGGCCTCGGCATCCTCAGCAGGTGTGCCTGCTCCTGGGCCCACAGTGTGGCTCCCAGCGTCATGGGTGGGTGCAGTTACGGTGACTCAGGTGACTCACGGAGCTTCAGATGCTCCGCTCAGCCTGGCTCCTCCGGTGTCTGCATTGTGCTTTGGGTGAAATGCTGGCATTAGAGCGTCTTGCTACTAAAAATAGCTTGAGAACTGCTAGTGTAACACACATGAATGAGTCACAGCCCCCCTCCTCACACAGTCCCCCCCCCCCGCTGCTTCCATTCTGAGTTCCCCTGGGGATACAAATATAATGTTAATATTAGCCTGAGCAACACATAATTAGGAAAATAAATCTACTGAAAAAAGTAACATAGCATAAATTAAATAAATTAAATATAAATCAGACCAGATATAAAACAATGCGCTCAATTACCCGAATCACTGCCTCCTCCTTTCATGCAGATATTGGAGGTGAAGCTCATTCTCCTTCTAGGTCAGGGGCAGGTCAGGGCTCAGAGCGATGACCTGAGTTCACCCCTGGAAAGATGGCGCCTGGCCTGCTTTTCACTGGGGCTGTGGGACATTTGGCAAAGATGCCCTCCTTGAGGCCGCTCACTTTTAGACTCGGGAAGGGAGCCTGCTGTCCGTTTCAATATGTGAATCCATGAGCTAGTTTCTCAAGTGTCTGGGAACTCTTATATTGTGCTGGTAAATGCTCAAAGGTTCTGTTAGATGGAGATCCACTGACTGAGAGAGTGTGATGGTGTGAGCTGAGGTGTGAGCTGAGGGTGTGTGTGAGGGTGTGAGCTGAGGTGTGAGCTGAGGGTGTGTGTGAGGGTGTGAACTGAGGTGTGAGCTGAGGGTGTGTGTGAGGGTGTGAGCTGAGGTGTGAGCTGAGGGCGTGTGTGAGGGTGTGAGCTGAGATGTGAGCTGAGGGTGTGTGTGAGGGTGTGAGCTGAGGTGTGAGCTGAGGTTCGAGTTGAGGGTGTGTGTGAGGGTATGAGCTGAGGTGTGAGCTGAGGGTGTGTGTGAGGGTGTGAGCTGAGGGTGTGAGCTGAGGTGTGAGCTGAGGGTGTGAGCTGAGGGTATGTGTGACGGTGTGAGCTGAGGGTGTGAGCTGAGGGTATGTGTGACGGTGTGAGTTGAGGTGTGAGCTGAGGGTGGTGTGAGGGTGTGAGTTGAGGTGTGAGCTGAGGGTGGTGTGAGGGTGTGAGCTGAGGTGTGAGCTGAGGGTGGTGTGAGGGTGTGAGCTGAGGTGTGAGCTGAGGGTGGTGTGAGGGTGTGAGCTGAGGTGTGAGCTGAGGGTGTGTGTGAGGGTGTGAGCTGAGGGTGTGAGCTGAGGGTGTGAGCTGAGGTGTGAGCTGAGGGTGTGTGTGAGGGTGTGAGCTGAGGGTGTGTGTGAGGGTGTGAGTTGAGGGTGTGAGCCGAGGGCGTGTGTGAGGGTGTGAGCTGAGGTGTGAGCTGAGGGCTGGGGTGCAGTTCGGTTGGTGGGGTGCCTGTAGAGTGTGCAGCTGGAATGCTCTAGGCTCTCCCTGGGCCTGTCTGCACCCACATTTGCTGCATGATGACTCCTGCCTCACTCAGGGGAGGCTGTTGCCACGTGCCTCATGCCCGTCTGTCTGCACACGCCTGCCTCCCTCGGGAGGCTGTTGCCACGTGCCTCACGCCCATCTATGCGCACTGTCTCTCTGGGCTGATTTCACCCCCACCAGCGGCCCTCCCTCTGGTGTGAGTTAAAGCAGGAGTGACCGGCAGGTGTGCACGCCAGTCTCCGGGAGCATGCAACCCCAGCTGGGCTAGGCTCCAGGAATCACAGATGTGAAGACGCTGACCTCCCCCAGCGGTTCTCATCGCTGGAGAAGAAGCCCGCCCCACCTCTACTGATGGTAGCTTACCTCTTAATTATACTTCGCTTCCCCACTGTGGAAGATCTTCCTGGACCTCCCCACCCCTGCACACACGTGGAACCTGGACCCTGCCCTCCTGCAGGCCACCCTGTGTGGACTGAGCATGCTCCTTGCATCTGTCACACTGTCTTGCCCTCCCAGCAGCTGAGAGCGGTTGAGAGCAGGAGTTGTGTCTTGAACTCTGGCTTCTGGATGTCTGGCTGCTCTGAGGTGTCAGAGAGTGAACGGGCACAAGCGCATGAACGGTGGGCTCTGGGCAGGATGTTCTCATTCCCTCGGTGCCTACTCCCCGAGGCCTCTTCCTTCCTTTGTGATCCCCAGCTCTCTGCCAGCACCCGGATACCACAGCATCTTCCAATGGCACCTGCCTGATGTCGTCATATTCAGACTTCCATCCTCCAAGCAGTCTCGGAGCATCACGTCACTGAACCTAGAAAGCCCTTCGCAAAAGCCAAACGAGTTCCTGTTGCCAAAGCTGGAAGTGCCTTAGCATGGAGCGTCATACCAGCCATAGCTTCATAGTCCACCATAAATATTCTAAACATACATAGCCATAAATGTCCTCAACACGACTGACAGTCACCTGTCCACTGCTGAGGTCAAACAAATCCTGCCACATCTTCCTGTAGACTTGACCCTCTTCCTACTCATCTCTGGAGTGAGGATGGCGTTACTCATCGCCCCCCCCCCTGCTGGCACACTTCCTGACACAAGCTGGGGTCGCTGGGGAGGAGGTGGGTGCAATTGAGGTGATTGGTGGGGGAGGGCCCAGCTCATTGTGGGCTGGTGGTCCTGGGTTCTATGGGAAAGCAGCTGAGCAAGCCATGGGAAGCAAGCCAGTCAGCAGCACCTCCATGCCCTCTGCCTCAGCTCCTGCCTCCGGGTTCCTGCCCTGACGGCGTTCCTGCCCCGACTTTCTTCAGGGATGGACTGTGATGTAGAAGTGTGAGCCAAAGAAGCCCTTCCTCCCCAAGTTTCTTTTGGTCACGGTGTTTCCTCACAGTGAGAGTTTCCCCAAAGACGACACTTCCTGTCAGCAGTAGTTGCTCCCCTGCTGGGTGTTCACACTCTGCTCAGGCGATCCTCCCTGCCTTTGCCTCCACCTGGAAGCTTCCCCCGTCCCCACTCTGTCCCTAAAGTGGCTGTCGCCAGGTGTATCCTGCCGGGGGCAGGTTTCCTGGGACATTTCCCCCAGGTGTGGGCCTTCCTGGCTCCGCCCCTGGAGTTGTTGGTTGTCTTGATTGACATCCTGGATGCTGGAGGTGTGCCTTCTGCTGTGGATTCCAACCCAGAGACTCAGATCCTCCTCATAGTCTCACACGTTCACACACACACACACACACACAGACACACACACACACACACTTGCCCGCCAACGGCGCTTCTGAGCCCTTCTCCTGAGGGAGCGACCCAGCAGATGGATGCTGCCCACATGGAAATTATGCCCCACCGTGTTTTAGAGAGGCATTGCCTGAAGAAGAGAAGAAGTATGAAAAAAGAAGGCGTGAGGAGAAGTATGGAAAAAGAAGGCGTAGCGGAGCCCCACAGCCGCTGTTTAGCCTTTGACCTTGTGGCAGATGTTGTTATCTATGGGGTTCATGCAACAGACTCCGAAGACTATCCTGTAATGTTTTAAATAACTGGATGGTGCGCGTCAGCATGATCATCACTACCCTGTTGGGCCTCAGGCTGGACACTCCTGGGAGAAGGATCGCCGGCTGCCTTACGCAGCTTGAGAAGTGTGCCGTGTGTGTGTGCCGTGTGTGTGTGTGTGTGTGTGTGTGTGTGTGTGTGTGTTGCTTTCACTGAGGCCCGGCACAGGTGTGCTGGCATTACGTCTGGACTTGTTGACATGCCTGCTCAGATGCCAGCCTTTCCTTGCCAGTGTGGCCCACTCCTGTAGGTTGCAGGGCTCTGGGCTTTCTGCTCTGGGAATGAAGACAGACTGTGTTTGCGCAGGCTGGCATGATGTCCTCTGTGTAGACCAGGCTGGTTTTAAACTCACAGAGATCCGACTGCCTCCGCCTCCCAAGGGCTGGGATTAAATGTGTGCTACTGTGCCTGGCTTGCCTGTGTTTGTCACAGGCGCAGAACTCACCAGGCAGGCTAGGCTGGCCGGCAGTGGGCCTCAGGGATCCTCCTGTCTTCACAGCCCCAGTGCTGGGTACAGGTGTGTGCCGCTGTGCCCACTTATTCATGTGCGTTCTGGGACTGAACTCAGGCCCTCATGCTTCTGTGGCATCTGTATACTGTTGGAGCCATGTCCCCAGCCCCTGAGAACAGAAAAAAAGAATTTATTTATTTTATGTACATTGGTGTTTTGACTGCATGTATATCTGTGTGAGGATGTCAGATCCCCTGGCCGAGGACTTACAGACATGAGGGTGAGCTGCCGTGTGGGTGCTGGGAATTGAGCCCTGGTCCTCTGGAAGAGCAGTTAGTAGAGCGGGGTGGGGGGGTGGGGGGATCTGCTTCCCAGCTGTGTGTCAGCCCAGCCAGGTGTCACCTGCTTCCTGCTCCTCCTCAGCTCTGTGGGTGATGGGAGGTCCACCTTGGTGCCAAGAAGACCAATGCTCTGTTCTGCTTCTTCCAGCCTCCGGGAGCGGACAAAGTGCCTGAACCTGGCTGTTCGGGAGATCACTGCTCAGGTAAGCCCGCCCTCCCCCATTTCCTTCTGACCCAGTTTCACATCCGTGTCACCAAGGGCTTTAGAGGAAGCAGGCTTGGTGGAGCTGTTCCCCAGGCTGTGGCAGAAAATGGGAGCCGGATGGGGGGTGGGGGAAGCTGCTGCCTCCATGCTGCTCTGGTGGGCCTTGCATTCAGAGGGTTTGGTCCGGAGTCTGGGAAGGGGTGGTACTGGTTGTGTTGAGAGCCTTTGTTTAAAAAGGCTCTTAGAACTGCAGCCTCAGCATCCCAGCGCAGAGGTGGGAGGATCAAGGGTTCAAGGCCAGCCTGAGCTGTACAGCAAGCTGCTGTCATGAACAAATGAGTGAACAAACAGGAGTTTGAGGGTGGAAGTGCTGTGCTTCTCCTGGAGCTCCAGCTCAGGCTTCTCAGAAACGGAACTGGTTTAGTGGCTGGAGGGATTGCTTTGCTTTTAAGTTCTTCAGGTCATCTTGCTAATATTATCTGTCATCTGTATGAGTTACTTTTCTCATCCTGTGATGAAATACTGGACAAAAGCAGCTTAAGGCAAGAAGCACAGTTTTGGTTCGCAGTGTAAGGGCAGTGTGTCCCGGTGGGGAGACAGGGCTGCAGGGGCTTGGGTGCTGGTCAATGGCGTCCACACATGGAGGCAGGGAGGGAAGTGCTGGAGCTCAGCTCGCCTTCCTTCACGCGGTCCAGGACCCCAGCTCACAGAGACGTGGGGTCCACATTCAGGGTGGGTCTACCGAATCTTTAGCCCAGGCATGAAGACATGTTCAGAGATGGTCTCCTAGGTGATTCTAGGTCCTGACAGGTTAACATCACTCTTAGCCAGGCTCGGGAGGCAGAGACAAGCAGATCTCCGGTCTCCAGAGTGAGTGCCGTGCAGCTGAAGGCTACATGCTAAGACCCCGTCTCCACAGACAAGCACCCCAGTAAATATTAACCACTGCGCTGTCTGCACCTTCCCAGCAGGGCCCTCTCCTGTGAAGCACCTTGGTGCTCCCCAGGTGGAGCCGGCTGATGCCACCGCTGTGTCCTGGCTGTCAGATTCAGCAGTTCACGCCTGGCAGAGCTGTGGGACCAGGTGTCCTGGTAGCTGCCCTGAGGCTCTCTGATGGACACCTTGACAGGAGCACACACCGTCCCGGGGAGCTGGAGGGTCCATGTCAACTGAGAATGCAGAGCAATGGTTCCTGAGCAGAGCCTCTGACCTGGGAGGAGTTAGCTTGAGGACCAGAGAAGGGAGAACTGTGCACTGTCAGCTGTGGCACAGTCCCTGCACTGGGGAGGCGGGCAGAGGATCCCTGAGGCGTGCTGGCCACCAGCCTAGTGGAAACGCTGAGCTTGGGGTTCAGTGAGAGGCACTGTCAGAAAAATGTGGACAGCAACTGAGGAAGCCACCCAAAATAGACCTCTGGCCTCCACACACATGCACACAGACATAAGAACATACACACATACTCCCACATGCACGCACACACTCAGAGAAGAAGGCAAAGCTTGGAGCCTTGCTGGGAAGCATGCTGAGTGTCTTATTCTGCACTTCTGCTGATGCTGCCATGAGTTGTTAGTAAGGTTGTTTGTTTTCTCCTTTTCTTGTTTGCCTTTTCTCTCCTCTTGTAGTAATTAAAAAGCATTGTTTGGCTATAATATGTTTATTATTATTAGCCCTAAGGTTATCATGGTGGTATTATTTAACCTGCTATCACAATAATAAGACCCAGACACCTGCTAGATTTTATAATTGCCTTATTTACCTTGAGCAGGGCAGATATTTCACCTATGATGCCTTAATATCCTCACCATCATCTCCCAGCCCCCATCCAATGCTGTCTACCTTCCATCCATAATCCCAATATACTTGCTTGCATTTTTCATCTTGGTGTTTTTCCCATCCATGCCATCCTCAGAGTCCTTCCTTGTCACCTATGTGGTTCCTTCTCCACCTAACCCATCCTGGCGTCCTCCTACCTTCTCTGTCTAGCTGCTTCTCTTGAGTCCCCTATCCTCAAAAGCTCAGGAACCTTAGGCACACCTACCCCATTCTGCCCTGCCCATGTATGGACCTTTAATCAGCCAATCAGGTAGGTTTACACAACCAGGATAGCTGGACCCAGATCTCAAGGGCCGGCCTCCAACATCCTCTCTTTTTCTCCTTTCTTTCCTTACTTATTTCCAAAGCTGACACCTGACAGTTCTGGCCACATGGTTAGGGGTTAGGTGGATTCCTATCAGCGACAGTGATGTCTCTAAGATGACAGTGGGCTCAGGAATGCCTGACATCTACTGTGAGCTCTCTGGGTTGCTCACCCCGGTGAGAGCAATGGGATGTGTTTCTTGTTTTGCCCGGCTCAGAGGTGGGCTGGAAGGACCAGGCCAGAGGCCTTGAGGACACTGAGGTTTTCTAAATGCTGGAAGGGCTGTCTGTCTCTTTGTGCTTAGCAAAGCACGGAGGCATGGACAGCTGTCGGGGCTGGAGGGCTTCGGGCCGGGTGCCAGGATGGCCAGGTTCTGGAGCAGATCTGATCTGAGGCACAGATGGCACCACCCACGCTGTCCCCTTGCATGATGGAGAGAGGGAAAGAGAACAGGAGGGCTCTTTTAGGTCTCATTACTATTATTATTAAATTCATCTGTTTGTTGGTTTATTTTATTTTATTTTACTTTGAGACACGATTTCTCTGTGTAGCCCTGGCTGTCTTGGAACTCCCTCTGTAGACCCAGCTGACCTTGAACACACAGACATCTGCCTATCTCTTCCTCATGAGTGCTGGGATTAAAGATGTATGTGACTACTGCCTGGCCATTATTATATTATTAGTATTACTACTACTATTATTATCACTACTGTGTGTGCATACGATTGCTCCTGGGTGTTGGACTCAGGAATGCCATGCACCTCTTTGAGAGGCTTTCTCATGGGCCTGGAGCTCACAGTTAGGCCACACTGGCTGCCAGCACGCTCCAGGGACCCTCTGGCCTCCATTTCTCTGGCTCTAGGATTACGCGTTTGTGCACAATGTGCAGCTTCTTACCTGGGTTCTGTGGACCCAGCTCGGGTACTCACGTTCATAAATCAAGCACCTTTACCGAGTGGGCCACCATCCCTAGGAGCACGGATGTCTCCACTCGGTTCTACCTTCAGCACCTGTTACTCCCCAGAGCCCCGCCTTCTAATGCCAGCATCACACCGGGGCTGAAGATTTCAGCACAGGAAAATTTTAGGACACAAGCATTCACGCCATTGCATATCCTATCACTAATATATTTATAGTCAACATATAATGACCTCACTTTTCTATCAAATTAAGGAGCCGTGCCTTAGATTTTAAAATGCAAATGTAAAACTTCTATTCAGTAATGAGTTCCTCAGGGGCTAATTTTATTTGTAAATAAGGATGGCATGCAGATTTTTCTGGGGTGGGTATGTGTATTCCAGCACATGTGTGTGAGCATGGGAGGCCGTGTGGGAAATCTAACCTTGCCCCTAACCCCAACCCCCAACCCCAACCCCTGCACACTGCTAAGTGACCGTGAGCCAAGAGGCTCAGCTCAAGGCAGGTTCCTTTCTTTAGTGTGCTTACACACACACCACTCAACCCCTGAAATTTTCAGAGTGAGTTGGAACCTTCCTTACTCTCATTACATTTCTTGACTCTCATGGGTTACTCAAACCAAAGGTAATTAAGGGATAAATGAGATGGAAATAGTTAGAAATAATTGGGATATCTTGAGGCTGGTAGATATTATGTTATATCCAGCAGAGACGGAAAGAGTGTGCAATTTAATCAGAAAATGTAGAAAGGCGGTTTCATATTAATAGCATAGCTCGAATGATGGGCTTTCTCAGTGAATGAGAGTCTGACCTGATTATGATTAAGAGACGCTGGTAACTAAAATCAGAAACGTGAGACATGGATTACACGAGGCTCGAGAACTCCGGCTACTGTCCCAGAATTAACCAGCCAGTCCTTGAATTCCCCAGGTGACAGTTGTAGCCAGAGAAGTGGGCTTGCCATGGAGCACTGGGCCAGCTGAGGCAGGGCCAGGGGAAGGTGGCCTGGACACTTTCCTTTCGGGCCTTGGCTCTAACATCCCGACAGGTCTCAGGGTGCCCAGAAGAGCCTGGAGATGAATGACAGGACGTGTGTAGGCTCCGGTGCAGAGGCTGACCGGCTGGGCGGTGGGTTTCACCAAATGAGGCTGGGAAATCCCGGACACAGAGGGCAGATTGACCGCAGCAGCCTGTGAGGAAAAGGTGGGGTGTTTCAGGACTGGGCAGTCAGAACTGGATTCTGATTGCAGCTCCTGTTCTCGGATAAGCCAGGTGTGTACAGCTGACTGCGTCCCTGGAGAGGCAGATTGCACGAGAGCGCTAATTCCAGTTTCTGAATGGGATAAATAAATAAACGAATAAGTAAACAAACAAACAATAATTCTTTGGAGTTATATCCTTTTCGGACTTTCCCAAAATACCCACTACAGAAACTGTGCTGTGTGCTTTTGATGAGCTGAAAATATAGGTATATCACTAATCAGAGTGTAGGTAACGGGTAAATATGAGCTTTTAACCTTGAATAAAAGAAAAAATGGGATGTCTCAATACAACCTAAAGGAATTTGGGGGGTGAGACTGAGGTTGGCGTTTTGTTGTTTCGGGTGAGTGTGGAGTTGAGGGGACTTGACACCCACAGGTCTTCTTGACCCGGACTTGTCCATCTTTCAACTGGACTTTCCAGCAAGTCTCTACCCTCTTGGTTTCTCTAGAGTCTTCCAGCAAGGACATTTAGCTGGTTCTTCTGACCTTGATGTCAAAGCCACATCTTAGTTACCCACTGTGTGCTAGGGACAGAGTCCCTGCTCGTGGACAGCAAGTGTCTAGAGAGACGAGGACAGGACAGAGGGATAGAAACTGTCCACTGGAGAGGAAGCTGGAGACGACTGGGGTGATGGGGACGGACAGAAAACCAGCAAGGCCTTTCCCTCAGGGGTGCCATGCCACAAACAGCCGGGCTGGAGGGCTCGGGCAGTAGCTGAATGCTAAGGCAGAGGCAGACAGCGAGAATGTTTCTCTCTGGATGTGGCTGCTCTGTAAGCTCATATCGGCCTGTGCGGGCTAGGCCTGTGCTAAGGTCATGCCATGCCCCTCTCTTCCTTTCTCACCTCTTCCTCCTTTCTCATCTCTTTCTCCCCTCTCCTCCCCTCCCCTCCTACCTCCTCTTTCCCCCTTCTTTCATCTTCCCTCCCTCTCCTTTCTTCCTCTCCCCTCCCCTCTTCTTCCCTCTTGTCTCCCTCTTCCTTCCTTCCTTTCCTTCTAACCCGTTCCTTCCTAAAGCTTTCCCTTCTGCTTACTCTCCATCAATCCACTCGGCTACTCAGGAACCCAGCCCCTCAGCCCCAGCCCCTCTGTCTCCTGCTTGGTAGACATGGATTCCCGCCATTTCTCCTTGCAGGTGTGCTCTGCTGAGAGACTGTGCAGCTCTGTGAGGAGGAGGCTGGGTGACCTGGACACCAGGCTGCCCGCCCTGCTGGAAGCCAAGACGCTGGCCGTATCAGGTACCCACCAAGGTGCTCACGTTCAGTCCTTGATTGCCATGTGAAGGTCATCCAGCTACCTGGGAGGCCGGGGGGGGGGGCTGCGAGGGCCTGGCCTACATGGCGACTCTAAGCAAGCCTGAGAGTTAAGTTAGGATGGAGAGGGAGTTCAGTGGTAGAGACTTGCCTAGCATGTGTGAGGCTCAAGCTCAATGCTTAGCAACACACACGCACTCGTGCGCATGTGCGCACGCGCGCGCGCGCGCACACACACACACACACACACACACATACACACACACACACACACACACCCGGTAGTAATGTCGCCAGAGTTACCAGGCTCAGAGCCAGGGTTAGAGCTGCAGCTGGAACAAGCCTGGAGCAGGCACGTTAGCAGACAAGCAGTGTGGAGATGTAGAGGCAGGAGATTTACTACTTTGGGAGAAGGAACAGGGAGGTTCGGTGACACCCTAGGTGGTCTCCAGAATCCTGGCAGGAGTTTAGGTCTGGACAGGGCAGCATGGTTCCCGTGGGCACTGCGCTGATATAGTCTGCTCTCAGGGGCCGTGTCTTGGACTTGGGCTGCAGGGCTTGGGGTAGATCCACTTCGGAGCTCGGGTGAGCCTGCTGGTGATTCCAGCACCGTCACAAGCTCTGTGTTTGCTGGGAGCAGCCTGACAGAGACCCGCATGTGGGGCACCCCTTTACACTTTGGTTATGGGGCAGGGGAGGCGTGTCAGTTGGGGAAGTGTCTCTCTCCCCAGAGCCCGTGCCAACCCCCGAGGGGAGGCCCATGCTCGTGACTCTGCATGGGGAGGTGGACACAAATGGAGCCCTGGGCCTCACGACTGGTCAGCTGGAGCAGTAAGAGACCTTGTCTCAGAGAGCAAGGGAGGCAGCATCTGAGCAATGACGTGCGGTTGACCTCGGGCCTCATGTGCACACATTCTCATGCCCCTGCACACATGGATGTGAATACACATTCAAGTGCGCACTCGCGAGCACACACACACACACACACACACACACACACACACACACCAGTGTGATGGAGCTTTAGCCCAGTTGCACAAACGACAGCCTTGAAGAGATCTCTGAGATTCATAAACTGGACGGATGTGCAGCCTGTCGGCTTCAAAGGCACCAGAGTTAAGCCGGAAGGTGGGTTTTCAGGGTGTTCTGAGAAGGAGCTCGGTGCCTGGCTGGTCTCTTCTCATGTCGTTAACACTAACGCTGCAGCCAAGCGTGGCGCTTACAACCTTGGAGCATGGTGGGTGAGCGTGGGGGTGAGTGTTCGGCCCTCATCACCACTTCCTCTGCCCTTAGCTGGACTATGGCCTTGTTTGCAGAGGGAGGGGAACAGGAAGATGGAGCGCAGGCCCACCTCTGAGTTAGGGTCTCACTCTAACAGGCAGATGAGCCCTGGGGGAGTCCAAGGGAGGAAGAGAGTGTGCGCCAAGAGGCAGAACTCCCCTCAACCTCCTGTCTGTATGTGTGTGTCTGTGTGTGCATATATGTGTGCGTATGTGCACGTGTGTGAAGCTGGAGAAGACTCTGAAGCCAGCACACGCCAAGGAGCATGGTCGCGTGATTTGGTAACATCTGCATTTCAAATGTGTTTTTATTTCATCTTGTCACTTAAGACCAGGTTTGCTACGTAGCCCAGGCTAGCCTAGACCTTGACATTCTCCTAATCTAACTGAGGTTTCAGGCGCGTGTCATCACACCTGTCCTGGACAAATTCTCTTCACGCCTGTCTCAGCAAACCTGTGAAGAGCCATGTTCAGCTGCCTCACTGAAGAGCAGGCAGCTCAGCAGAGCCTGGTGGTTCACTCCACCACCCGCCCCGCCCCCAAAGCCAGGCTGGGGTCAGGGTCCCCTGTGAGACTTCCTCAGGCTTGGCACTGACCTTCTGAGTCTTTGGCACCGACTCAGATTCGACAAAGCCCACGGCTTGGTAAAGCAAGGCTTGTCTCAGGTGCTTGGCTGTCAGATGCGTGCAAACGCTCCCTGGGACAGGGCGGCTGTTTTCGATGGCTCCAGCTGTGGGGCTTCCTGACTCCCTGGGAGTCACCAGATTCTCTCCAGCCAAACATACCTTCTCTCTCCACATGTGTCCCCAAGCGTTTGGGTCAAGGGAAGGTCTGGGCTTAATGTCTCTGTGACACTTTGCTCAAGACCCAGTCCTGGAGCAATGGGATGGAAGCCGTTTATTTCCGGTGTTAGCCACCTCTCCGGGCCGTTCCTTCTCAGAGGTCTTCTCTTTGGGGATCTTCATAGCAGGAAGCCTCACTTTCTTTCTTTTTTTAAAGCATGAGTTCTAGGGATCTAACTCGCCCCCACCACACACACACACAAGGCAAGCTCTGCACAGGCCTCAGCCCTGGCTCACCTGCCCTGTGTGTTACGCTTTATCTTAGGGTCACTCCTCTGAGGCCGGGACACTGTCCGGTTCCCTCTGGTGCTGCCTTCATGGTTTCACTGCTGGGATGATGTGTCGGGCGCTAAGCCTGTGTCTGTGGTGGGTGAACATCGTTTACACAGTTTGGAACCAGCCTCTTAAATAACAGCAAAGACGCAAGCAGAGCAGCATTTAAGGGGAAGCTCCGTGGCTTATTCTCGTGCGACCGTCAGCAAGGGATGAATTTCTCTAGATTTCGGCTTTCCCAGCTCCAGGGGCAGAAAACAATGTGTGTTTCAGCGAACACAAGAAGCCCCGTGTGTTACGCTGAGGGTACACTGTGGGGAAAGAAATGTTCAATGATGCCGTGCCTTCTGCTAGGAGTTCTCCTCGTGTGCACTGGGAGAGTTCTTCCCAGTGCGTTTAGGCTTGAAGAAGACCTCCACCATTCCTCTGAAAGGACAATACGTTGGTTAAGCTTTTACTCAGAGATCTTCTCCATCAAAAGCTTCCGAGACATCCGTGCGTGTCAAGCTCTGAGACGGTGGTTTCACCCAGACTCCGTCCTCCGAGTTGTCAAAGCCGTGGGCTGCAAGTCCTCCAGGAACAAACGGCGATGTCTGTAGGGCTCTTTTGCTGGGCCGGTGCCGTGCTTCAGGTTTTTTGGTTTGCGGTGTGTGTACGTGTGCACACGCTCATGTGTGTGTGGGGGGTGGGGCCAGAGAGCAATCTCAGGTGTTGCTCGGAGCCAACATCCTCATCCTCATTATTAGTAATTTACTTTGAGACAACGTCTTCCACCGGGTCCCACGGCTTCACAGCTAGGTTAGGCTGGCTGGTCAGGGAGCCTCAGGGGTCTCCTGTCTCGGCCTCCGCAGTGCTGGGATTCCAAAGTTTCACCAAACCACCATTTCACCTGGATACCTGGGCTTGAGCTCAACTCGTTATGCATGTTTGGCCAGTGCCTTACTGGCCGAGCCATCCCCCAGCCTCAGAGCTGATTTCTGTAGGGTTTTCTGCCAGGCTGCAGACACCAAGCCTTGTGGTTTTATTTTTTTGACAATTTTACACACACACACACACACACACACACACACACACACACACACACACACTTCATTTTGCTCACTCTCACTTCCCGCTGTCCCCTCTTTCCGCTTCCATTCCCCGACCCTTCTCCTCAACAAGCCCCCCGACCTCCATATCTTTTTATTAATGATCCACTGAGTCTGATTAGCGCTGCTTGCTCCAGCGTGGATCCCGGGCTACTGGCCTATCAATGGCTTAAAGTGGTGACGCGCTTGCAGAAACAGCTTCTGGAGAGCAGCTGTAACTCCCCTAGCTTCTCCGCTAGGCGTGTCTTGAACTCCCCACTGTCCACGCTGGGAGCTGACCTCCCTGGGCTCGAACACGTCAGCTGCTGTGAGTTCCTGAGTGCGGCATCCACCTCACGTCCAGAAGACAGCGGTTCGCAGCCCCACCGCCCCGCCCCTGACATCCTTTCTGCCCCCCCTTCCCACACGGTCCAAGAGTCTTGTGGTGGGGTGGTGGGGTGGTGGGATGGTGGGGTGGTGGGATGGTGGGGTGGTGGGGTGGTGAGACAGAGAGACAGACTCAGCAAATGCCTAGAGTTTCATGTGCAAGTTCCTTCTGCTCTCAGCGAGGCCGTCAACTGGCCCGGCAGTAGGCGGCCGTGGTAGCCAGGTGCTTCCCATTCAGCCACGGGGAACAACCGATTCCTCGCTTTCTCCTGGGTGCTGGCTGGGAGGAACGCCTTCCGTCTCAGGCGGTACTGTCAAAGACTGAGGCACCCTCAGAGTGGACAGTGTGGGGGTCATCTCCTCCCAAGGAGTGAATGCGCAGAGGAAAAGCTGATCCCGTAACTTTCTTAGAAAAGGTTTCCTATTGGCATACCTTAGTTGCACACAGTAATGGGTTTCTTCATGACACTTTCACACATGTATGTTTTGTGCATTTGGTCATGTTCACCCCATGTCCTCTCACGTCACCCAGTCCTGCTATGAACCCTTTGTAGAGTCCCCTTCTGCTTTCGTTTCCATTTATTATTATTTCAAGTGCGTGTGCTTTGCCTGCATGTGTGTTTGTGAGCCACATTGTGCTGGTGGAGGCCAGGAGAGTGGCAGTTCCCCTGGAACTGGAGTTACAGATGGTCGTGAGACACCGTGTAGGTGCTGGGACTTGAACCCAGGTCCTCTGCAGGAACAGCCGGTGCTCTTAACCACTGAGCCATGTTTCCAGTGTTCTTCCTTCCTCCCTCCCTTTCTTCCTCCCTCTTTTGTTTCCCTCCTTCCTTCCCTTTTCTCCTCTCCCTTCTTTTCCTTCTCCTTCTTTCCTCCCTCCTTCCCTTCTTTCTTCCTTTCCTCTTTCCTTTTCATTCTCCCTCTGTCCTTTCCTTCCTTCCTTCTCTTCCTTCTCTCCCTCTCCCCTCCCTCTCCCTCTTTCCTTTTTCTTCCTTCTCTCCTTCCTTCCTTTATTGGTGACCAGTGAGTTTTATTACGATTGCTTACAGGAATCTGAGCACCTCCCCGAGGCCCCAGAGTAGAGCTGCTAGGAGCTGTCAAATGCGAGCGCTTTAGGGGGGCGCCCTCCGTCCTCTGTGGACACCTCTATTGGAGACTTGGGGAACCAAGTGTAGGGGTAGAGTTAACTTTAGGATGAATTGGCAGATGTGTTCTCTGTGGGGTTACACCTCTTTGCGTGTTTGAGAGTTGAGGGAATTTCACACACAGACACACACACACACACACACACACACACACGCACTATGTTGACCATTTTCAGTTTAGCCGCTTTGTGCCATTTGAATGGGTTGGAATGGGCTCTGTGGCTTTATTTACATTCCCAGTGACTAATATTGTCTGTGTGTGTTGGCCATCTGCATGTGGTCCTTTGAAAAAGGCCTGGTGAGTCTTTGTTCGCATTTAATGCTGTTATTTCTGTTAATTGTTGAGTTGTAAAACTGAATCCTTTGTCAGCTATCTGTAGCAAATGATCTGTCCCAGTTTGACTCGACTTTCCCTCTCCTCTCCTCCCCACTCTCTCCCTCCTTTCTTTTCCTCCCTCTCCTTTCTTTCCTCCCTCTCCTCCCCACTCTCTCTCCCTCCTTTCTTTCCCTCTCTTTCCTTTGCTTCTCCTTACCCACCCTCCCCTTTTCTCTCTCTCCCTCTCCTTTCTCTCCTTACCTCTTCTTTCTCTCCCTTTCTCCTTTGCTTCCCCTTACACACCCTCCCCCTTTTCTTCCCTATTTTCTTTTCTCTTGACAGTTGTATGTAGTCCAGGCTGGCTGAAAACTTGCTGGGTTGCCAAAGCTGGCCTTGAACTCCTGACCTTCCTGCCTCCCCCTTCCAAGTGCTGGGGTCACAGGCCCATGCCCAGCTTTCCTTCCTGTCCTGGTTTGAGGAACTGAAAGAGCCTTGTCATGGATGAAGCCCGTTCATCAGGGCTTTTCTTTACTGCCCTGCTCTGCGTCCTCCGCACAGCTCTGCCTGATCCAGGGCCAGTCTGCTGCTCTTTCTTATCTCCTGCTTGTAGCTTCATTGCTTTAACTTTGTTGAGCCCCGTGCTTCACCTGTGATGTAATTTGCACGTGGTCTGAGGTGTATAACAAGGTTCACATTGCCCCCTCATGGATAACCAGAATCTATTGGGGAATAATTTTTTCTTTTAGATTTGCTTTGCACTCAGTTGGCTCTTCGAGGACACACCCACTCTGGACTTGTGGTCCATCGGCCAACACCTGCCTGCTCCTATATGCACTTTGTCTTGATTTATGGATGCTACTGCTGGGGCCTTAAATGCTGACTGTTTGATTGCTCCGCCTTATCTAGGCCTTTGCATGTTCTTTTACATTTTAGAATGTGCCAATTCATTTCTACCAAAGGGCCTCATGAAATTTTGATAGGAATTGTATTAAATCTATGCATCAATCTGGGGCCAATTGAAACCCTAGGAGTACCACGTTTTCCAGTGGATGCTTATAGTTTATCTCCACAATTATTTAAGTCTTATTTCCTCTCAGTAGGTTTTGCAAAGCTTTTCCACCTCTGCATAGGAGCCTTTAAATCCCCCCACATACTTTGAGTTCTAAGATGTGTTGTAAACTATATTTCAGAGAAACTGTGTCACAGTGGCCTGGTGCTGCTGTTCAGACACACTGCTGGTTCTTTCACCGGCCCTGCTCCCCACTGCACTCCGATTGGCCTACATTTTATCTGGTGCTTTACGGCTTTTCCCCTCACGTGCCCGGCCACCTGTGGCTCCTGCAGCCACCTGCATTCAGGTGTAATTACGATCGTATTTCACAGCGCATTTATGCCAAATGTGCTCATTCATTTTTCACGTTGGTTTAATTAGGGTCTCTCAAGCTGTGTTGAGGACACTGACCAAAAGCCGCTTGCTGGTGTGTGTGTGTGTGGGGGGGTGTAATTTGGCTTCTGGGTCACACTGAAGGGAGCTAGTGCAGGAGCTCAGGCGGGAACCTGGAGGCAGGAATGGAAGCAGACCACAGAGGAGTGCTGCTTCCTGGCTTGAATGCCCAGCCATTTTTCTTATAGGCGGAGCACCACATGCCCAGGGATGGCACCACCCCTAGTGGGCAAGGCCGGCCTCCATCAATTAACAATCAATTAGCCATACCACAGGCCAATGGAGTAAATCCGTCCACTGAGGTTCCCCCTCTCAGCTGTGTTGACATCACATAGGTCATGCATTTTTGATGGTGTGTGTGGGGAGGTTAATTTAGCTGCCGTCTAACTGCAAGGCCAGGGCCTTTTCCTCTAATTGCTGTGTCAGTCCTTGGACATTTGAGCTTTGGGTGCAGTGGTGCCTGGGGCTTTCCCTGGTCCTCCTGCATATCTGTCCATTTTCTGAGGCCCTAAGCTTCCGGCGGCATCCCTTCCAGGTGTGCCCAGGTGACTGACAGCAGGAGACAGTTGTCTCCAGTGCTCACATCATTTAAAAAAAGTCCCGGCGCGGAAGGGGGAGGCGCTGGAAGGACCCTGTGGCTGCTGCGGGAGGGAGAAGCGTTTTCCTTTGGGGACATAGCTGCCTGGCTCATGCCCTGGCGGATGGCCCCACACTCACGTGCACTTCAATCAGGGGCTGTTAGTAAGGAGACATGAGGTTAGGAGGAAGACATGTAGGCCCTGACGGAGCTGGAGTGGGGAATGGTGGAGGGTTGTGGCCAGTATCGTTGGGTAAATGCACAAAACTTTCAAAGAATACAAACACTGAAAATCACACACAACACACACACACACACACACACACACACACACACACCTCCTCTCCTCCCCTTTCTCACCCTGTGCTGCAGGAGGCCACTTCTGTACAGCCAAGGAGCTCGAGGAGGAGGTCCAGGCCCTGTCAGCGGAGCGGGAAGGGCTGGAGTCGCTCCTGGGCAGGCTGCTGGCACTCAGCTCCAGGAGTGTCAGAAGGCTGCGCAGTGTCCAGGAGGACTGTGTCAGGAGCCGGCGGGACCTGGCGCTCCGGGAGGCCGCCCACAGTGAGTAGCCCCAGCTCAGGACAGGCACGTGCTGACCCGACTGGCCCCTCACTGGGACACTCACGGAGTCAGTTTGTGGAGGACATTTGCTTTGCTCTCCACGTGGGACAATTTCCCTTTCTTGTCCTTTCCCATCTTCTGCTCTGCATTTGCTGATGGATGTGGTGGGCTGTGGAGCTTCACACACGAGTGCGCACGTGCACACACACACCAGTGCACACCCTGAGCTGAGGGTGTCTCCACACCCTGAGCTGAGGGTGTCTCCCTCGGTCTTCCAGGAAGCAGGCCCCAGGCTGACGGGGGGGGGGTGTGAGAAGGGACTCTTTTGTCAGGGTGTTCTCAGAGGTTAGATTTTCTCCTCAGGGGAAAGACACAGCTGACACTGGAGCCAGCATGGCAGGGAGGGACAGCATGCTATATTCCCTGTGCTCTGACAGTCACCTGAATAGTCCACAAACTGGTGTCAGGGAAGATCGGTGTCCAAAGTCCAAATAGGGAACTGTAACTCGAGCCGGCAGAGGGCAGACCTGTCATTTTGGAACCAACAAACTAGGTTTTAAAGTTCTGGTGGATTGTGTGACGTAGTGTTCCTTCCATGTGCGACACTGTGTCCTGCCAATGAAGCCTCAGCAGGCTCGGCAGCCGGAGCTGAGCACTGTTCCCTTTAACGCTTCTAACTTTCTTTTACAAACACTTAATTTTTACTTTAAATTGTGTGTGTGTGTGTGTGTGTGCATGTTAGTGTGGTGCCTGTGGAGTCCAGAAGAGGGCATCAGACCCCCTGGAGCTGGTGTTATAGTTATGGGTGCTGGAAACAGAGCTCAGGTCCTCTGCAGGAGCAGCCTGTGTTCTCAACCACTGAGCCATCTCTCTGCCTTCCCCTACTCCCTTAAATTTCTTTAAAAAGTTTAAGAATTTTATTGTTATTTTGCATTGGTCACACAGAGGTCAGAGGTCAGTTCTCCCTGCGCTCTACATGGCTCACCAAGCTTGCACAGGCCTCTGCCCACTGAGCCGTCTCACCCTCTTTCCTTTCACTCTCTCAGGCCAAACCTTTTATTTATGTTTGGTTACTTTGTCAAATGTGCAGCCCAGGGCTGTGTGGAGTGTGCGTGAGCTCCCCAGGCCCTGCAGGCTGGCTTTGTCATGAGACTTGAGCAGGCGGCTCTCCAGCAGCCCTGTGCTGTTGATTAAAAACAACTCTATGAATAAGAAAAACTGAACTGCTTCATAGTGTTATCAGTTAGTTTTGATACAAAATGGGGGAATGGATTATATCTAAGAACAAAGAAGATGTAAACAGATTCAAGCAAATCTAACCCAGTAGTTTCATCTGAATAGTGTGTGAGCTCTTGAAAGCCATTAATGTCTTTTTCAGAAGAGCACTGTGCAGTAGTTTTGAATCTCATCATATTACTTCACTAAATGCTTTCAAGATGGTCACTAAAACGTAACCGAGCGAACGGGGGTTGTTTATTTCATGGGACAACTCCAGCTGCAGACGGCTCGTGACGGGATCCTTGTGCTTCCCGCTAGCGTGACGCTGGGCCAGCCACTCTCTCCCCGTGTGTTTGCTCACGTGGGCTCGAGGCTGAAGCTCGTTTTTAACTGGTCTGGGGAAATGCGGATTTGGGTCACCCAAATTAACAATCCAGTGTTGGTAAGAACGTGGGTAACAAAGAAATAGTGAAAGAACCCCGGGGGGTGTCTTCCGCCAGAGAGACCCCCTCCCAAGGATCAACGAGACCAGTAGTTCGGATGCAAACAGCAAGAGGCTTTATTCGATACATGGGTACCCATGGGCGACAGAGTCTTTTCAGGAGACTCGCACGCCGTCCCCAGGTTAGCTGGGTGATTTAAAGATTCTGGTCCATCCCAGCATGCCCAAGGCAGGGGCGATTCCTGCCTGGCAAGCATCTATTGGTTAAGGTGCTACATTTTGAATCAATTGGCTATAGGAAGGTTCCCAGACTATTGATCATGACCAGGTGTCCCTCCCTAGGGGGAGGGTCTAGTTTCCTAGCAACTGTATCTCTAGTGGGTGGGGAAAGAATGCAGGGAGGCGGTCCTTCCCCTCAGGGCATTTACTAACTATACCGCGTTTACTCTGCCTACTCTGCATCTTAAAGATCGCTGCTACCTTATCTTTTGGTCTCTCAATAGAAAATGAGTTTCTGGAGGCGGGGAGATGGTCCAGTGGTCAAGAGTGGACACTGCTCTTGCAGAGGACCTCCGTTTGTTCCTTGGCTCTCACGTCGTATGGCTCCAGGGGACGCGACGCCCTCTCCTGACAGGAACTGCGCTCACATGTACACACACACATTCACATAATTAAACTGAAAAGAGAATAAATTCCCGAGTAAATTGAAGCTTTCACCCACTGAAATGCAATAAACCAGGTGTTAATCCTGGCTCAGCTGCTTTTGGATCTTCAGAGTCAGCAATTCAGAGGGAGCTCTGTGGTCAAGGTCAAAAGTGCTGAAGCAAGAAAGGCAAATCTAGGTCTATTCGGGTGCTCTACAGCCTCATTAGTCTTAAATAAAAAACCTGTTTTCTAGGTCTTAAAAATAATAATAATAAAAAGATGTGTGCGTATTGGGGGAGGGTGTCGCACAGGGCAAGGACAATGCCCCAGAAGCCAGAGGAGGCCCCTGGGTTCCCTGGGGCTGAAGTCACAGGCTGAACCGCCAGATGTAGAGGCCAAGAGCAGAGTTCAGGTCTGTTGGCAAAGCAGTGGATGCCTTTAATTGCCGAGCCACCTATGCAGCCCGTTGGTAAAATATCTTCCGGTAAAACTGAGGCAGCATGTTTGTCCGTGCGTGTGTTTAGGCACGCATGCCGGCCACGGGTGTGTGTCTCAGGCTCTTTTGACTTTGTTTTACTTCGAGATCTTCCCTAACCTGGAACTCTCCAATGTGGTTGGTCTGGCTGTCCAGAAGGCCCCAGGGACGGCCCAGTCCTGGCCGCCACAGGCCTGGGGTACAGGTGTGCGTCACCTCACTCAGCTTCTCTGCAGGTTCTGGAGACTGGACTTTAACTAAGCGCCGTGTCTCTACCCTGGTATAAAGCATTAAAAGGAAAAGCCTGATTTCCGACAGGGGTCACAGGGGTGGAGAAAGCAGTGTTGGCATGAATGAGCAGTTCTGAAGTTCTTCTGAGCCCTCATGAGATGGTTCATGTGCAGGTGCTGGAAACAGCCAGGGGGCACAAAGACAGCATAGCTGTCCCTTCACACTCCCTGTAGGAAGAACCTGCAGATGACGCCCTGATGTCACATTGTTCTGAACTTGACCTTGACACACGACAGGAGTAAACGGAAAGGGTGGTGGGAGCTGTCCTTACCCTGGGCACCCAAGTGCCCTGTGACGGTCCTGGCTTTTTTTTTTTTTTCCTGTAGAGGAAAGCAAACATTTTGTGGTCCAAGGGCCAGTCAGCAGTGTTGTTTACACAGAGAGCTCTTAGTGGCCGTCAGAGATGGACCGGCCTGTCTCACCATGGAGATGTGCCCTCTGTCCCTGTCTGGCTTGTGAATCCACTGAGAACCAAATGCTGCCCTAAGCCTTACTTACTGGGTTATTTCAGGACGCAGCGCGGTGGCCTCATGCCACAAGTCTTGTTCGCTTTCGGGAACAGGAGAATGCTGTGAAGCGAATGTTTGTTCTTTCTTCCTTGTTTGGGACTGTGGGCCCAGGCCTTGGATCTTTTTTGCAGCATCATGAGAGCAGGGACAAAGGTGACGTTCCTGAAGATGACGGAGTGTCCCGTTTGGATAGTTACTGTTTTGCTTTACTTTTGAGGTAGGTTCCGGTAGTTAAGACTTGTCTTGAGCAGATAGGTAGTTGAGGATGACCTTAAACTCTTGATTTTCCCGCATCTACTTCCTCGGGCTGGTGTTAGAAGAGTTCGCCACCTAATAACCTAGTTTGTGCTACACTGGAGTTGAACCCAGGGCGTTGTGCATACCAGGCAGGCACTCTACCAGCCCAGCTGCATCCTGAGCCCCGAGTTGGGTATCAGGTTGGGATGATGGGAAAGGGCCAGAAACATGACATTCTCAAGGGCAAAGAGGCTTCTGTTACAGTTACACACTCCTGTGGAGAGGAGGGGAAGAAAGATGTTAGGTCTGAGATTTAAGTCACACATGTGAATTCTGAGGAATGTTTAGTACAGTGGAGTAAAATGAAAAGCAAATTGGCTCCTGCATTTCTTGAACACTTGCAGAAATTAACCAGCAGCTTTTCATTAATATGCATTTCAATTTTTTAAATAAGGGAAAGTGGGGTGAAAAAAAATCAGTACCAATTTTAGTTTGTTTTGTTCCAGAAAAAGTGAACCTTAAGATTTATACAGCTGTTTCTCCATCTCCTGTGTATAACTTGATAATATGTATTGTTACTTTATTAACATTGTTGATTTCACACTAGAACTCAGATATAAAGAAACCAGTGTGGAGGGAAGAGATTTCATCACAGAGTAATCAGGGCCAGAATTTAAATAGGACATCATTAGCATGGTAATGCCTTTCTCCTAGCTCTGCAGGCTGCCTAAGAAGCTCTGGGTTTACAGCTGGTGAGCTGAGCCTTTGGGACTCCCTGGGGGAATCAGCAGGTTCATAAAACAGTTTCCAGGGAGAAGGCCAAAGGACAGGATTTCATATTTCTGGGCTGTTGGTCCACAGTGTCCTGCTTAGCCCCACTTTGAGGACTGGCGAGGTGGAAATCAGGTGTGATGACAGAAGCGCTGTGACTTGACAGTTTTCTACTGATGGTTTGGGCTCGACCAGCTGTCCATATGGACAAGATCTACATTTGGCTTGGATTAGCCAACAGAAGGAGCATGCAGAACTAGAGGGGTGAGGGCTCTTCTTCCTGTGCTGTCCAGGGTGGAGCTCTCGCAGAGGTCTGTTTGCATTTGCAGCTGTGGAATCTCACTCAGAGAGCCTGTGACTTACATGCTCTGCATATAGACCCTGCCCCTCCACACTGACCAGCATCTTCAGAAGAAACCTCCAATAGAATCAGGAAAAAGAGTCAGACCCAACTTCTCTCAGGATAAGGGTGGGAAGAGATAGAAACCTGGGAAATTCATCTACTAATGGCAAAGATGAAGATAAATGAAAATGAAAGAGACGGGACGTGTCTTAACGCCACGAACTAATGACTTTGGATGAGGTGTGATGAGTTCCTGAAAGAGCCAGAAAGACAGTTGACCACAGCGCCCACCTGCCTCAAAACTCCCTAAAACTCCCCCAGTCCTTGTGTGTAACCTTCATGTGAGGTGGATTCAGTTGGTTAGTCCTACTTGAAACAGTCTTTATCCCACATGGGGCATACTGTGTCCTAGGGTTTTTTTTTTTTTAATTATTATTTTATTCAGAGACAGGGTTGCTCTGTGTAGTCCTGGCTGTCCTGGAAGTCACTCTGTAGACCAGGGTGACCTCGAACTCAGAGACCCACTGGCTGCTGCCTCTTGAGATTAAAGGTGTGTGCCATGTTCCGGATCCATATTCTAGTTTTAGCCCTATTTTATTTGTGGTCCCTTTCATTCTCCTTCAACAGCACACAGTTTTCAGGAAATATAGAGGTGGATCCAGGGAACATGGATCCAGGGAACATGGATCCAGGAACACAAAAGCAAGAAAAGATGTAGAAAGGCAAGGACCTCTCAAAGCCTACAGGGTCAAAACTAGGTGAGGCTGAAGGTGATTGAGATGAACAAAGCATGGTGATGGTCAATCCTCACTGTCAAGTCAGGGTCAGTTCTCTGCCTCCATGTTGTATGAGTCTTGTTTCTTACCTCCATGTTCCCCGGGTCTGTGTTCCCTGGCTCCGTGTCCCCTGGCTGTCCCCCGTGGAAATGCAGGGTGGTTTCGGTGTGTGGCATAGCAAATTGAAGTGCACAGCTCTGTGACAGCCACTTTGTTCAGAGGCGGCCTCAGCTCTGTGCTGCAGGCTGTGTCTTAGATTTTCAGTCTCGCAGCTTGCTCTTAGCAACCACATTCCAGATGGCCTGGGCTGGGGAGCTTGCAGAGGTCCATTCTAGTAGCACGTACTGCAAATGTCTCACACTCTTTGGCCACTCTTAGCTTGAGATTATTTTTTCCAACCCTGAGTTCAAGGTTTGCCTAGTTTTGGGGTCACTGATGTCAGTCAACCAAACAGCTTCAAAACTATCTTTTATATTTACAACAGGATTGAAAAGCGATTATGGTTTTTAGAATTTAGCTGGAGACAACCCTGATCTGTACTGTCTCCTATCCAGCTTCTCAGAGGTTTAAAAGTGTTCTCAGTTTACATTTCTTGGGTCCCTTGCTTGTGCACAGAGGAATTAGACCTAGTGTGGATTGACTTGTTCTTAGGAAAGGAATGGTCTCTGCCATGTCATCATCCCTTTCAGTAGCATCTCTTCTCTCTTCACGTCCCATGGGAAGCAGGCATTTTGCCAGTACTGGACACACATCTAACCCCTGGACCTCTGATGGGTGGGCTGTCTTACACATGGGGAAATGGAGACAAAGAAGGTTGTGCCCTGCGTCTGCACAGGGAGAGGCTTGCATCTAAGGCTTCACTTGACAAGGGGTTTTGTTTTGTCTGATTGGATTCCTAATATGGGAGGCTTATCCCTCAGCCTCAGTACCACAGCTAGGTAACAAGCAGGATGATGTGGAAGCCAGTGATGGCCAGAAGCCCAGCGAAGGAGCAAGGGCTTTTCTCGTGCTCCTTCCACTCTTACAGCACAGGGAGGAGACATGCATGCATCTCCTGGCGGTAAACACTGATCTTGCCTTTTCCGTTATCATCTCCTGCTCATTTCACTACAGCCAGTAAAGCAACATTTCGTAGCCATAAGGATTTTTTTTACCCCCAAATTGTGCTGTGATCTCCTGGGCTGTTGCATAAGTGGCCCTGGTTGCTGAAGGAAGGAGTCCAGAAAATGGTAGACCAAAATTCTCTTTGAGGACTGGAGGGCAGGATAGCCTGTGAAACTGTGAAGGGCTTTTCCATGGGCAAAGCAGGAGTCCAGCAGCTTCCCACCTATGCCCAGATGCAAAGGCTGTTCAGTGTGGAGCTGAAGAGGCTTCCCGCTCTGTGGACACAGGCATGACATGAACAGACCACGCTGCAGGAAGACGTCTCTTGCCATTGCTTTTCTTTTCCTCCACCATCTCCTTCATGGCCCTTCCCTCACCTTCTGGAGTATTTTGCGTCCTTGGCCTCCATCAACCACTTCTTGTGTCCTTCTGTCTCCATCTCGATCACACCCCGGCTTCCAGTGCAGACAGCATCCTCTGTGCCTTTTCCTACGCCAGGAGTCTGTAAGGAACAGCCTTGTCCACATCCCCATCCTTCTTACCTACACTTGCAGCTCGTGTCTTCCTGCTTTCTGGCCTGATTCTGGAAGGGTGATCAGTATTCCTGCCCTAATGTGACTATTCATCCTGTTCTGCCATGTTTAATGGAATACATAATGGCAGCTGTGAAGAAGCCCGCAGACTATAAACAACACTCTCTCTGGTATTAAAGAGGTTTATACAATATAAAATTTAGAGCACATTATTTTTTGTCAAGAGCTCTGATATTAGTATTCATAGTGCGCCCCAAAGTGGAAGCCATTCTCTCTTCACATAATGAGTTTGCGGTGTGTTTCAACGTCATTTGCAATTGTGTTCTTTGCCATGACAATTAAAAAGGTCATCTTGCTTTGCAGGCTCCATTACAGCTGTAACCCTGCTGTGGCTGTCGCTGTGAAATGTTTTAGGGCACAAATACGTGGGGGAGACAGGCTTCTACCCCGGACTGCAGTTGTTCTGTCCTATGACTAAACTTGAGCATGCCTTAGCTGGTGTACGGACAGAGAAGCTTCTGAGCTAAGTCCTCCTGTCTTTTCATTGATTACATTGTTTGAGGCCTGTAAAGTTAGCTATAATGAGGTCCCTAGACAGTGGATAGAGGAGTCTGACATTAAGACATCCATATTTCTGATCTCCCTGTAGTTTTCTGTGTCACTCAGAAAATCACTCGTGTAACATGTAGAAATGTTGCTGTGTTTAATTCCCCATGGAGAAATTTGAGGTGGGGATGGGAAGGGGTGGTTTCAGGAAAGTAGATTAGCTTATGGGGCCTGCAGAGATGGAGGGGCTGGTGTTGGTGGTGGGCTGGTGTCGGTGGTGGGCTGGTGTCGGTGGTGGGCTGGTGTCAGTGGTGGGCTGGTGTCAGTGGTGGGCTGGTGTCGGTGGTGGGCTGGTGTCGGTGGTGGGCTGGTGTTGGTGGTGGGCTGGTGTGGGCTGGTAGGCTTGCGCACAGAGCTTCTAGAGGGCACGCTTATCCCCAGGCAGGTAATTTCTGGGGGAGGGAAAGGCAGCCAGTGGGATTGTGCCGGCACTGCAGGTGATGTGGGGAGGCATGGTTCTGGGTCTGGTTTGGCAATGCATGTTGACTGCCATGCTGAGTCTGGGTAGTGGAGCTCCCATTTCTGTATTGGCTGCTTTTCTCTTGCCGTTACCAAATCTCCGACAAGAAAGTACTGTAGGGCTTTTAGAATATGGCGGCAGCATCGGGGCTCAGCCTGCCCAAGTCTCCAGGAAGTAAACCTGGCAAGGTCAGGTAAGGCTATCAGAAGAGGTGGGCAGTACCTAAGTCACACAGACAGAGAAAGCAGGAGAGAACAGGCCCCAAGTCCATCCTGTGAGTGATGGGGAGGGGACAGCTTTCTGGCCTCTAAGAAGTTGCAAAAGGACTCTGTATTGGAATTATTTCAGATATGGTAAAGAGGGGACCTTCTGTTCAAAAGGAGCACAGCAGGGTTGGAGATGGCTTCAGAGTGTCCTGAGATGCCTGCCCTCTGGAGTGAGCAGAGGCCTGGGCTCTCTGCTCTCTGTGCATCAGCCTTCAAAGATGCAGGGCCTGCCCATAGCCCAGGGCTCCAGCGTTGGGTTAATGGAGGCTGCCACTGTCACTTTGTCTCAGACACCCTGTCAGGGAAACTGGCTTTGGCAGCATGTGGAGGTCACGGGCAGGGCAGCAGTGTTTGCCGAGGACGCATGTTTGACAAGATCTGCCTCTGACTTCCAGAGGGGCCCCCAACTACAGGACCAGCCCTCACCAGCATCCGTCAGCACTGCCTGCCTCCACACCAGCGCTGTCACTGTAAACGCCCCTGCTTGTCTGTGGCATTGGATTACAAGAGCCTCAGAGTCTGCCTTGGATCTGTTGTCTTCCAAGGCGATCTAAAGCCCCCGAGAAGCCGCCTGCGGTGGGTCCCTGTGGCCTCGGGCTCACTGCAGTGTTCTGGGGCTGTGACTTGCTTCTCAGTGCGGTGTCCCAGTGACACTGGACACACAGGTGATCTCCGTACCCATCCTTTTGTGTCACTGTGAGCAAATAGAAACTTGAGGGAAAAGGGTTTGTTTTGGCTCACGATTTGGGAAGCTCTGTCCATTATGATGAAGAGGGTGAGGCAGAGAGTGGAACGGCTCACAGCATGGCTGCCAAGAATCATGAAGGGACACAGGAAGGGGCTGGCAACTGGAGCACCCAGGGACACACTCCATAAGTCCACTTCCGCCATTACAAAGGTCGAAAAACAACGATTAGGCTATTATTTTTGGAGCCAAGTGAATCAGAGGATCCTGTGAAGAATTCGCTATTGCTTTTGTTGGGAAGGAGGCCGGTGGGGAGAGGTTGCCCTCCAAGCTTGAGGCCAGCCAGCCTGGGACGTTTCCCAGGGAGGATGCCGTGGCTCTGACTTTAGTGATTCAGAAACTTTCCAGCTAGAAAGTGACAGGATATGGCTACCACCTGCTGACCTTCAAGGCCTCAGGAGAGGAAAATCCCCAATAATTTTACCCTTTTCCTCTCCTGTCTTTTTCTGGGTTTGAACTTAGGTCATCAGGCTTGTCAGCAAGTGACTCTACCTTCTTACCATCTCCCTAACCCCGTGTATCGTTAAACTGACAGTCTTACAGGCTTCCTGACTACAAAATCCTTATTTTCATCACCAGGAGTTGGTTTTTCAGGCATGTGTTCCAGGGAAGTGACATTTGTTTTTCCCTTCCTCATTTGATCCAGTCACAGAGGGCGGTGAGGCTTCAGTGTGTGGTTCCATCTGAGGTATGACGAATCTAGACCTGCCTGTTCTCACTGAACATTTTCACACGTACGGTCAGTAAGGATTGTGGATGCTAGGTCAGCTCTTAATTTGCTGAAATGTCCCAACCAAATCACCACAGTACTGTGTGAATCCAGATCTGAAACTGCGCTTAGTGGGCGAATGTTCTGCCTTCTGGGCAGCCCTGCTCCCGTGGTGCTCTGCTCTCTGGCTTTTTGTATTCAAAGCTTTGTCTGTGGCTTGGCTCACACATGCTGAGGCTCCAGGGAAAATAAACTCCTACAAATAAGTGTTGGGCTGAGTGAGCAAGTGTGGGAGGGGAGGATGTATGTGGAAATCTCTGAGCTCTGGGCTGGACTGCCTGTTCACCTGAGCCAGAGCACTGAAACCAGAGAGTCCCTGTGATGTGTGGGGTGAGGCAGGGCCAGCCCTGTGTGGAGGGGGTGGGGAAGGAGGGGGGACATGAGGGGAGGGGGAGGAGTGCCAGGTGGGAGGGAGCATGGGGAGAAGGAGCACGGGGTGGGAAGGAGCATGCAGGTGGCTCACTCTCTTTCATGCACTCTGCATCTCTCTGAGGCTGGGATGTCAGCTTCGATGCTTCAGAAAGACCACAATTTGAAAGCTGCAGTTGCTGATCTTGTGCTCTTCCAGCTCCGGCATCCCAGCTAAGTGTCATGAGTTTGTGTCCCCTGCTCAGGGGTTGGGAATGTTAGATGAAGCCCTTGCTGTAGCATGGCTGGAATGGGCTGTCCCCTGGGAGCAGGCGCCTGGCTCCGCCCAGGATGGAAATGAAGTCACAGGTTCTTCTTGGACGTCTGTTCTTGGACTCTGTGTCAGGCCTCCCATGTCTCTGACAAATATCCAAGAGAAACAGCTTCAAAGCAGAGGAGCTTGTTTTGGCTCAGGATTTGGCATAGTCAGGTTCCACTGTCCCTGGGCCTGTAGGGAGGCAGAACACCATGGAGGAAGGAGGCAGAGAGAAGCATAGGAGGAGCCAGAGCCACGCCCCTAGGGAGGTACCACCTCCACCCAGGCCGGACTTTCAGAGTCCCACACCACTGAGTCCTGTGATCTCTTCACCTCTGTAGTCAGTACTCTGGTAATGGCTTAGGCATCTCTCCTTACAGTGGCGTCAACAATAAGCTTAAATAAGACAAAGTGCTGGAGACCAGATGCCTCAGAATGAAAGCACAGCTCCACCCCCATCTCCTGTGTTGACCCGGGCCACACTGAGCGCAGAGCCAGGATGGGAAGAAAACCTAACGCCCTGCATGAAGCACCCCTCACTTTGGAGTCTGGGTCCTGGAAGGCTGCGGGGACTGCGGAGGACGCAGCTCTGCCTCGGCTGCTGCCTGATCAAGCCCAGGCAAAATGAATCCAGCGACCTGCAGCACTGAAGGCAGATGTTGCACAAACCTGAAGGAAGTCAGAGCAAGCTTGTGTCAATTGTGTTCTTTAAATAACTCTGTAGTTCAGTTTCCCTGAAAAGTGTGGCCCCGCCGACATCTGCTGTGTGTGACTGTGGACAAGGATGTGAGCTGAGCAGGTGCGGGGTCAAGGGTGAGACCTGCCGATTCTGTAAGCTGGAAGAGGCTGGTGGTCAGACATGAGGGTGGGAAAGGGTTCATACCCTTACGCAGATACGTGAAAATCATCAGGCAAGGGCTTTGGAGAAACATCCAGCTGTCTCTCAAGTTTCACGTTCACAGAATGGCTGGGCTTTTCACAGCTCTGGGTTTCACAGCAGAGGTCTCCCGACACTGGAAAAGATCTGGAGTCCCAGAGGTCCTTCTAGTTTACGAAAAGGGCTAAGGACTTTGGTAGCCACAGCCATGTTCAGCATGGCACTCAGAACAGAGGTGGAGAGGGATGTTTCCAGATTCCTCAAGGTTGAGCAGACAGAGGGGACAGGTCCTCCAGAAAGGCAGAGAAAACAAAGGCCCAGTTTCTGTTCTTCATTGCTTTCTGCTGTCGTAATTTTGCCCAGCGAGGACTCAGTACTCACCTGCACCGTTAGGTCCATCGCTGTCTGTGTTTCCCTCCCCGCTCATCCACATTTGTGTCATCTTTAGGAGACCGTTTTCCACCCTGCACCTCTCGCTACGTCACTCTTTGAAGTAGGTTCTGTCTCTCTAAACCAAGGCAGCTTCTTCCGCCCGAGCCAGGGGCATTTCTACACAAGAGTCAGGCAAGTCATGCCTGACCTTGTTCCAGGTGCTTCTTGGGCCAAACATCTGAAGAGAATTCTGAGCCTCACTCACTGTCTGTGCCTTTAAGCGAAATAAAGTTTCCCAGAAAGCTGTCAGGTTAATCTGCTCCTGCAAATGTGACGCTGGCATTCCTGTCATTTGCCAAAGCCCGCCCCAGTCACAGGGGTGCTTGGAGGGCTGTACGAATATTGTTCAGCTTATGTCCCACCTGGGAGGTCTCTCTGTGGGGAAACTGAGGCCATGCACATGAAACACACCCATGTATGGAGTGATGAGTGACAGTGGTATTTGCAGCTTTTCCCAATGGACACGGGGTTGGCCATGATAAAGGCTGTGGGCCCGCTTGATGGGGGTGTAAAACAAGCACCCACCTGGTTAGGATTAGAAAGAGACAAGTACCTCTCCATCAGCTACGAAAGATCGTCCTGCCGTCACAGCGCGAACTGAACACCCCCCCCATCGGCAGGCTCATTGCCAGAAAGAACACCAGGCTAATAAGAATCCCGTTATGATTGACACAGTTTATAAAACTTTTTAATGAAAATATAGCTTCACCTCAAACTCAGAGAAAGTTGGGCCCTGAGTTTTAATAAGATCGTAGGTCTCCTGCGGACCCTGCGGGTAGATTGAACTCGTAAAGCTGGCGGGAGGTGGGTCGCCATCTTTCCAGCACCAGGGCCTTTGCCATATCATCCGAGATTTTGTAATGAGTCTTTTGATCCTCGTCTTCAGAAGAGTGAAGTACTAAGCAACCGAGCCCCAGGATGCAGTGCAGACAGCATGTGCCTAGATGAGGAGGCTGAGAAACACATGCCTGAGTCCCTTTGTGGGACAGGAAAGAGGGTCTTGAGTTCCAGCCTGAGCTCCATAGTGAGACACACACACACACACACACACACACACACACACACGGCTGGAGTGTGTGGGCAAAGTGGGCAAAGGGCTTGTTGCATAAACATTTGATTAACGTTTTTAATGCTAGCACCCACTGGGGAAATCTCAAGGCAGATCTGTGAGTTGCTGGCCAACTAGCCCAGCCTACTTTTCACATTCAAGGCCAGTGAGACACTCCGAATCAAAAATCAAGGTGGGCCTTTGTATGCAGGCACACGAGTGTGCACCACCCACAAACACACATGTACACACACCTGTGTGTTCACTCACTCATACTGCATAAGGATATTTACATCAGCAAACAATGCCACTGTCCCTAAAGCAATGCACAAGATAAAAAGGTGAGAATTATTCAGATAAAAATAGAAAAGAAGGAGTGGGAGTTAAGGTTACCTTATTCAAAAGTCTGGTGTGTTTTCACACGTGAGGTACTGTATCTGGTCCTGCCTTCGGAGCCTGCAGGTTATTCCGTGAAACAAAGCCGTGTTCAATTATCTTAGGGCAGACGTATTATTTCTGAAATTTACATCTATTTTTTACTGATCATAAAAGCATAAAATATCACACATTTGTAGGGTACCATGTGGTGTTCCAACACAAATGGAATGCTTAAGTCAGACTGACTGTTCTCTCTTGAAGCACGCACTCTTCCTTTTCCTGTGTTAGTGTTGGGCATTGAACTCGGGGACTTGAACACGCTGGACAAGCACTGTCCACTGAGCCACAGCCATAGTCATATGCTGTTTCTGTTGGTTTATTTGTTTATCTGCTTCTTTGTTTCATGTGTGCACACACATGCCATGGTGCCTGTGTGGTCAGAGGATAGCCTGTAGGACCTGGCTCTCTCCTTTCTCAGTGTGTCTTAGGGCTCAAACTTGGGCTGTCAGGCTGGTCAGCAAGGGCCTTTCTCCGCTGAGCCATCTCACTGGGACAACCCTACATTTTGGTGAAAACACCCAGACTCCTTTCTTTCAGCATTTGAAATAGTCTATTCTTATTCTTGTTATATAGTTAGTTCATTTATAGAAATTTGGCCATTAGGATTGTGATCTTGGTCTGAGCTAGCCTCTCCTGGAAGTGTTCCAGAGTCTCTGGTTGAGGACCATGCCATGTGTGGGGCCATGGCTAGCCCGGTCCAGTGTCCACCCATGTCCCCAGGACCATCACTGAGGCCCTGACACACCCGCGCTGGTGCTGTCCCAGAAAACAGACAAGGTTAGAGAAGGTCTGTGGACCTGGATAGCGAGCGCACCAGGCCGCAGAGTGGTCCCATCCGGGCCCAGCGTGGGGAGCCGGTGACTGTACTGGGGTTTCAGGCACAGAGGCTCAGAATGGCTGAGCGCCTGAAGAAGCCTCGTCATGGACGAGGTTCGCAAAAGCTACACTGGCAGAGTCCCTTAAGCGCCTTGCAGGCGTGCGCACCACGGGAGGGTGGTACAGACAGTGGGCAAGGCTGCGTGTACAACCTTGAGAAGGGGCCCGCAGTCCTGCAAGCTCCTCGAGTTTCCCTGCTCCTCGTAAGAGGAAGTTGTAAAATAGGTTAATTTTAATTTTTAAGTGTGTGTGTGTGTGTGTGTGTGTGTGTGTGTGTGTGTGTGTGTGCACATGGGTGCATGCATGTGACTTCAGGCATCACGGAAGCCAGGAGAAGGCACCAGAAACCCTGGAGCTGGAGTTTCAGATGGTGGTGACTGCTGGGGTGGGTGCTGGGAGCAGAGCTGGCGTCCTCTGGGAGAGCTGTGAGTGCTCTAACCTGAGGCGGCTCCCAGCACGAGGGCACGCTAGGGTAACCCGTGTATGCGTGCCCAGCGGGCTCTGCCCAGAACTGAGCCTATGCAGTGCGTCTGTCTGCCCGTGAAGCACATTTTCCACCCTAAGTCTTCGTGTTTGGAAAGACCACTGAGTACACGGCCAGTCATGGTATCTACAGCTGTGTGTGTCAGTATCTACGGCTGGGTGTGTCAGTGTTTCAGTATCTACAGCCATGTGTGTGTCAGTATGCACACATAGGACAGTGCCGAGCTGTGGTCCTGGTATGCATTGCTTTGAGGCAAGGTCTTCTGCATAGCCTTGGCTGTCTTGGAGCTTACTATGTAGACCAGGCTGGACTTGAACTCACAGCAATCCGCCTGCCTCTGCCTCCCCAGTGCTGGGATCACAGGCGTGCACCACCACGCTCAGATCTATCATGAATCTTAACCTGAGATCAAGGTGAAGAGTGGGATGTGTAAAAAGCCCGATACCGTTAAGAAGCGATGAACCTTTGGGAAGAAGGTTATCTTTTCACTAATTTAAACATACTCCTGCTGGATTGGCACACAGCCTGGCATGCCTGCCTGGCACCCTGTCTCGCCTGGAGGCCACACACTGAACCTTCCCTGCCCCTCCCCACAGTGGTGGGCAAGCTCTGTTCCTCCTTCACCTTCAGGGGCCTCAGGTGTGTCCTGTCCAGGTCCAGCCTTTCTTTTACAAACAGCACAGATCCTGTAGGGGAGGGGCAGCTCAGGCACCCTCTGGACCTGGAGGTGCGATTGTCGTGGTCTTCTGAGAGTGACCAGGGTCCACATTCAGCTCCTCCCATCCTGCTGCATGCCTCGGGCTGCACACCTGCAGTGGTGCCATCTCCGGGACGACAGGGCACCCAGAATTCTAGACCTCCGGGCTCAGCCACACTCCCACGGTGTCCTGCCACCGCAGCCTCTCTGCTGCTCTGGACGGGACATTTGTCAGCTGTGGGTTAATCATGTGTGGCACCAGCTGGAAACAGGAAGTTTAGATTTCCTTTAGGAAACGTATCAAAATGATAACGAATGACAGCAAACCCATCTTCGAAGCGTCCAGGTGTGTTCCAAGTCCCAGACACGGAATCTGCACACCCATCTTAGTTCGTGAGTGCTGGTCACCAGTTGTGACCCTGGGGAGTCTGACCTCCATGCCTGCTTCTCAGCCAGGGCTAAGAAGAGGGTGCACAGAGGGATGGAGGCATGCTAGAAAGAGAGAGAGACAGACAGACAGAGACAGCAAGAGAGAGAGGGAGCGAGGGGGAGAGATCAAGCAAGCACACTTCTGCCTCAGCTGCCTTGCTCGCACTGGCTGGACTCCCCTTGTGATGCAGGGTTGTGATTAATTTGTGATTACAGCTGGAAGTGAGTTCTCACCTGCAGCGCCACTAGGACTGCGGCCACAAGAGGGCGCCGTGGCGAAACTCATCAGCCAAGGCGCGAGCCAGTTTAAGAGACACTCAGGGGAGAGAGAGAGGCATTCTGGGACGGCGCCTGTCACCTTGAGAGGCCCAGGCTTTCCTCTGTAGAACGCGGGGTGATGGGACAGACACATCAGCACAGTGGCGTGTCGAGGGAGCGCCACCGCCGTGGTGGCTCTTGGCTCTGAGCAGCTGTGCTGGGTCCTGGACCGCTTGCTTTGCCGCTTCGGGCGTCCATCCTCTCTGAACGGGAGATGGAGTTAGGCCGGGGGCTTTTTCCATTTAAACCCTTTTGGAAACACATTTGGAAAGGTGTCTTTTCACGTGTCTGGCTGGGAGTCAGCTGGCCGGTCGGTGTGGCCGGAAGTGCGCATTTAAAGAATGATGGATTAAGGCGCTGATGACACACCTGCTGGCCCAGACCTGGGCCGACACCCTTGAGGGTCCCACAGCTCCTCACTGGGGTTGGAGCTGTGTTTAAAAGGTAAAACGAGAGGAATGAGCAAGGCCCCAGGAGAGGCTGAAGCTCCTGCCCCGGCTGCAAGGAAGCCTGCGCTGGCTGTTCTCCTTGGGCTGCCGGCAGAGCTGCCGGGGAGGAGCCCTCTTCAAGCCTGGCAGAAGCTTAGGAAGCCGAGCCTCAGGCGCAGTCCTTAGCTCACCGTTACTGTTGTGTGGCCTGCTGGTGGCCTGGTTTCCTCTTGCTATGCTGTTAGACTTTCTTAGAAAAAGTTACTTATTTATTTGATATTTATGTAACTTTCATGTGTCTACATGGGGGGTTCTGTGACATGACACGTGTGTGGCAGTTGGGGGACAGTTTGTGGGAGTCCGTTGTCTCCTTCCACAATGATGTCCCAGGGACCAACCGCAGAAGACTGTCAGGCTTGGCCCCAGCGGAGCATCCTGCTGGGAACGGAAGTTTTAAGCCCTCACAAATGATCATTGCTACTCAAGTGGGGACCCAGGCGAGGGAGTCCTCAGAAATGGGGGTGCGGCTTAGCAGAAGGACCCATCTTTGTGGCCACTGGTCCTCAAATCGCCAATGTGGCTCAGACATCTTTGCAAAGGGCAACAGGAGGCTCAGAAGTACTGTCACAAAGCACGTCACTGCTGCGGGGTGGGCTCACTGTGTTCTGAAGGCCCTGCTAGGTGGCTTAAGGCAGGACCAAACCAGACTGCAGAGGTCTCACAGCACGAGATCAAACTCAGGGCTACAGGAGTTCCAGGAACGTGTTATTGAAATGAGCAAAGGCGATATCACAGTTATTACTGTTAATTGCAATGATCAATTGCCATTAATGATAAAGATGAGGACTGAGGTGGGCGGCACAGCTTGCATTCCCGAGTGGAAAGAAAATTTCTGGAGTCATCATGGCTGCTCTGTGGAACACTGAGAAGGAGAAATGCTGACTTTGGAGGACCTGGTGTGGGGCATGGGGCACTCCTAATGCCAGGCTGCTTAAATGGGTGTGTGCCCGTGTGTGCTATGTACAGAGTGTTTGTGTTATGTGTGGTGTGTGTATGTGTTGTGTGTGTGTTGTGTGGTGTGTGTATGTGTTGTGTGTGTGTTGTATGTGTTGTGTGTGTGTTGTGTGTGTTGTGTGTGTGTGTGTGGTGGGGTCAAGGGCTCGGCAAGCAATGCTAGAATGTTTAGGTCACTCAATGGAATTTATTTCCTTCTACGCAGGTAATCCACTCCAGCAGGTTCCATAGCTGCCTGGCCCCTAAGCATTCCTGGGGGGCTACCTGGGGTCCCCGCTTATTTTAGGCCTTACACTAAGGGGCTGCGTGGGTAGCCCAAGGGAGTAGGGCATGCAAAGCAGAAACTGGTGGCTACTGCCTGTCTCATACCAATTTCAGGGCCCCTTGGAGTTCAGAGCGAACTAAGATTTGCTTTCGCCATGAGCGCTCTGTATTTGAGGAGGGACCGTCGCCTGTGGCCTACATTCTGTTGGTAACGATGCAATGCCACCGGCCGAGTTCTGAAGAGAAGTTTATTTGGGCGCACAGTTCTCCAGGCGCAGGCGTGCGGCCCGAGGTGGGAACAGCAAGCATTTCGTGCAGAAGCAGGATCACTGTGAGCTAGGAGGCAGAGACACCAGGAGACCAAGCCCACAGTCACCTGGAAGGGCACACCACCAATGGTCTAAAGGCCACTCAAGAGCACCAAAGTTTTACCACCTCCCAGTAGCACCCCAGAGACAGGCAGACCTGTGGGGAAGGCAGCTGAGAGGGCAGCTTCTGGGGACAGTCGGGGTGGGAGGGTAGGAGGGTGGGAGGGTAGGAGGGTGGGAGGGGCTCTTGGTGGCTCAGGGGCTTTCAGGCACCTTTTGCGCAGCTGCCAGAGCTGACACCCCAGGCTGGTTTGCAGTCACTCACAGTCAGCTGTTGTCAGGGCCCCCAGCTGGGGAGGCCATGATCTCTGGTTGACCCCACGGCCATCAGGAGGGCTGGGGAGAGGAAGGACCTCTCTCTCTCCCCATCCTCCCCTCGCTCCCCCTTCTCTTCCTCCCCTTCTGTCCCTCCTCCTTTTCCTCCTTCCTATCTGTGTTTTAAGTCAGCAGTTGTCACTTATTAGAGATCAGAAAGACAGACCACAAGTTGACTTTGCACGGTGTAATTAATCAGGGAGAGGGGAGGCAGAGACCAGCTCTGAAATCAGGGCACGAGACAGCATGATGTCTGTGGCTGATGACTCCATGTTATTCTGAATCTGAGCTGCTTCTTTTCTTCTTTTCTCTGTTCTTTTCTTTCGAGACAGGGTTTCTCTGTATAGCCCTGGCTGTCCTGAAACTCACTCTGTAGACCAGGCTGGCCTCGAACTCACAGAGATCCACCTGCCTCTGCCTCCCAAGTGCTGGGATTACAGGTGTGTGCCAACGTGCCCAGATTTGAATCTGAGTTTCTTATGGGGACATTTTTCATTATACTTGTCAATTGAATTAGAAAAAAACAATTATACCACCACTGCACTGATTTAATAGCAGCAGATTGTTCCTATGATATCTACCCTATCATATAGGACAGAGAACTAACATTTTATTAAAAAAAACCACCTAATATTAATGAGTATGTCAGACTGTAGTTTGTTCTGGGACAAGGTTTCCTGTAGCCCAGGCTGGCCTTGAACTCACTCAGAAGCCAAGGGTGACCCGAAGCTCCTGATCTTCCCATGCCCAGAGGGAAGGCTCCACTTCTTCGTGCTGTGTGCCCTGCTTACTGCCACCTCACAGGGCTTGGTGCTCAGGGTCTCTTCATTCAGGGGAGGAAGGGATGGTGAAGAAAGAGGGTGTGGAAGAGGGTAGAGGGTGGAAGAGAGTGGGAGAGGGAAGGAGGGAGGAAGGGAGATAGGAAGACACACACACACACACACACACATACACACATACACACAGAGTGACGGGTGAGATCTCACAGGGACAAGTAGCCCACACTTTAGTGCTGAAGGACAGGCTTGGTGTGGGCGGGAAGAGACCAAACTGAGGTAGTGATGTGTTGCTGGAGATTAAGAAGTAGATCAAGAAGTGCTCTTAGAAAAAGTGACCCCATAGGCTCAGTAGGCACTCGCTCCCTCACTCAGTCACTAGCATGCTCTCTCACTCACTCACTCTCACACTCACTCACTCACTCACCGCTGCTCTGCTTCATGATCTCCTGAGTCGTGAGCGTACAAGCCCTCACTGCGGTGCCACGGACACAAGACGCCTCTGCCGCTGTGTCTTTGCCCGTCTGACGGGCTGTGTCTGGCAAGGGTGCAGCAAAACAGAGCCTTCCTTTCTGCTCCGTGTCGGGTGTTTGGTCACAGTGTCTGGAAAGGCAACGAATGCAGGAAAACGTGGAAAGAGAACATTGGGGTATGCTTGAGCCCCTCCTGTGAGAGCTCACTCTGCCATGCAGCGGCGGCCTTGTCCGACTCCCACAGCCCACGTCCACCACGCTGCACTGCGATCGCAGTGGCACTGGGTTGTTCCACATGCTCAGGGGTGTTGGCAAAATTCCTCATCATTTGCTCATGGTTCGTTGTCAAAATTTTTGGTAGTTTCCGTGGGCTTAAGTTTCCAGGTGAGGCAACGGTTAAGAGAATGATTTCTGTGAAGGATGTGCCTGAGTTTGGGGTTTGAAAATGGAACAGAAAGGAAGCCTAGTGGCTGGGGACATCAGTCAGTTGGTAGAGTGCCGGCTTGCACTCGGGAAGCCCTGGAGTTGATTCTCAGCACGGCATGCCTGTGATCCCAGTCTTCTGGAAGTGGAGGCAGGAGAGTCAGGAGTTCAAGGTCATCCTTAGCTACATAGAGAGTATGGGCCAGCTTGGGCTGCATTAGCTCTAGTCTCAAAATACAACAATAGGAAAAAAGGGGGAAACTTGTGGACAAATGGAATGGCTTTTTCTTGCTCTTCTCCCAGAAGCCCTACATGGCAGAGCTGGGCCAGCCTGTGGGCGGCTGGATTTCCTCACACCTGTGAGCTTCTTGTGTAATTCCTTGCCCTTGCCTGAGCTCTGCAGAGTGCTTTTACTCTCTGTGCTCAACTACAAAAGCCAGCGGAGTAGGAGGAAGATCCTGGATGGGATTTGGAGACATAGCTTAGGCATGGCTGCTTTTTGGTGCAATCACATTCTAAGTGCCTCTAAGATCAGACAGCTGGCTCTTCTTGAGGCGACTCTGGAAGGCAGATGGACCAACTGTGTCTCAAAGCGTTGGCTTTTCTCTGGCTCTGGCTTCCGTCTATCTCAGGGCTCTGACTCCTCCAAGTGCCAACTGTAAGGTCCCCGGCGCCAAGCTGTTATCTGGAGCTGCCTTGCTGCCTTCCATTTGAAGAGGGAAGGGTGAGGTTGGGTGCCAACAGGGCCACTTTGTTCATCTGAAGATGGATCTGAACCTCCATGTGGACTTTTTCTCCTCTGCTGGAGTCTCCAGGTCCTGTGGACTATGTAGGTGGCTTGTTTCTCTCCCCCTTGAACACTTCCGGCCCTCTTCTATAGCACGAAGCCTATTGCTATATCCAGGGGACCAAGTGCATGCTCACTCATCAGTGAGATCAGTTATTCTGTATTCTACTCCAAATGTCTTGTCTCTTATTTGGAACAGGGGCTTTGGGGCCTGGGGAGATGCCTCAGTCTGCACAGTGCTTGCTATGGGAGTCTGGGCTTCCAGCATGCAGATACAGAGCTGAGCGTGGCCATGTGTGTCTGAAACCTCAGCCCTCAGGGCTGGAAGGCAGAGGCAGGGGGATGATTAGAGCTTGCTGCTCAGCTAGTCTAGCCAAATCAGGGAGCTCAGGGTTCAGCCAGGAATCCTGGCTACAAAATAACGTGGAGAGCCATTGAGGGAGACCCCTGACATCAGTCTCTGGCCTCCACGTGCACACATGCACTTGCATACACACGCACACATGCATATAAACACACATGCAAAACACAAACACACACACATACATGCACACATGCAAGGGCTTATTTGCAAATTTTCACTTAAGGAATAACCAGAACTGACTTTGCTGGTCATTTAGACTAATTATAGACATGAAAGCCCAAGGGAGTAGGACATGCAGGGCAGGAACTGGTGGCTGCTGCCCTCTCATAGCAGTTTCTGGGGCCCTTGGAGTCCAGAGCGAACTATTATGTGCTTTCCCCATGAGCGTTCCCTATTTGAGAAGGACCGTCGCCTGTGGCTGCATTTCTGTTGGGGATGATACAATGCCACCGGCCGAGCTTAAAGAGAAGATCACAGGAAGAGAGAGCCTGCACAGCTTTCCTCTGTGTCTTATAAGGCCACGAGGATTCGGTTGTGAGCCTCTACCCTGGTGACAGGTGCTCAGTGCTGCTCTCCTCCCTGGGCTCACCTCCAAACGCTGTGGCCACAGTGTTCCCACTCCCCCCCTGCTTCACCGGGAATTAAGTTTCAACAGGAGCCTCTGGGGACACACTTTCCAACTCCACTCTCAGCCTCGGCCAAGAAGACTCTCCCCAGACCCCAGGGTCATGTTCGACTCCGGCTGACTGCAGACAGGGGATTTACACACCTAGTGCACGGCCCTCATTCCCCAGGCTGGGATGCCAACCTGGGGAAGAGGAGGCAGACAGGTTGGGATGCCTCTGGCTCATTTTATCTTGAATCAGTTTCTGCCATCACCCAAGATGATTCCTGATTAGACTGAAACCCCTGGGATTGTTTTCCCCCATTAAACACGAAACACAAGGAACTCTGGGTGGACGCACTCAGGAGCATCTCTATGGAGGCAGCCTGTGTGTGCAAGGGCTGAGGGCCTGTAGTGAGGACCCAAGTTCTTCTGGGAGCCCCCCAGTCCTGGAGGAACTGTCCTTTCCTGCCCAGGAGGCCCCAGCAGCCTCTGCAGTGAAAACAAGGGGTGTCAAACCCACAGGCTCCTTCAGAGGATTTGAAGCACCTGCCAAAAGGTCATTGCAGGCCATTGTTACATTAGTGAGGACAGTAGAGTGGTAATTGCATTAGCTACTTTTCTTGTTGCTATGACAAATTACTTGACAAAAGCAACTGAAGGAAGGGAGTTGGAGAGTCCATCTGGGTGGGGAAGACAGGGTAGCTGGATCCTGAGAGCTGGTCACATTGCACCCACAGAAGCAGAGGCAGGTGAATGAACGCTTGTGCTCAGCTCATGTCTTCTTCATTCAGTCCGGGAAGCCAGCCCACAGGATGGTGTCACCTGCATTCTGGCAATCTTCCCACCACAGATTACAGAATCCAGAAATTCCCTCCAGATGTGCCTGAACTGTTCTAGATCCTGCCAAACCCACACTCAGTATTGGCCCTCACAGGAACGTGTGCTTTGTGTGAAAATAGAGCAGGTGATCTCCCAAGCCTGCTGTGTGTGTGTGTGTGTGTGTGTGTGTGTGTTTTCTGGTTGGTTAACTGTCAACTTGTCTCAATCTAGAATCACCTAGAAAAGGTCTTTTTTTTCTTTTTCTCTCTCTTTTTTTTAACTTTTTATTGATTATTTGTGAATGTCACATCAGTGATAATCCCATTCAATCCCTGCTCCTTTGTGTCTGCCCTCTACCCTTGCAACCTCTCCCCCAAAAGAAAACAAACAAACAAACAAAAGGAAAAATATCTCAGTGTCACACAGTAAGTGCCTTTGCCCAAACAGCTTTTCTTGCAAATGTTCGTTGTAGTGAGTCATTGGTCTGGGTCCAGGTCATGGAGATCCTGCAGCTTTGGTTCTTGAGGACCAGCCCTTCACTCGTTCCAGCAGTTTATATAGATGAGGTAGATGCTGGGGTGGACCAACTCCAAGCCGTGGATCTGACCCCTGGACGGTAGCTGAGGTGGTCTGCCATCGGGGTCAGCTCTCCTACACTGCCCAGGTGAGGGGCAGGGCCAGCTCTCCTGCTCTCAGGGCAAGCTCTCCCCCTGGCAAGGGTCTTAATGAGCAATTATCCAGAGTGGCCTATGAGCGTGACTTTGGGGAATTACCTTGATGGCTAGCTGAGTAGGGTGACCTCATCTAGTGCGGGCAGCACCATTCCCTAGGCAGGAGGTCCTGAATACTCTAAGAGAGGAGAAAACTAGCTGACAGCAAGCAAGTGACTAGTCAGGCAGGCGGCATGGGCTCGTTCATTTCTCTCTGCTCTTGACTGTCAGTGTGATATGATTAGCTGTTCAGTTCCTGCCTTGAGCTCTCTTCAACAGTGGGCTGTGTGTTGCGACTTTTCTGTTTCTGTGATAGAATATGACCACTAAGGTTACCCGTGGAAGGAAGACTCTATTTTGTCTTATAGCTCCAGAGAGTTAAGCGTCCATTAAGGCAGGGAGGCATGACAGCACGCATGGGCGGTGGCTGGAAGAGAAAGCTGAGGGCTCGAACCCTCAGCTGCAAGCCTGAGGCACAGGGTAGGATGTGGAAGTGGGTTGAGCTCCTCCCCACCCTGTAACGTGCTTTCTCCATGGAGGCACCACAGCGTAAAACCTCCAGAGCCTCCATAACTGGAACCGGTATGAGCCGCAGGGGCAGTTCTCACCCAGACTCAGTAGCCCGGAACTCCCCAGTTTTCTGAGCAGGAATTTGAGTTTTTCAGAAGCTTCTATGTGGCTTGGGGGAAAATGTCCTTCACGGCTAGGCTAGGCCTGCACTAAGGGCTATGGTGTCATGGCTGCCGCTACCATTTTCCTCACCACTTTGGTGCGAGTGACGGGAAACATGAAGTGTGACACTGGACTGAGGCACTGTCTCATGGCTGAGCTGGCTCTGTAGAAAACTTTCTGCACGGAGTCGGGATGTGCCCGGTGTTTTCTCAGGTTCTGGGAGGGGCAAGGGCCGTGCCTGCCCTTAGAGCATCACTGCTCAATGTAGGACTCAGATCTCACAGCATCAGCTTGTGAAACACAGGGTGTGCAAGGGGGAGCCTAGACAGAGAACGGGTGTTCTTCCACACTTCAGAGAGCCAGGGAGGGTGGAGGTAAATCTAGACAGAGAACGGGTGTTCTTCCACACTTCAGAGAGCCAGGGAGGTTGGAGGTAAATCTTGAAAGCTTAGGGAACTCCCACAGAGTGGCAAGGTGCTGATAACAGGTCGGCTGCTGCCAGCATTTCAGCAGGGCTTGGACTGACAGCGTCCTTGCCGCGTCTTTCCCTTGTGAGGGGGACGCCTTTCATCTCTCATCCTCCTCCTGCGTGACAGGAGTGGTGGTTATTTTGCTCCGTAGATCTGACCAGCCCAGACAGTGCTGCCCATCAGCGCCGTAGAGCATGGCTGATCTCCTTCTCCCACATCCACGACCTGGCTAAAGCTTTTCCTTTTGCTCTTTTCTGGGACCACCTTTGGCCTTTTTCGCAGCATCTGAAAGCTGGTTTTTGCAAGGTGTGTTCAGTCATTTGCTGTGTGTGTGCTTCTGTGGAGCCTGGGTGCTCTGAGGATAAATTAAAGAGGGGTAGGGCGTGGAAATGGTCATGGGGCAGCCTGGGGCAGCCGTCGGCAGTGCACTTAGGGATGGCCACAGCTCAGCCTGCCTGTCCATCTGTAGAGCTAGCTTGAGTGGGATGCTCAGGTTTTTCTCCCTTAAAATCAGAGGAGGAGCAAAGTTCTCTTCCTCAGGAGCCATCCTCCTTGCTTTTTCAAGCTAGTGTTTCTTGCTGGCCTGGACCTCCCCAGGTAGGGTAGCTGGCTCAGCAGAAACTGGGCTTGCTCTGTCTCTGTGCCCATTGCTGGAGTTACAAATGGTTGCCACCGTACCTCACTGCTTTTCTTTTATAAAGTGCGGGTTCTAGAGAGCAAACTCATGTCTTCCTGCTGGCATGGTGTTTTAGTTAGAACGGCTATTGCTGTGAGGAAGTACAGGACTCAGGGAGGAGAGGGTTAATCTGGCTTACACTGCCACATTGCTGTCCATCACTGAAGGAAGGAAGTCAGGGCAGGAGCTCAAGCAGGGCAGGAACCCAGAGGCAGGAGCTGATGCAGCGGCCATGGAGGGTGCTGCTTGCAGCCTTGCTCTCCGTGGCTTGCTCAGCTGGCTTTCTTATAGAACTCTGGACCACCCAGAGGTGGCCCCACCCACAATGTGCTGGGCCCTCCCCCATCAATAACTAATTAAGAAAAGAAAAGCCCTACAGGCTTGCCTACACCCTGATCTAATGGAGACATTTTCTCAGTTAGGTTCTCTCATCTCAGATAACCCCAATTTGGGTCAAGTTGACATAAAATTAGCCGCTTACATGGCAAACATTTTTTACCAACCGAGCCATCCCCCAGCACTGCAGTGGGTTTGCTGTAGAGAGGTCTCCTGGGGGACAAGGTGAGGGAGGGTGGTCTGGACTGGGTGGGGCCAGGTTGTTCCGGCTCACTTAGAGAACTCTGATTTGCCCTGGAGCACTGCCTCCTCCCCTCTCTCCCCTGAGGAAGCCTGGTCCCAGCACTGCAGGGCAGAAGCCCCAGTCAGCCTGAGGGGCAGACACACTCATCACTCTAACCCCAGTCTCCGCCTTTGGCGTCTAATGGCGATGCGTCAGGTGGTGACCTGCTCACCTGGGCTGTCTTTGGAGGCAAATGCTGAAGGCTGGCGTGGCTCCCACCACGGTCTCCTGGCTTCATGGTGGCGACAGTATAGCTGTTGACTGGTTGCTCTGAGGAGCCTCACCGAGAAGCCTCCGTGCTGTAGAGGAGGTCAGACAAGACGACCTCGGAGGGTCTTTTCACCCCGAGGTCACCCGCACACAGCATCTTTGAAGCCTGCGACGCAGAAGGTTGTGTCTCCAGCAGATCTCCACGTGCCTATCGTGGTCCTTGTGAGCGCGAACCTAGTCTTAGGGATCTTGAGATAAGACTCCCCTGGCCTGGGCTAAAAGAACTTAAAGCCAAGTTCTTCAAGAGGAGAGAGCGGTGGTCTGAGACTCACACGGGCACGTGAGAGAGGGCCGGGGTACCCTCCAGGTAGAGGGGTGACATGCTGGCAGCCCTCGAGGCAGGTGGGAGGCTGGGGGCAGGCACGCCTGACCCTCCTTGAGGAACCGTTTACAGCACCTTGACTGTGGGTTCTGGGAGAATGAATTTGTTCTTTGTTTGTTTGACACAGCATAGTTTTGGCCTCCTTAGAAGTCATTATGTAGATCAGGCTGGCCTTGAACTCATAGAGATCTGCCTGCCTCTGCCTTCCAAGTTCTGGAACAAAAGGTATGTGCCACCATGCCCTGAGAATTTATGCTGTTTTAAAGGCATGATACCTTGTGCATGTGTGTGCACAAACGTGTGTGTATATGTTGTACATATACATGTGAGTGCATGTACATATGTATCTGTACCTGTAGAGGCCAGAGGTCAACCTTGGGTGTCATTCCTCAGGATGCTGTGTACCTTGCTTACCAAACAGCAGGCCATTCACTAAGGTGTAATTCACTAACTGTGCAGGGCTGGCTTTGAGGGCTGGCTTTGAAGCCAAGCCTGGGGAACCACTGGTCTCTGCCCCACGGTGCAGGGGTCACAAGCGCCCACTGTCACCCCTGGCTCGCCTGTTTAAACTTAGGTGCTTAGGGCAGACTTCGCGGAGACTTGGGGGAGCAGGGAGCAGGGAGCACTTTCACAAGCAGCAAGCTAGTGCCTAAGATGCCAGAGGCTGCCCCAGTGCAACCGTGTCGAGAGCAGGTGTGCACAGGGGCACTGGTGTGTCACCTGTGGGAGAGGCTGAGTGCAGGCCTCAGGGTGGACTTGGGCAGACACAGAAGACCAGTTACACGTAAGAGCAGCAGCTTGGCCGGGGTGCAGCTGCTCTCCAAGACCCCATAAGGTTCAAGGAGGCGATCGAGGGTTGCACAGCCTCTGATGATTGGCCCAGCATGTGGGTGCGCTGGGGTGTAACCAGCGAGGCTTTCGGTCTTAAACCTAAGGAGACTGGGATGCAGGAAGGGCTGGGCCGGAAGGGCTGACTAGCAGAGCCGGGAAGAGGGCTTGGGGAACAAAAGGAAAGAAAGGTCCTGGGACCTGACTGCAGCCAGAGATTTATTCCTCCACTGAACTGCCTGAGGACGTTTGCATGTGGAGGAGCAAGGGCAAACTCAGCTCTCAGACCCTGGCCATGACCTCCTTCAGCAAGGCCTAAGGAGTGCTCCCAGGGGGCTGTGCCATTGTTCGCAGGGCTTCACTCATTCTTCTCAGGAGTCTGTCTGCTTCCTGGAATTCTTCCTTGGGATCCCGGAGGGAGGGCCACAGTGCTCTGGCGTTTCCCCATATGTAGGCGCTAGACTGGAGTGTGACTCCAGCCAAACCCCGGCTTTGGAGACGCTGGTGAATGGAGGCTCCTTCCAACTTGGTTTTTCTCCAGCTGCAGAGGAACCTTCTCTATTTGGACACACAGGTCTGGCATTTTTCTCCCCTGCCAAAATTCCAGCCTTTACTATAGTGGGCTCCATGTGGTTGCTGTTCGCAGCCATTTGCATTGGTAAAGGCGACCCTGGTCCTGGGGAGCACGCAACCCTGCACAGAGCTAGCTTAGGAGTGTTCGGGGCGCAGCTGGTAGTTTGTTCTTGTTTTGTAGACAGGTATTAGTGCAGCACGTGCCTTCCACATTCGTGCCCAGTAGTTGAAGTGGCTGGAACTGTGTCATGTCCTGAATACAGGTCCTGTCCTGGCATTGTGTCTGATGCTACAGGGACTAGTGGCCCGGTGTTGCTCCTTGGTGGCATAGACTAGTTCTTTGTGAAGCTGACCCACCCCCCGCCCCCCACAAATCCATCCACCCTCATTGCCAATATTCCCTGCTCTGGGGGAGCCTTTCTCTGTGCCCCAGTCGAGGGACAAATACACAAACGGAAAAGTCACAGAGACAGATAATTAATGAATGTTCTACGCCAAGCTCCTAAGATGCTGTTTGCATCCCATTAGAGGTGCCACTGCTTTATTTTACCTAACATTACTCTTCTTTTGGGGCAGTCTGTCATTCTGTACCTCACGGTGCCCTGGGACTCACTGTGTAATCGCTGTCATCACCCTTCCTCTGCCCCCACCCCTGCTTCAGACCAAAGATGGAAATCCTGTGTCTAAGTCATCTCTGTCACATACAGCCCGAGGATGCCCGTGTTCCTCCAGGTTGTGAGGTGGCCGCACAGCAGGCGTTGTGGTCCCCACTTGCCACGGAGCTGTGCTTCCAGGCTCTGTGGGCACCTGCACTGCCTACTCTGCAAATGTGCAGGTGCCAGCTTGTTGGAGGCTCCCCAGAAACTGCAGGAGCAAGCAGGTAGATGGGGCTGGAGACCGTTTGAAGCTGATTTGGCCCAGGAAGCCCAAGAGGCTCAAGGAAGCCCAGCGGAGCACGGCCCAGAAGGCCTAACCGCCCAGGGAAGATGGAAGTGACTGGAAGGCGAGCCGGGTTTTCTCTTGAGTCTGGAGCACTGTCTGGGAGGCAGACAGTGCTCACCACTCTCTTTCATGGTCCCTTTGACAGAGGGCTGCCGGTCCCCGGGTCTCACTGTGTCTGAGCCTTTAGGTTAAGTTCGTGTACTATCCTCAGGGCTTGTTCTACGCAAGGACGCAGCCCTCTGTGGTGAGGACAGAGCGCTGGAACGGCTGCTGACTTGGCTGGGTACCTGAAGGAGACGGAGAGGCGATAGCTGTGGAAGCTGGCTGGAGTCCGAAGTCGTTAGGGACCCCTGGTTCCAGGGCCAGCTGGGCATCTGAGACCAACTTGCCTGTCCCCATCACTGTTCCTGGAGAAGAACGAAGGGGGAGGGGACTTTTAGTAAATTGGCTGGTGGCAGTTCCCACAATGGCCCCGCCCCTCGGCCCATGGCACCTCTCATCCTGTGATTTCATTCTCCCAAACAACAGACCAGAGGTTAGAAAGGCTTTGTTCATGCTGGGGGTTACCCAGGGCGCTCACGGGAGCCTGTGGCAGCAGGTGGATTGCCTCGGCCGGCTCTGACACTCCCTCTGCTCCCGCCTTGTCTGTGTGCATGTGTGTGCCCACGTGAGCTGGGTGGTTGCCCCAGCGCTGGTCACACCTGGGCATATGTAACTTCCCTGCACAGGTAAGAAAGCCGGTGACGTACCTGCCCGGCGGGGCTGCGAGTGGGGCTCTCCGTTCGTCTCACTTCGAAGGCTCCGGCCTCCTCTGTAACTTGGTAGTGCCATCTGGCTTGCAGCCGGGCTGCATGGCACAGCCAGGCCTGTGTGCTGAGCACCCGTTCCCCATCCCCCTGCAGCTCAGGTCAAGCCCGGAGGAATCCCAGTAGTCACTTCCCGTACTTAACCAAAACGGCTCAGCTGGTAGAGAGCTTGCCAGGCATGCAGGGAGCCCGGGATTGACCCCAGCCCAAGCACTGTGCTGCACGCATGTAATCCTACACCTGTGAGGTGGAGGCAGAGGGACCGGGAGTTCAAATTTAAGGCCGGCTGGGGCTATGCAACGCTGGTTTAAAAACAAAAGTAAAAGCGAAAGCAGTAAACTGCCACAGTCTCTTGGCATGAGCCAAGCACCTTCCCAGCCCTCTGTGGAGTCAGAACTCAAGTTGATGCCCCTGTATCTCCCCTTGTTGGTCAAAAGCATTACCAGTTAGCCCCGTATTTATCTCGTGTCCCTGTGATAAGCAGAAATGGCACACTTATCTCCAGGCCCTTCAGCGAAGGGACATCAGCCAACAGACACTGCCCTGAAATGGCAAAGTCAGGCAGAAATTGCACCTTAATCTGCAATCTAACGGGCTCCATCTTCCATTAAGCTTGTATCCCCATTTTATTATATAGTCAAGCCGGTTATATATGGCTCACTGAGAAAATGCATTTTATGATCTTGTTAGAAGAAATGGTTTCAGTGGGATCATTTTAAGCCAATAATTTCATACTTAGCTTCCCCTCAGTACCTGGGACATTAACTTATTAGCCACTCTGGTGTCAAGCCTGATGTGTTTTAAATACTTAAAACAAACACCAGACACTGTGGGGCCGCCGTCTGGATTTCCTGTCGGCATCGAGAGCTTTGGGTTACCGGGGGAATCCGTCTCAGAGGACTGTGAGGTTAGGCCTAGCTGTCTGCTTCTGGTGCACAGGAGGCCGGACCTCCCCAGCAGGAGGGCGATCACGCCTGCTGGGCTACGGAAGCCGGAAGCCCCGATGCCCTGCTGGGGCAACAGTGTGGAAATGTCTCCTTAGCTCTCCTGCGGCTCTCTGAGAGGTGGGTGGGTGTGGCCATTGGGGCTCTGCCTGTAGGCTGTGGCGGAGGGGGAGCCCGGTTCCAGGGCGAGGACGTGATCAGGGCGGAAGCTCCCAGCCTGTTAGGAATCCCTGACCGTGTGTGCACACATGTGCGAGTGTGGCTGTGGATCATCAATAGTCTTGTGTGCTGCTTGCATGTGCTTCCGTGTTCTTACATGTAGAAGTGCGGAGATCGTGCCAGGTGGCCTCAGTCCCTGTTTACCTTATTATTATTATTATTTTGAGATAGGATCTCACCATTGTGTCTGATTGGTTGGCCAGTGAGTTCCGGGGATCCACCTGCCTCTGCCCCTCACAGATGTGTGCTCTGTACCTGGCTTTTCTGTGAGTGCTGAGGAGCCAAACACAGGTTCTCACGCTTGTGTGGCTCCTTCTCTACCTATGCTTGGCCGTGCCTTCCTTTCATAGTGGACACTACCCTCTTAATCCATAAGCCAAGCTAAATTTTTCCTCTCAGATGCACGCTTTGTCATGATTTTGGTCAGAGCAATGAGCCACTAGTACAATGCTTGAGTTGCATTCAACAGCAGCTTCCTCCATTAGGGGCTTCTCTGCCCTTCTTCAACGGGAAGTTGGCCACGGCAAAGAGAGGGGCCTGCCTCTCTTTCCATCCTTCCTGTCTGTCTGTCTGTCAGGTCTCACCTCCACTTTCTCAGGGCGTGTCCTTCCTGTCGGTGTGTCTGTCTGTCAGGTCTCACCTCCACTTTCTCAGGGTGTGTCCCTGCCGCTCACACCCGTGCAGTCTCTTAGTATCCGCCCCTGGGTGAATCGTTAACTTAACTTGTTTCCCGTGTCCTCTCCTGGACCGCCAGCTCCTCCCTGTTTTGCAGATGCATTCTGTTTGGCATGTGGTAACAGCACAGGTGACAGGCTTCGACCTTCCCACAGGCTCTCATCACTGCGGTGACTGCTGAGTGCGTGCCCCATTCCAGTCTCCAGCCACCCTCTGCCAGTTCTACTCCCAGCTAGCTTTGCAAATGCAGCCACCTGTTCTGGGGCGGCCTGGAACCCGTGTGCGACAGACCCTCTCATGGTGCCGTGAGACTGAAGACAGACAGACAGATCCGGGATTGCAGCGTGTAGTGTACTGGGCCCCCACTGGCACATGCAAGATCCTGAAGATGGCACAGAGCCCGTGGGTCCTGGGACGTGGTCAGACAGTGACCAAAGTGGCTTCACCCAGGGTGGAACGCACCCACCTTGCCTCAGAGCTCCCCGCCCCAGGGAGGGTGGCAAAGCTCCAGGTATCTCCGCCAGGGTTTCCTGTTTACAACTGGCTGGTAAGCCATGGGGAACACCGACAGGGTCCCTCAGGTGGGGGTTACCGCCCGAGGAGGCTGCATTCATGTCACTGGACCAGACCAGGGCCTTCCTCACACTGTCCAGCCTGCAGTGCTCAGGGGATGTAATCCGCCCGGCCACAAGCTGCTGTGCGCTTCGCTGGCCAGCAGCGGCCAGGCTGCACTCCTGCAGTAAGGCCTTGAATGACAGTCACGCTCCCACGGGAGGCCTAACACAGATGTGCCCGCTGCCGGCCTCGCCGTCCCTGGCCCTCACTGGGCTAGGTTAGCCAAAGCTCACCTTCCTCTGCCTGTGCCTTCTCACGCAGCATTCCATTCATCTTGTCCCCTCCTGTGCCCTCACCCTCCATGACAGCTGTTTTCCTAGGTGCTTGCCGACTTTCTCATCCCAGCTCTCTCCCTCCCCTTCTCCCCCACGTGGTAAAGACCCTTATGCCAAGCAATTCCCTCGTCAGTTCACAAGGTCCTGGGGGGGGGGCTTGAACTTCCAGCACAGGGACAATGGGGACACCAGGCAAGTCACCTGGCACCTCGCAGGGCTGGGCAGACACCTGCTGAGCGAGTGAATTGGTCTCTGTGGCTTGGTGGGTTCGGGCTGTGAGGCTAGCGGGCACTGTTCCGCCAGTGTCGATTTGCAGGCACGGCTCTGTGTGTGAGTGCGTTTCACTGTTCTGCCTTAGGACCCAATTTTTGAAAATTAGATTTTAAATGTCGTGTCCCCCTGCTCACGCCATGTGCTTCCTGACAACCAGCGCTTAATGTAAAATGAAAGGCGTGGAAAATGGGCCCGTTTAGTGTGCTCTATGTGAAATCTGGTGGGCTATTTTTAAATTCTCACGGACCTTGTGCTCCTCAGGGTAGGCAGGAGAGAGGGAAGGGGGGAGGGAGGGAGGACGAGCCTTGCTGTAAGTTAGTGGGATGCCGCAGACTGTTGTGTGTTCATTTTCCATTTTAGTAGAGCCCCAAATGTGATTTCTGAACTGAGAGGCTGAAAATGAGATTCTGCCTCTTCTGCTCCCCTCTGCTCTTGCGCTGGGGCCCGCGGGCTCTTGCGTGCAATGAGGCGAGCATGCTCACTCCATCCTGCCTCCCAGCCGAGCTGCTCCTCTGGCTCTGCCACAGGTGTGAAGCGGGTCCGGACAGGACCACCAGAGGGTGCACAGACCCCCTTGAGGTATGATCTTTGTAAGGCGTGTGTGGAATATTTTATTAGTTTAGTCTTTGTGTGTGTGTGTGTGTGTGTGTATGCGCATGTATCTGGGTGATGTATGTCTTTGTGTGAGTATATATGCGCTTGTACGTTGACATCAGATGTCTTCCACAATCAGATGTCACCATTTCTGATTGTTTTTGAGGCAGGGTCTGTAGCTGACCCTGGAGCTGGCTGGCCGGGAGCCCGGGAACCCGCTGTCCCCGCCTCCCCAGAACTGGGATCGCAACTTCGTGTTCCGTGCCCCGCTTCTTTCCTGGGTGGGATCTGAGCTCGGGGTCCCATGCTTGCTGTCCAGACACCGTCACTGTCACTGTCCCAGCCCCCGTCTTTGCTTTTTGCTAGAGCGTGTGTGTTCAGCTCAGAGGTGTTTTAACTGTCACTTTGGGAGTTTTCTTTTCTTTTTTCATTAATTAATTTATTTAATCACTTTACAGCCGGATAGCTGTTCCTCCCTCCTCTCCTCCCAGTCCCTCGTACCTTCTCCTTATCCCTCATTTTTTGGGGGAGGGTGGATTGGTGTCCCCTTCTCTCTATTGGAGATCCCACCTGGCCTCAGGAGGTAGCAACTTCAGGCTCCACATTTTGGGGTTTTCCTTAGTCACATTCCTGAGCATTGTGGAGTGAGATGCTGTGAGCCTGCTGTCCCTGTGACCTGGGACGGGTGACATCCAGGGGCTGGGAGGGGCCCAGCATTCTCTTAGCATCCAGGTGCTTGCTGGCCTCACCTTCCCCCTACTTCTGTGGAGGTGGCCCTGGCTGATTCCTTTGCTCTTTGTCACAGCCTGGTGGCCGTGGGGAGGGTCTGCGCCTTTCACATAGAAGGGGGGTTCCTTCTGATTTCTGAGTGTCCGGAAACCAATAATGTGATGGCCACTTTCTGTCGCTGTGACTTGTGCCTGTGTATGGATGGAGAAAAGAAGTCTACTTGATTCATGGTTTTGGAGGTTGGAAGTCCAAGATTGAGCCATTAGTGAGAACTTTGTGACCCCGGCCTGGAAATGGCAAGAGTCCCTGGGGCAGAGATTGCCAGGGAGGGACTGGGGGCCAGGTTGCCATTTATAACACACCCTTCCTGGAAGAACAGACTCTGGGAAGGCTCCATCACCCTCAGAGAGCAGCAATGTTTCCATCCGAGGTGGCACTGTCAACACCCCAGACTGTGGCCCAGCTTCTGGTACACACGTTGCAGACAGGGGACAACGCTTGTGCCGGTTTTGATGGGTCAGTGTCTGATGACGTGAGTTTGCGTTCACTTTGGTTCTGCCATACCTCGCCCGGTGCTCCTCCTTCAGTCTCGGTTTCTGCCTCCGTGGATTCAAACCACTTTAAGTGAAAGAAATGTTGAGCAGATCCCCTTTGTTGTTCTCCCTTCCATGGCACAGTAGAACAGCAGTTCCCGTGTGAGGGCTGAGGTAAAGCAGAGGTGCTTTAAGTGGCCAGGAGGGGGTGTCTGCAGGCATCTCACTGGTTTGGTTTGCTTGAGTCTGCAGTGTCCTGGAGGAGTCCTGAAGGCAGCCTGCTGCAGACACTGAGGGGCAGATGCAGTCTAAGCTGAGGTACCTCCCTGTTCCTGCCTTGTCAGTTTTGCGCCTTGTTGCCTGGAGATCCCGTGGTCCCACTGCCAACCTCAGTCTGTCAGCCTGGGCTCCTCTGCCCTCCATTCACTCGTTCCTGAAGGCTTCATAGCCCAGAGTCTGTGAAGGAGTCTGCTTCCTTGGCTGATTCCGTTCTCTTCAAACTACACCCTCTTCCTTACATTTCCCCTGTGGGAATTTAATGCCTGGTTTGCGTTTAGTCCCAGTGGGGTCACAGTATCCGGATGTGGTTGTTGCTCAGTACCAGTGACGTCACGGTACTTAGTGCCCAAATGTATACAGTGGTGACAATGGAGGCCTGGGGGGGTCAACAGAAGACGATGACTCAGTCCCCTGATAATACAGCAGACATGGTGCTAGAGGAGCCGAGAGCTCTACATCTTGATCCGCAGGCAGCAGCAGGAGACTGTGTGCCACAGTGGGCAGGGTTTCAGCATATATGATCTCAGAGCCCCCTTCCCCCCACAGTGACAAACTTCCTCCGGCAAGGCCACACCTACTCCAGCAAGGCCACACCTGCTCCAGCAAGGCCACACCTACTCCGGCAAGGCCACACCTACCCCAACAAGGTCACATCTAATAGTTCCATTCCCCGTGGGCTGAGCATTCACACTCATGAGTTTTTAAAAGCTCTGTAGGAGCCATAGGGCCAGAATGCAAGGCCTGGAGGACCAGAGAGTATGGAGGTGGATGGAAGCAGGAAGCAGCTGAGGGAATGCCTGGGTAGAGAGGATGTGGGGGCCGAGTCATGGGCCTTAGAGCAATGACCCTGTGTCACCTAAGAGGTGACAATGGAGGCCTGGTGGGGTCAACAGAAGCTGATGGCCCAGCCCCGAGAGCGGTCCAAACCCGGCTCCTTCCTCCTCTGCTCACCTCTGAGAGTCAGCTATGCTCTCACGCTGGCTTGGAGCAGACTGTACCAGGCAGTGCCCCCCAAGTCCTTATTGCTGGCCTTGCGGACTAGCATGCTCCCCATTGGTTCCACCACCTGGAACAGCCCGGGAAGAAAGCTGGGTCGGCTCAGGCCCAGGGCAGGTGTGGCAGGAGCCAGCTGAGTCAGGCGTGCTGGCACACGGCTGGGCGGGGTGAGGAAGAGCAGCGGCCCACGGGGCAGAGGCCCGTGCACCAGGGACAGGGCAGCATGTTATATGGAGAGGGTGCAGGCTGGGTAGAGGCCACAGCTGCAATGGCCGAGCGCGGAAGCGCCATCTTGCTCGGGCCTGTGGTGTGAGAAGCCTCAGGGCACTCATTTACAGAGAGGCCTCCCATGGCTGATGCAGGGGCATGAGACCTGGTCCTCATGTTGCTGTGCTTTGTCCATGCGTGAGTGTGTGGGTGTGTATACGTGTAGAGGCCAGATAATAGCCTCAGGAGTCCTTCCTCAGGAGCCATCCCTCCTGCCTAGAGACAGGGTCTCCTTGGCCTGGAGCTCATGGACTAAGGCGGCTGGCTGACCGGCAGGCACCAGGAGTCACCCGTCTGCTGCGGCAGTGCTGGGGTTGCGCTGTGTAACCATTCACAGCATTCTAATGTGGACGTGGGGATGAAACTCAGTCTCAGGCTTGTGCGGGAAGCACGCTGTGAACAGAGCCATCCCCCGGCCCACTCTTCCTGTGTTCTTATAGAACGGAAGGGCACGGGGGAGCGGGGGCAGAGCAGTGTGACTATGTGTGTGGGGGGTGTGCACGTGTGGTGCTGTTAGGAGGGCAGCAGGGTCCCC
>REGO01000129.1:1404639-1460745 GCA_010120015.1 Rhombomys opimus
TCTAGCATGTCAGCGCTCAGCCTCCGCCATTGCACAGGGTAGGCTGGAAGCTGACGTGAGCGTTCGTTGCTCTTCCTTCCCACAGGAAGGTGCCAGGGTAACGTGGCCCCAGCCTACCCTGAGGATGTCTTCCTCAGTTGGTCTTTGGTGTCGCTTACAGCACGAGGTCATACGCAGGGCACCTCTCATGGGCTCAGAGAAACCTGCAAGGGTGAATCCAGCCTTCCCCAACGGCCACAAAGGGCACACAGAGCCTGTCCTGCCAGACGGATCAAGTCCTCTAGGGACCCCATGGTCCTTGTGTGTGGGGTCACATGCTCCACGGTGTAACCCCAGTGCAAGCTGGGGAAGGCAAAGTGAGCTGGCAACGTCCTCTGTTTGAGGAAGCACATCTCAGTGCATGCGCAATGGCGAGTCCTAATTGCCCACGCCCACTCACGCACCAGGAAAACCTCTCCCTCAGCTTGGTCCCTTCCTCCAAGTCTTTCATCCCCCTTGGAGGTAGGGCACAGGCCTCCCCTCCCTCCCTGAGGAAGCCGGAAGGACTGCTGCCTGGAGTGGCTCCCTTGGAGGCTCACTCTTGCCTTTGCAGTCACTGTGTGATGCTCCCGTCACTAGCTGGCTTTGTTTTCTTTTCTTTTCTCCCGTCACGAGCTGGCTTTGCTTTCTTTTCTTTTGAAGCAGCATTAAAAAAATTCTGTGAACATTCTATACACTTCTACAATGTACAAGGACCATAGCCGCCCTCCCCTACATCCCTTCAGACCCCTTTGGTGCCGTGATGGTCTCTTTCAAGGATGGATATGTGGCCGTCCAGTCTAGCATAAGCAGCCTAGCGATGGTTAGTGGCTGCATTCCCAGAGCGTGGAGACCCGTCTCTTCCTCCCTCAGCAATCAACTTGCCCCAGCTCCCCCAGGGTGGGTGGGGCCGCCAAGGCTTCCTGGTCCACACTGGAAGGTTGTCTGGCTTGATCTTGCGTGTGTGCTGCGCAGGTCACAGTAGACACTGCGAGCTGCTGTGCCGTGGGCAGGTTCGGTACCTCGCGGTCTCCTGCTGCCTTTTATATTTTTCTACCTTATATACACGCTTCTGTGGAGCTTGTAGCTTCCGTGTTGATGGCCGCAGCGGATCGATGGCTCAGGTATCTAGCCTCTGCACCTTGGCCAGTTCTGAGCAGCCTGATTCCTCCAACCCAGGCTGATGTGGTGTCCTTGGTGCTGACACAGGCTGGGGTGGGGGCAGGTGTGTTAGCTGGAACCCCACAGAGAAGCCGATTCTGCAAATGTGTCTTCATTCCTCTGGGGCCTGCATCCAGTTGTTTCCTTTCTCTCTGCAATGCCGGCACCAGAGAAAAAGAGGTCATTAGCGGCCCGAGAGCCGCCCTCGGCCTTGCAGGGCTCAGTGGCCCTCTTTGGTGGTGTTGCGCTCATTTGCTTCCGGCTCTGGAGACTCTGGAAGCAGCATGTAGCAGTCAGGGAGGGTGGGGTCTCCCACTCCAGGGCCCCGTCCTGCCAGAGCCTTCGATACCACCGCGGCATTCAGCCTGGCTAAACGGGCGTGAAGGCACCCTTGAACATCCATGAAACCGCAGGCCCGGTACGCTTAGCCTGGAAGAGTGACCCAAGATGAACATGAGCAGTAAAGAGCTGAGGCTGGGCCATGGCTCTTGATGGCGCTGACTTCCTGCCTTTGGGTGTGAAATTAGATGCATACAGAATGGCTTTGTAGAGGGGCTCTTGGTACAGCCTTGTTCCGTTTCATTTGCCGAGACTGAATGGCTGTAAGATGGTCTCTCTCAGTTCCTGCCGTCCCCGGGGCTTTGGAGTTGCTGGGTCCACACTACATTTTTGTGCATGGTTTAATTTCCCAAGCAAACCCGGAGGGTTTCTAGTGCCTTGGATATTTGAAATTTGTCAGGGTTCCAGTTTTCCCTTTTTTTTCCTCCCCATCTTCCTTCTGAATTTTCTTTTTTTAAATATTAGTTAATCTTGGTTAAATTGGTGTTTGAGTGTTGATCTTTGAAATCTGATAACTTGCTTTTGTAAAAGTAGGCCTAGCATCACTTCTGTCATTGTGTGTGTGTGTGTTTGTGTGTGTGTGTGTGTGTGGCTGCATCCAAAGAAAGGTCTTCCAGCTTTCAAAAAAAAATGTACTAGCATGGACATGGTACACATATGTATACAGAGCAAACCATACACATAAAATAAAAATATATTTTTAGAAGATGATGTCATAACAGCTGGGCAGAGTGGCATATGTCTCTAATCCCTAAGGAAGCAGAGGCAGGAGGATCTCTGTGAGCTTGAGGCCAGCCCGGCATCTGCGCAGTGAGACCTGCATTAAAAGGAAAAAAAGGAACCGTTCTTAGCTTGTTGGCTACACGAAAGAAAGTCACCGTTAGCGTTGGCCCCCCTGGCTCTCGTGATGCTAAGTGGCTCAGTGGGTAAAGAGCTGCCGGGAACACAGGAAGAGCTGAGCTCAGCCCCAGCACATACAAGCTTGGTGTGTGACACATGCTTATGTTCCTAGCCCTGGAAAGGTGTGAGCGCAGAGGCTGGCTGACACCAGGCCATCCAAATCAGTGAGCTCCAGGCTCACAGGAAGACACTGTCCCCAAGGGTAAGATGGAGAGCCACTGAGGAAGACACCTGATGTCTACACACACACACACACACACACACACACACACACACACACACTCACACTCACACATTCTCACACTCACACTACAGCGCCTGGCCTGAAATGGGACCCGTGTCAAACACCTGTAGCACTGACCTATGCTGTGGCGTTCACTCTGCTAAATATTTTCACAAATTTAGTGTATTCAATTACTAGTTTCCACGTAATTTGGATTATTAGACTAATTATTTGAGTTCCGTTCTAACAGCAGTGTAATCTGGATGCCGGGTTCCGTTGGCAAGCAGGGAAGTACTGTTTCACGCCCTCCCCTGTGAAGAGCCTGAGGTCCCGCTGCTGGTTCCCTCCACATCTCCTGAGCACCCTCCCTCACCAGCTCCTCACAGGCCCCTCTTCGGTAGACTCTGGGTGGAGAAGCAGGAGGAGCAGGGGTGTGAGGAGAGATGATGGCCCCATCCTCAGATGCTGTGTTGATGGGTATATTGTTTTGGAAGTTAAACGTCTAAGTTCCATGCCACATTGTGAGCTGACTCAGTGCGTGTGCTCTTAGACTGCCTGGCTCGGTGTGGGGGGTCAGCAAACTCTTATCCCATCTGTGTTCTGTCTGAGTGTCAGCGTCCAGGCTGGCCGGAAAGCACAGGAAGCTGCTGGAACATTCCAGGGAAAGCCACCAGCCTACCAGGCTGCAGAAGCCTAGAGGGGTAAATCAGCTACTTCCCTGCAAGCAGAAGCGACTTCAGAGAGAAGGGTTTTTTTTTTTTTTTCCTTTCATGTTTTTATATGATAGTTTCAGTCAACCTTTTGAGAATCTCAGTGTATTTTGATCATATTCATCCTTGCTTTGCCCAGAGCCACCTCCCTTTGCATTAAAATAGATCAGACAATTTTATTTTGACTCATGGTTTCAGAGAGAAAACCCTATCATGGTTCCCTAGGCCCGGCCAGTGGGGCAGTTCTGTTTACAGTCATGGCCAGTGGGCGGCTCTGTCTACAGTGATCTCAGCTGAGCAGGAAGGGAAGGCCATGGCAGAAGATAACTTCCGCCAAGGCCCACCTTTGTTAACATCCTCCTGTTTGCACACACAGGGTGAGTGTGCAGAATCTTCACACCTTGGTGGGTCAGGAGAAAAAAATGTGGAATGGAAGCAGCTGGACTTCAGAGCTGGCTGGGACTCACTTCTGATGGCTGGAGGCCACACCCTCAAAACACAGTGTCCCTCCAGAGGGGCTTTCACACCTAAACCGCAATGGGGAGTCCAGCATTGAGTATCTAATTTGTTTGGCAAAGTCTTTGTCCGACAGCCCAGGTTATTTATAAATGCGCGTGCAAACCCATCTTCATTCATGAGGCCGTCTATTTGGAAGGAAGCTGTGGCCACACGGGGTGAGGGGCTGACCTTGAGCCACCTGTGAAAGCAGCAGGTCAGAGCTGCAGAGACAGTTGAGCCTCTGCATCCCTCCAGCGCAGGGCTCCAGGCATCACCTGGACGGTCTTGAGGGCTTTCCAAACACGACATGCCTTATTAGAGCCTTGACCGCAGTCCTTTGTTTGGGCGATGGTTGTGCTCATGCTGGGTTTTGCCTTGCAGAAGCAACTGTGGAGACGAACACCGCACAGCGGATGGAAGCACTGGAGGGTCGGCTGCGCAGGTAAGGAGGGGCGCCGCCCTGCAGATCCCGGGGCTCCGCTTGCTGTTAGCATTCAGGGGAGGCCGGGGGAGGGCCCGCCGATGTTTGCGCTACACTAACAAAGAAAAGCAGGAAAACACTGTCTCGTCCTCAGGGGAAGGAGCAGGTGCTGTTCCAGCGCCTCCGAGCCCAGCCCCCCCTCGACAGAGCAAATAGATTAGAGTGTTTAAAAGCATCTTGGCGAGAACACGGGGCGTGTTCGCGTCTCAGAATAAGAAAAGCCTCTCTGGCTACTGGGTTGAGGATTCCCGCCGTGGCTTGCTTCTCTCCTCTGAAGGGTCTGGAGGACTGTGAACTGGTTTACGCACAGAACAATGCAGGAATGTATGCTGCAGGTTCTGGTTTGAATCCCGAATCAAAACCAGCATGAAAATTCCTGGTTGCTTGCTTTTTTTTTCTTTTCTTTTTAAACCCAATTAGGAATTCAGATTGGAGAAGCATTAGCGACGCCGCAGCATGTCAAGCTGTTTCTGGTTTTCTGGGATGCCGACTTCTGGAAATAAACCCCAGCCAGCGGGATCTGGTCCTAATTAAGGGAACAAGTTTGACAATGTAGTCTGTGCTTTTCCTCCCTGGCAGCCAGTTTGGTTTTATGGAAACATCTTGCTACTATTTTGGAAATTGTTAAGTGGCTCTGCAACAGATTTGCCTTAAACCTTTGTCTGCCGGGACAGTGCCAAAGCTTCTCCCTTCAGCGTCCTGGGCCAGGCATTCATCCTGAGGGCACGGCTTAGCCGCAGGGTATAAGTCAAGCCCTTCCACCCACCGACTGATGGCGCTACCCTTAGCTGAGGGGGGGGGAGACTGTGGCACAGCTGCTCAGCGGAGAGTGCTATCACGAGTATAGGCAGCTCGGGGCTCCGATCTGGGGCTGGGCTGGGAGGGGCGTTCCGACAGGCCTCTCTCCAGCTTAGTCTTGCCACCCTCTCTTTCAGGCATGCAGGCCACCTGAGCAGTCACAGTAGGCTCTTGGACATTACCCTGCTGCCCCAGAGCAAAAGCGCTGACAGGCAGGAGAGCCCAAGTGTAGCTCTGCACCCATGACCCACAGCCCTCAGGAAGAATCGGCCACCTTCCCCTTATCCATCTATTTATTTACGGTTCCTGCATGTGGGTTGGCACGCACTTGCGGTGGCACTCATGTGGAGCACAGGTTAACTTCCATAGTTCAGTTCTCTCCTTTCACTGTGCAGGTTCCAGGGTCAGAGATGAGCTCAGGTGTCCAGGCTGGTTGCCCAGCGCCTTTCCTCGCTGAGCCATCTCTGGAGCCCGTTCTGTGTCTTTTGCCATGGACGGGAGGCAGGCCTTTGGGGAGAGCAGGGAGGCACTATGTTGGCCCCTTGCTCCGAGCTGACCTGCATAGTGTCCCTGTGTGCACGGTTGTACCCGGGGCCTATCCTCCTGTGTGTGGCCATCAGGAGGGGCAGGGGGACTCTTCAGTGCTGCCCTCCTGCCACCTCCCTCACCCCCCATACCCAGATCCACAGCCACAGTTTGCTCTGGGAACTCCATCCAAGTTGGGTGAACTGGCCTCCTGAGAAGGAGCCTGCATCTCAGAAGCCTCGTGTTCCAGGGGCCAGCATGCTGTTTGCCAGGTGGCAAATCCTCTCTTAGGTTCTGTTTAAGGCTCAGTGGGTAAGTGGCAGTTACTTGTGAAAACTCTCTTTTTTCCTTGTTTGTTTTTACGTGTATGGGTGTTTGGCCTGCATGCCTGTCTGCCCGCTACATGTATCCAAGGCCCTTGGAGGCCAGAAGCGGGCATTGGGTTCCCTGGGACCGGATTTACAGACAGCTGTGAGCTGCTGTATGGGTGCTGGGAATCGAACCTGGGTCCTCTGGAAGAGCACACAGTGCTCTTAACCATTGAACCATCTCTCAAGTTCCTGAAACTTTATTCTTAATTTCTTAAGATTAAAATTCAAAGCAGCCCAGGAAGGTGTAATGTCTAAACATATTTGCTCTGGCATCCAATCTTTGTGACTCACCACCACAGGAGAGTATTACAAAACAACAAAACAACAAAACAAAGCCTCACCCACTCACAGTTGCCCTTCAGGCTGTTTCCGGGTGACAAGCAAGGTAGGATGTGTTGGTTTAGCGCTTTCCCCTCAGGGATGAATTCTGCTTTATTTCCATCTCCTCAATTATCACATATTCTCTGTTAGCTTTCTGAGTGAGTCAAAAGAATATTTGTAAAATCTTCCCTCTCTACCTGTGTTTTTTGGAGAGTCTCTTTCTGTAGGCTAGGTTGGCCTGGCGCTCAGGGGCCTCGCACTCCAGGCTCCCAGGGCTGGCGTTACAGGTGTTCACCACAGCTTTTCCAGGTCTTTAGGCTCCGTTGGTGGAGTGCTCCCGCTGACCCCCCCCCCATGTTTGGTCCCTAGGCTGCAGGCTGAATAGAGGAGCCTGCTGTGGTGCTGTGTGCTGGTGCTTTCTCCTAGGCAGGTAGGGACAGTTGAGTCCTGGGGGCCAGTGGCCAGCAGCTTAGACTAACTGGTGAGTTTCAGGCTAGTGAGACACACACCAAACTCAAAAAAAATGGATGGCACCCAAAGATTGACCCAGAAGTGTCTCTCTCCTTCTTTTTCCCTCTTTTCTCTCTTCCTCTCCCTTTTCCCCTCCCTCTTTCTCCTTGCTCTTCCCCTCCCCCTCTCTACTCCTCCCCTTTGTAGATAAAATATATTTATCATAACAGCCTCATCTCTTAAAACCACTGTGGAGGAGAAATCCTTATTGTCCAGTGAAAAGCCTGGCACCTCTGGTTGACAGGGGCCAATTCTCCCCTGCCCCCAACCCAGGATGCATACACTGGCTTTGTATTCACCCATGGAATCCGCTGTACGTGTGGTTAGGGGAACATTTCCTTACCTTTCTGGGCTGTCTCAGCTGCCTCTCTGCTTTTTCCTGCAGCTGAATCTCGCTGCAAACCGTGAATGCAGTTTAGTGGCTGCTGGTTTATGCTTGTGTCCTTGCCCTCTACTTCAGTTTTCAAGTGTTTACTTGAGGGTAAAGCAGAGTTTCAGAATCGAAGCGGAAAGACACAGTTCGTCTCTGGATGTGAGGCTGCTCAGAGTCCTGGTGTGCGCCCCTGGGAGGGATGAACACGCAGGAACTCGGGGGTCTTACTTGAATTTTATTTTAAAATTACGAGCTTGAGAACCTTTTCTAAAGGAGAGCCTTTTTAAAAATCTGATTTTTACCTACTCGTCATCCTGAAGTCTCTGCATGAACACCGTCACAGGCAATGGTTCTGAGGTAGGGTACTCAGGTAACAAATCCCACCGGGCTTCAGTGGAGGTGAGCGAGGCCAGAGGAAGCGTGGACTCTCTTCCAGGGCTCCCAACACACCTCAGCCTGCTCGCACCAACAGTCTGCCTTCAGGCTCGGGGCCAGCAGTGTGGGGAAGCAGCAGAATGAGAGCAATGGCCTGTGCCTCATGTGCCACTTCAGAGAAAGAGGCCTGTTGTGTGCCACAAGGCTCCCAGGGCCTGTCACTCCCTGCAGGCTGCCTGTTCTCAAGAGCCATGAGGACAGATCAGAGAGAGAGCTCCCAGCTCTGGCCACTGGTCACTCAGTTCTCCTGCTAGATTGACTCCAAAGCCTCATCCCAATGACAGGCAGGGTTCACCCTGACTTCTCAGTACTGTGAGCCAAAGTAAAGCAGCAGGCACAGGGAGTGTCCTGAGGGGTTGTTTCGTCTGAGGCCTCCTCTTGAACAGGGGTTAGAAAACCTTTAAGCACAGCTGTGCTCTGCGCGCTCCCATCCTTGAAGCTGGAGAGCAGTGTGAACCCCAAATCTGGGGTCAGGCAGGAGGCAGACCTACAGGGAGCCTCGTGGGGCATCCCTCGTGGCTGCTGTGGGGAGCAGGGTAGACAGAGGGCACGGGGGATACATCCTGGGTTTGGGAGGAGACTGTCTGATCCCCACTTCTGAGCAGTGGCTGTTCACTAGACAATAGATCTCTTCAAGCCTCCTCCTTCTATCATAAAAATGAGACAATTACAGAAAAGAGAATAGGTGCTTCTTATATACAGTAATGACTGAATAAATGAGAGCTATTATTCATCAGCAGCAGAATAAACCCACAGAAATGACGGAATGAAAAGAATCTCCTTTGAGAGGTTGGGCCAGCAAAGTGCTTGATGTATAAACAGAAGGACCTGAATCCAGCCCTTGGGACCCACATCTTAAAAAGTCAGGTGTGGTGGCACTCGTGAGTCCCAGCACTGGGCAGGAGGGAGACGTGAGGATTATGGGGCTCGCTGAGCTCCCCTGCTTCTCAGAGGGAGAGGCTATCTCAGAAAATAAGGTGGCTGGCACCCGGGGTCGTCCTTTCGCCTCTCCACGCACACACAAGAACACTCACACAATTCGACATTGAAAAACAGCCCTTAGTTCCCGAGAGCAGGAGAGACTTCGCTGTCTCCGTAGTAAGGCTCAAGGTCATGGCAAGTCCTCAACCTCCGTTATCGAAGAGTCTGCTCTTCCTGCTGCTGTCCTCTGGCCAGATGCCGACAGCTCCTGCAGAGGGCAGAAAAAGGGACATGTGGCAGTTGAGTCCTTGTCACTGACAGAGACTCCAAGCCAGCGTAGTTCCTACATGTAGCCTCGGCTGGCTGAGGTCCTTCATAGCCACACGCCTGGCAGTGGTGCTTGAGGGCCCTGAGCTTGTGCATGCCAGGCCCAGGAATCAGCCATTGGTGTCCCCGAGCTCCACCTCTGCATAGTGACCCTTCGTGGGCCTCCATCTCTGGGGTGGAGACCCCCCATGCTGCCTCTCTTTTACTAGTTCTCAGAGACAGTGGAAACATCCCTGGAGAAGAGAGTGGATAAGGAAACTGAGACCTGAATCGCCCCTGGCATGATGCCAGGAGGACCGGCCGACCTGGGGTCGGCACTGAGCGAGCTCCTGTGAGGAGGGGTCACACCTCGTTGTTTTCCTTGTCCATGATGTTTGTAACAACTGAGCGGCAGCCCATGTTGCTTGGAGTTTCCTGGGGAAGTGTGAACACACCCAAACAGGGCCCAGGACAGATGAAGGAAGCAATTCCACCCAAGTCCACCCTGGTGGAGCAATGAGCTCGTCGGGCTGAGTGACAGGGGCACCGTGGGGCTCCCCACAAGGGCACAGAAGCCTCCAGGCAGCTACGTCAGCAGTGTGCACCACAGCTGCTGACCCGTGGATACTCCTCGGAAGGCTCCTTCCGGAGACGGTGTGAAGGGCCTGATCTCACGGAGCCTGGTAAGGTTCAGCACAGGAGCGCCAGTTCTAGGTGGCAAAGCAGACACTTCCCCAAACCGCTTCGCATTTCAGCCTCCTCATTCCAGAGCAACTTTCACACATTTAAGGACAAAATTCCCGGGTGCAGCTGTAACCCAGGCACTTGCAAAAGAGTTAGGAGTTCAAAGTCAGCCTTAGCTATTGAAGATTGTGAGTTTGAACATAGTGAGTTTGAGGTTAGCCTGGAGTACGTGAGGTCCTGTCTCAAGAAAGGCGCGCGCGCGCACACACACACACACACACACACACACACACACACACACACACAGAGTTATTAATTAGCAGGGAGTGTCCAATCTCAGATGAGTTTAACACACTCAAGTCGGAAGTCTTTTTGATGTGTTTGGCCATGAACTAAAAATTCTTAAGGAGCCATCAAAGCTGAGTCAATACATCAGTGGCAGAGATCCAATTTGTCCTTAATGAAATGAGAGGACCTTTTAATGATCCAAGTGTGGAGAGCACGTGACGGTTTAATTTGACAACGTGCCACAAACCTGTGACCTTCAGACACGTGGATTCTAAAATCCCCGCTGCTGGGGAGGCTCTCGGACACTCGCTGTAGACAGAGGGTGGGCATTTCAAGACAGTCGGCCGCGTCTCCGAGTCCGTGGGGAGCCTGTGCCTCGGCCATGGCAAGCACAGGTTGACACAGCGTCACCCACAGGGCTCTGTCAATCCAGCTGCTCCCGCTTCCCCCTGCCTGTCCCTGCTGCCTGCCTGTGTCACGCGGCCGCTGAAAGAGTGCAGGTTCACAGATAGCAGGCCCCACACGATTGCCCTCACACCAGTGTGGGTGAACACGCACCATCATGGCGACCTTGGGTGGAAACCAGCCTTCCTCCACTGTTGCTGCTGCAAAGATGTGGTTTCTGGACTTAGGTGATCTTATTTTGTGCTGAGCCCCAGAGGAGCACTAACTCCCCAGCCTCACTTGGCACGACACTGCTACGCTTCTGCGAGTGAGTGTGTGGGCACGCATCGGCACTCCTGCTTCTGCATGGGCGCCTCGGAGCTGGCCTCAGGCCCTCACCCTCGTGTGGCGTGGGCTTTGCCCACTGAGCCACTTCTCCAGCCCCTTAACTATGCGTCTTTAAAAAAAGAAGATGGCTTTTCCAGCACAAGCGCCCGCCCGCCCACTGCTAAGCCTGGGGACCTGCGTCTGACTCTGGGGCCCACGTGGTAGAAGGAGAGAATGGCTTTCTTCACATTGTCCTCCAAGCTCCGCATGTAAACCGTGGCACACGTGGGCATGTGTGTGTACACGTGCACAGGTGCACATAAACACAGACACACACACAAATAAACGTAATTAAAAAACTCAAAGTCTCCAACAGAAGCCCTACAATTATTTCCTGGAGAGTCACAGCCGGAGCTCTTTCCTCGACCATGCTGTAAGCTTGGCAGCACGCGGTGCCGTGGTTTCCTGGGGGCTCTGGCGTGGTCCCACCACCCCATGGAGGCCGCAGGGTGCTGCAGCCCGTCTTGACCGACCCTCTTTGTCATGGATTTCTGCATTCATTGCTGTCAGTGGACCTGCCCTTGGTCTGATGTTCACTGTCACCGGATGGAAGGCCCTGGAGGCTGGTCGGGGCACGGGTGTGTTCACCCGTGTGGCTCACTGAGTGTGAAGGAGAGCTGCCTTTTGAAGGATGTCTCCTCCTGCTTGTCAGAAGGGTGAGGTCTCTCCTGGGGACCTTGTCATCGCTACATGACTGTGGGTCCTTTCAGCAAGCGGAAGGGGCTAGTCGAGTCTAGAGAACAGTCTCAGAGCAAATGTGGTCCTGTCGAGGCTTCCTAGGGCATCAGCACCTGAGCGAGAGGCCAAGCTTTTGACATCATGACGTAACATTTTCATCCAGAGGACCCTGCCAAAAATCACGTCACGATCCCTCTGTGTTTTAAAGCAGTCACAGTATGTTGGGCCATGCTCTGTGCCATCTGTGATTGAGTGCAGCGTGCAGGCGGCAGGTTGGGCAGGCCTGGTGGGCTTTTGCCTGGAACCTGCTTGTCACCGGAAGCTCCTTCAGTCTGAGTCTCTTCTGACAGCCCCTGGACTTCAGTCCAGACAGTCGGACCCAGAAAAAGATGCTGCTAGTTTCAGGTGGGGCTCACGAGTGTCCCACGTGTCTTGACTTCCGGCAGTGCCCATGCTGCTGGATTTTGAGCCACTGGCCCTCTGACACTGAGCACCGTCAGGCCATCTCCTTGCTGTTATTGGCTGGGCTGTATTGGGGGTGCCCCCTCTCCCCTGGCCCTTGCATTCAAATTCGGGGAGCAGAGAGAGGCCGGTGAGTGCAGTGACAAGACCGCTAAGAGTATTTCCAGGACGGTGTGGTGAACTCTGGAGTCCTTTGCTCTGCCGACCTCAGACAAGGACAAACTTTAGGACTGCGGCTGAGGCGTGGAGAGAAAGCGCTGAGAAACCCTTCTTAAGACCTTTGTCTTAACAGCGGAACGCAGAACAAAGCCTGGGTCCAGCTCTGGGCTCCATGGTGCTGGATGTGCAGTCGCCACAGGCAAATGGACACTGGGACACCTAGCCACACCCAAGGAGCTTGAGATCTCCTAGCTGAGACTCAGAGACTCCCAGCATCCTCTGCCGGGGCAGAGAGTTTGATGGTGGCTCATGCACCGTCTGTATTAAGGTCTGCGTGCTCCACATCAGTGGAAGACACACAGAGAAGTAAATATTGGCCTGAAGAATGCCTTTCTGATACTTCAAGGTACGTTTCCTGCCTCTGAAAAGCCAGCCGCTGGCTCCACCAGTCCCGCATTCTCTTAGGATCCCCGCAGCAAGACACCCGCCGTTTGGTACATCCAGCGGAGATAATGTGACCGGCTTACAGCAGCACTGAATACTGATAAGGACGTGACAGGCCACGCTTAGACTTGATGTCACATTCAGATGGTAGCTGAGAGATGAAAAGCAAACAGAAATTAATCCCCCTCCAGGAACCTGCTACATTCACTTAGTGCTTGCCTGCCGCTCAGCGGTCTGCTCCTGTTTCCCCATTAATAACTATAATCAAATGGCCATGATCGGCTTCCTCCAACTGGGTAATTGCTCTTGCTTCCTCGTTTTCTGGGAATGGGCGATGTGTTCGCAAGATGGGGCAGTTGTGTAAGCGTTCCGTCCACATGAACTCTGGAAGTTAGCCTTGCCCTGCAGCTGCGGATGTCAGCCCGCTTGCTCTCTGTGGAGCGAGGGAAGGAAGTAATTTTATTGTGCTATTTTTAGACTTCAATTTAGATTTCAGCTGTTATGATACTCTGTGCACCTGGGTGGACAGAGCTGTCTGCACACAGCTCCTCGGTACAGTTCTGAGAGCGCCCTGGGCTCCGGCAGGCCCCAGGGCAATTCCCAGTCTGTGTCGCAGCACTGCTGTCCCACTGGCCTCTGGTGCATCCGAGGCCTGCCAGGTCTCAGGGTGCTGGTGCAGCTCTGCAGCCACAGAGCTTTGTCATGTCTGATGTCTCCTATTACCTGAGAAGGTTCCAGCTGCTCTTTCCTTCGTGTGTGTAACGGGTGCCCCTCAATTCTGTGCGGGTAGACCTTCTTACAATCAGAAGGGTGCCAGCACTGGGCCACCTTTGCCTGGCCTGAGTAGAAGGCTCTGCCCCTGAGCAGATTTCCCAGGTCTTCAGCATTAGTAATGAGCCTGTCCAAAACACTGGGGGGTTCTTGGGAGCGTTCCAGGTGTACCCGTCTGAGCCCCTTTGGTGTCATGTGTGTGCATGTTGGCACCTGTGCCAGCTCGGGCCTCTTTGTGTTTGAACCTTGCGGATGTTAGAACACAGTGGCCATTGACCCCCAACCTATTTGTCACTGTCACACTTTGCACCACAGAGCGCCAACTCACTTCACACACCGCCACCTTGAACTATACAGGCCAGGAAACAGGACTTTAACAGCCTTTCCCAAGTGACCTTATAAAATGATCTGTGCACAAATCCACCCTCTCCCATGTCTTCCTGTCTCTTTCTTCTGCTGCTGCTTTCTCCTTTCCTCTTCCTTTCTTCTTCTTCTCCCTCATCCACCTCCTCTTTCTCTTGCTCCTTCTCCTTCAGATTGCAGAACTCTTAAATAGTCTGCTGTGGTCTGGCTATCTATGCCCTGTTTTAGTTGAAATACCGATCCTTAACGCCCAGTGCAGCGGTTGCCAGGGTGTGTCCTCCTCAGGGATGGCTAAGGTGAGCATCACATGACGGCGGCCTTAGCGTCTCCCGCCGTGTGAGGACGCAGCACATACCGTCTATGGTAGAGGAGATCTGGTGCCTACTGAGGGCCCAACGCCCTATACTTCAATATATGCAATCACACATATATTTCACACTTACCTAGATATTTCAGTTTTGTCCTTTTGAGTTGCTTAGGAAGGTTCCTCCCACTTCAACACTGTACAGATAATTTGAAGTTTGTGATTGTTTCTTGAGCAGCCAAGAAGCCAACTAGAATGGCCATGTCATGTTTACTCTGAGACTTTATTTTTTAAAAATTTTTATGAATTCTTATTCTTTGTGAATTTCACATCATTCGCCCCCAGCGCCCCTCATCTCTGTCCTTTCGTACTCACTCTTTGCCCTTGCAGACTCTCTCCCAAAAGAAAATAAAAAAAAAAAATCTCATCATGAAGGTGGCAGTGTGTTACAGCGTGTCTCACAGTATACCCTTTTGTCCACACATCCTGCAAATGTTCATCGTAAGGTGTCACTGGCCTGGTTTGAGGCCTCTGGCTTCTGTTACAGTGTCCATACTGGGTCCTCACTGAGCGGGAGCTTATCCTGTTGTTGCCCTGTGTCGTGGAGATCCTGCAGCTTGGATCTGCAGGACCGGCCCCTTCACGTGCTCCAGCTAGCCCACCTTCCAGAAGAAGTGAGGGGAGAGGGAAGGGGGGAAAGGGGAGAGGAGGGCACCTTTCCCTCTCCAATGCCACCCCATGGCAGAGTAGGGCAGAGCCAGCTTTTCTGTGTGGTGGCCAGTGAGGGAGGGCCAGCTCAGCACAGCTCCTCAGGCAGCAGTCCAGACCAGGGACAGCTGCATGGCCTTTGATGGTAACATGACCCTGGGACATCAAACCACACCCTGGAAGCCATTGGGTCATGGACCCAGCCATGGTCACCAGCCACAGCCTGTGCCCAGATGTCCCTATTATGATTGTTGGCAGCAGCCGAGCCAGGACCCACCATGGCCTCCTCATGTCTGCCTGTTCCTCACTGCTGTGGACTCTCCAGTTTCATCTTTCTCCACAGTGGGCAAACCCCTCGGCATTCCTTTCTCTTCCATCTCTCCACTGCGCACTCCACCTTTCCCAGCTCTCCATCACCCACTCACCCATTGTAGTGGTGCCCGAGACAAGCACTGGCTGCCTTTCTCTGAGACTTTAATTTTTAATGTAGCCATCCCACAACAATTACTTACTGGGAAAGCTTCCCTCTGTTCATCTTTATTAGGATGGATATTTTCCCAGCCTCCCCGGTGCTCACTCACCAGGGGAGGTTCATTAGGTTGTTCCTGAGTGGCCACGTGAGTGACATCTTGCCAGTCTACATGCTTCCTGGGACACAGGTGTGAAATTAGGTGTCCTCTTTAAATATGACGAGGAAGGCCTGCGTCTGACAGACAGAATCAGAGCATGGCTATGTTTAGAGCCCGTCAGAAGCTGCATGGTTCAGAGGAAGGGGCACCAGTGGGTGTGGGGTTTGGAAGACATGCGTGGCCCTGAAGAGCTGGTCAGATTTTAAAACAGCAGCAGCACTGATGATGGAAACAGAGTAAGAGTCAGTGGACTGCCCGGCGTCTGTGTAGAGGGCAGGACAGATTCTGAGAGTCAGTTCTCTCCTGTCTCTGTGGCTCTCGGATCAAACTCGGGTCCTTGCACTGGCACAGTCCTCTTCTACCTGCTGACCACGTATGGTTGGAATTTAAGGAGTGGCAATTTGAGGGAGTAAAAGGGCTGAGAAATAGACACCTGTGTCTTTTCTGACCGAGAAGGCCACTCTGATGGCAACTGAGGAAGACACCAGAAGCCATGCAGAAGAGTCCAGAGCAAGCCAAAACTTCCCAGCTGCCTGGGCCAGCAATTGCCTCCAGGGTGACCCTAGAGCCTGCCCAGCTCACCGTCAGCACTAACTCTTATGAGCTGGTGGAACGGGGGTGCCTGAGGCATTGGTTTATATCCAAAACCAGAACTCTAAGGCCTTCTTCTCGTAACCGTCCATCCAATTATTTCTGTGGTGTTCCCTTTCCCACTTCACAGTGGTAAAACAGGACAAGCAAACGCCTAGAGGCCTGTTGTCTTAGGTGGCTGTAGCTGTCCACTTTACCTGAGAAGTGAGCCCACACTGAGGAATTGCCCAGATCAGGTTGGGCCATGGCATGTTTTTTCTGAGGGGTTGACTTGATTAATTAATGCTGGGAGGCCTAGCCCACTCCAGGCAGCACAATTCCCCAGGCCAGTGGCCCTGAGCTAGCTAAAAAAGTGAAGAGAGACAGCAAACAAGCATCGTCAACGGTTCCTTCGTTAAGAGCAGTGGCTGTTCAGTTATAGACCCATGTTCAATTCCCAGCGCCCACCAGATAGCTCACAACATCTGTAACTCTCCCTAAGGGAGTGTTTCCCCAGCTGTGAGTGACTTCCCTGGATGGAGGTAACACTGTGTAAAGCAGCAAGCAGGCCTGTGTTTGAGTTCCTGCCCAGCCTTCCCTCAGTGAGTGGGAGCCAAGTAAATACTCTCTTCCCATAAGTTGCTTTTGCTCAGTGTTTTATCGAAACAACAGAAAGGGAAGTGGAGCAGCTGTTTCTGTGAGTTGTTGAAAATCCACAGCCCGTGGCTGGCAGGCTTCACTGTAATAAGAAAGGGAAGCTGGCTGTGCTTGTGAGATTTCTGAGATCCCAGACGCCTTCAGCTGCGCCAGAGAGCTCAGCCCCAACACAGCCATGAAGCTCACAGTCAGTGAGTCATAATAGGGGAGACTGACCCCCACCCCAGGAGGGTGACTGCAGACCCTTGCTGACAGTTGCCGTTGGCTGAGGTTGAGGGCCATTGCCTGCCCAGCCCGGCATGGACTCCGGCATGGACAGCCACCCCACAGGACAAAAGAACAAGGTTCTTGGAAGCCGTGTGGCCTTGCTGTATTGGCAGCTCTGGACCTTGTTCCGCCCACGCTGTCATGTGATCAGTGGACAAGGCTAGCCCAGCTGGTCGAATGTGGGAGTGCAGAGGTGAAGGTGTGTTTGGAAACCTCTGCCATGTAGTGCCAACTACTACACGGTGAGGCCATGTGGGACGTGACACACCCGTGGCACCTGTCCAGCGCCTGTGAACTTCATCTTGATTGTCAGTTTCATTGGACTGAGAAGTGGCTTCGAACGACAGTCTGCCTCTGGGTGCATCTTGAGGGTGTTTCCAGAGTGACAAGCTCTGCCTTGAACGTAAGCAGTGCCAACCCATACAGGGGCATGTTGGAAACCCCAGCGCTGGAAAGGCAGGGCAGGGCAGACCCCCGGGGCTTCCAGCCAGCCACGATAGCTGAACCCAGAAACTCCAGACTCAGTGAGACTCTCAAAAACCGAGGTGAATAGTGACTGAGGAAGACACACAAGATTGACCTCTGGCCTTTACATGTGTGTACACATACATACAAAACAAAGTAAGGCTAAATGTCTTTCTTAGGATGTGAGTGACAGGCTGGAGAGATGGCTCAGGGGTTAAGAGCACTGGCTGTTCAGTAATGGACCCGTGTTCAATTCCCAGCGCCCACCAGATAGCTCACAACATCTGTAACTCGGGAGATTGGATGTCTTTGGAGTTAGATGTCTTTGCTGACACCAGGCCCACACTGGACTCACAAATACAGAAGCAGACAAAGCACCCCATCACATAAAACACATCTACATTTGTAATGAATAAAAAAGAAAGCGAATCAATGAATAAAATGTAAACATTTATAATAGCCATATCTTCTCTCTGTTGGAGGTGAAGTTGCCCGGGGAACAGAAAGAATACAGACACACGTGGCAGGCCCCCACTGAGAATTTAGAACCGTCACCTTTCCCCTCTCCAGGCTGGTGTTCTCCTCCGTCGTGAGTCTGTGAAAGGACCTGAAGATTTTAGAGCTTCCAGAGAATCCTTTAAACAAGAGCAGATGAGTTGGTGCCAAAGGCTGAAACTACAGACTCTGTTAGAACTCAGGGTTTCCAGCGGTTTGGTGTTTTGTTGGCTTGTTTTGAGACCATGTCTCACTCTAGCCCAGGCTGGTCTGGAAGATCACTACATAGTCAAGCCTGGCACCGAGTTCACGATACCCTGTCTGTGTCAGCCTCGCAAGCACTTGGGTTACACCCACGAGCCACTGCATCCGGATGTTCCTACTTCTTCAGTGGAGAAGCAGGCTCTCCCCAATTCCCTGCCCTCATCATCCCTGACTACGCGTGGGCACGCTCAGCCCTCCAAGGCCGTAGTCTGTTGATCTCCTAGGCCTCCTCTAACTTTTGATGCAGTTATAGCAGAGCTGGTTCTCAGTTCTCTACCCAGGAGCGTGCGCTGAGATCACACCTCCGAGCCACCTCACCCCACTCAAAGCACCACCCTGCTCTCCTGGGGCTCGTCGGCTCTGAGTCATCAGTGAAGCAAGTTTTGTTAATGACCCAGTTACTTTCTCGGGCAGGAAGAGCGGACATCTCACCACAGAACCGGCCATGACTACACACCAGCCATGACGAACAGATGCAAGGAACAGATGTCTCAGAAACGCAGCCCCTGAGGAAACGGTCCCACGGCCTACAAGCAAAGCTGCCATCTGATACCCACATATCTGATTTGCCACGTGGCTTGCACCCTGAAATCTGGACGTTGGCGAGTGTGTTCTAGGGACAGCTTGGAACTAGTCCCATTTTCACTCACATGGAAGATGTGCTGTAGTTCACCGATTCTTGTGACATTCCAGGAATTAAAATGTGGAAAGTCATTGACCCCTTTCCCTGAGAGCCATAAGCTGCCTGGGGCCTGCCCCGCTCTCCCCGAGACTCAGAGGGTGCAGGCCTACGGGGAAGCCTTGGCCGTACTGGGCCCCACACTGGAAAGCAAACCAGCAAGCATCTTCAGCTTAAAGAGGAGAGCAAGAGGGAAAGCAAAGGCGCAACATTAAGTCTGTCGATGATGAAGTCATACAGTCTGGAAATTAGTGTCAGGCCAGCCTGGGGAATATGAGATCAGCAAGTCTCATAGCAAGTGCATAAGGGTTGTGAAATAAATGTCCAGGTTTTTGTACATTTAAAGCATTTAGTATTTGAGGACTTAAATGTACATATGTGGATATGGCTAGAGAATTTCTCAGACAAGAGTATAGACTCTCAAGTACCTTTATTAGAACATAAGGAGAGCAAAAACAGAAGAAGGATCCAGAAAGGAAAAAAAAAAAAAAATGAGGCAGGAGCTGAAAAGAATCAGTAAAAAGTAAGATAATAAATCCACAGGAAGTAGGAAAAGAAGATAAAGATAAGGGCAAAAGCCAATGAAATGGAGACTAAAAATCAGTACCGAGGATCGACGAACAAAGTGTGTGTCTCAGAACAACTAATAGCACAGTGAAGCAGTGTCTTGGCTATGCCTTGATTGCTGGGAAAAGACACTAAAGCGGCTTACAGAAGATGCTGTTGGCTCACAGTTTGAGGGGATGGTCCGTGGACATCATGGCATGGAGCATGGTGGTGGCGGGCAGCCAGGCTGAAGAAACGGCCTCGGGCTTACCTCTGTCCACAAGCAGGGGTCACAGAGAGAAAGCTGGCATGGAATGCATCCGAACCCTCAGAGCCCCCACCCACCCACACACTGCAAAGCAAATCTGTGACATCAGAAATCAAAATAGGAGACAATTGGGGGAAAGGGTGTCACAGCAAGGAGGGCTCTGGGGCCCTTGGTGCTGCGGGCCCATATGCGTCCCATATGTGTGTGCTTTGTTTGAAAACCTGCCAGGGATGATGTGGTGAGGCCTTCCCTGTGCTCCGTGAGAATCCAGCGCGACCAAAAGGAAGAGGAGGAGGTGTTTTCTGAGCTCCTGTGCTGTGGGTCACAGGGATCCTTAGCCACCCTGGCTTTGGTCAGCTCCCGGTTCCTGGTTTTGGCCAATTCAGTAGCTGGAAGGCAGAGCCTCGGTGCCTGGATTCAAGTTTCTCCTCAAGGTTCTCGTCTGGCTCCCGAGACATCTGTTGGTGCCCACTGCCTGGCTGCTCTTTTCCTGGGTCCCTTCTGCCCCGAGGCACATGATGGAGACTTTCTAGTCAGTCTCTGTCAGCTTTATCACCAACTCAACTCTTTCCAATTCTGAAGATTAATTTTTTAGTGATATGTGTGTGTGTGTGCTGGGAGCTGCAGTCACAGGCAGCCGTGAGCCTCCTGACACAGCGCTGGGCACCGAGCTCGGGTCCTCTCTAAGAGCGGCCGCGCCCTTAATCGCTGAGCTGTCGCTCCAGCACAGGCTCTCCATTTCTGTGTCAGGTTTACGTTTTCTGTCCTCTGTGGAAATCAGCCCATTTTTTTGGCATGGATTTGAAATGTAGTGTTACATGCTTGTTCATGTTTTCTTTTTAAACATTTTACTCAGTGTGTGTGCGCACCTGTATGTATATGTGTGTGTGTGTGTGTACCTGTGTGTGTATGTGTGTGCATAAATGTGTATATGTGTGTGTGCATGTATGTATGTGTATGTGTGTGTGTGTACCTGTGTGTGTATGTGTGTGCATAAATGTGTATATGTGTGTGCGCACCTGTATGTATGTGTATGTGTGTGTGTGTGCATTTATGGGTGTGTGTACCTGTGTGTGTATGTGTGTGCATAAATGTGTATATGTGTGTGTGCATGTATGTATATGTTTATGTGCATGCATGTATGTATGTGTGTATATGCGTATATGTGTATGTATGTGAGTGCATGTGTGCATGTGTGTACATGTGTATGTGTGTTTATGTGCATGTATGTATGTATGTGTGTGTGTGTGTGTGCATGTACATGCATGCATGGAAGTCGGAAGAGAAGACTTGGGAGTTGACACAGTTGGCCATAGGCATTTTCCTTTCTTTCTTTCCACTTATTCACTCAACTTGGAGCTCACCATTTCCATGAGACTGTGGGCTTGCAGGCACATGCCCCATAGTGCCAAAGACCTGCCCTCATTCCAGCTCTGGGCATGGGAGCTCCGCCCACGAGCGGCTGTGTAAACTGAGCCTGAACACTGTGGTTTTTGAAGTGGGGGGCAGGTGACAGCAGGTCCTTGGAGCCGGGCACAGGTTCCACATGTGTCAGCGTGGGACATGGGACACATTATCTGTGGTAGGATGGCGGGACAATATTTCAGGTGTAGAACAGTGCGTGCACAAGCCCGTGGCTGGGCAGAGCTGGGCAGGAGTGTTGACTCCAGTGTGGGCATAGGGCAGGACGTGCCGTACTATGCAGCTGTTCTTGGAAGCACTGGCAGGATTCTGGGTGTCCTGACGGCCAGACCCACGTGAATATCACCGTGAGCAGAGACACGTAGATTTGGTACCTCTGTGTCCCAGGTTGATAAGTTTGGTCTCTGTGAAATGGTGTGGCGTGTGAGATGGCCCCTCCAGGGCACCGCTGCTGGTGGCATGGAGCACCATCACTGGGCTGACGGCTGTGCCTGTCCCTCTGCCTTAGCTGCAGGTGCCCACTGCTTGGGCGAGTGTGGAGCGCAGACCTGGAGGCCTGCCAGCTGCTGATGCAGAGCCTGAGGCTCCAGGAAGCAGATGGCGAGATGCAGGCCGACAGCACCGGAGAGGCAGCCCTGGCCGTCCACCCCAGACCCCACCCTGGAGAGGAGGACATCCCCTTGAAGGTGTGGAGCGCCCGCCTGGCTCCGTCAGCTCACCACGCTGCTGGCCAGCAGAGAGAGGTGTGTCCTGTGTGCACGGCGTGTCCAAGGGTTCACCAGATGGAGCTTAGGAACCAACAGAACCAGGAGGGCTTCCATACACCCTCACAGGGTCCTTAAAATGTATATAACACTCAAGTATGATAGCAAAGCACTAGATCGCTTTCTGAAGCTTAAAATGTAGAACAAAGAGAAAAGCTTGACACATTAGCTTTCTTTTTAATCCTGGTTTAGGTGGCCCCATTATTCTAACTTATTCTAGAATAAGGCCGTTATTTTATTTATATGTATACATATATATATATTACATATAGAATTATGTGTAGCACACACTGTATTTCTGACCTAACAAATGTTGTTACACAGACCACAGATTATACGTCATATATTTCATTGTATCTCTGGAGCCTCTAGATTACAGTATATCATTTATAAATATAAACATTCTAATGCACGAATGCATGTTGTCATTTTCACCAAGAACAGATCATGACTGACATTTGTGGTTCCTGTTTTCATGAAGTCAAAACAAAACAAAGTAGGAAGGGTGGGAAGTGTGATGAATTTGGCCTGATGAATGTGCACTTCCATCGGGACTTGCTTTACTTAGTGTTTAATATCAGAGGCTGTCCCTGACAAGTGGAGAAGGCTGACCCCCCTTTCCCTACGTTCCACCCCTCCCCTGCCCTGCATCCAGAGGGGCTTTCCCCACTCCTTGCCTTCCCTCCAAGGCTTCTGAGCCCCTTGTCTGGTGCCTCCTGGGGATGCTGCCAGCTCCCGCACATTCTAACAGGGATGAGGTGGGTCATAAATTCGCTATTTCACCTGGACTTCCAGGTCTTGTTGTGCCCTTTGTCTTTGTCAAGACTCAGTGCGATGGGAGGGTGGGTGGGAGAGCACCCAGGCATTCCACTGGCCTCCTGCCCCTGGGTGGGCCCAGAGCTGCAGAGCCATTACATCACAGACCCTGAGCCCTGCGCTCAGCTTAACATCTGGTCACTGCGTCTGTGCTGTCTGAGGACTGGCCCTGCTCCTGTGTCTGAATGTGTGTCCCCCATGGGCAGTGTCACAGTCAGTCTGGGTCCCTGCTGGTCTCAGCTGGGTAGGCTTCAGGTAGGACCCCTGGGCTCCCCAGTGCTCTATCTGGAATAGCAGCAGAGTTTGCCAAATCCGTGAAAGATCCTCAGGGAGCCAGTGGTGCACTGGAAGACACAGGCCATACTTAACCATGAGCCCATTCCAGGAGCCAGCGGCCAGCGGCCAGCGGCCAGCGGCCAGCAGCCAGCAGAACCTCTCAAAGGTGCGAGGACAGGATTCTGTTTTAACTGTCTTATTTTAAAGTGTTTGCTGCTGTTCATCGCTGACCATGCTTAACCTATAAATCAAGCTTTGTCACAGGTAGGTATACATATAGGAAATTTTGTTCTACTTGGGTGTGATGCCCTCTGTGTGCAGAGGGGTCCTGGAACATTGTCCCATGGAGAAGCTCTGCTTGTTTTGTATAGTGAGACCAGAGTCTTCTGGATTCTCGAGTATGATAGATCTTAGGGTGACAGATGAGTTTGTAAGGACACGATGGAACCAGAGAGTAGATTTCATTGCCTGGAAGCTGGGAGAAAGAATCTAAGAGGGGAGGCAGATGAATCTGTCCCGTGGTGCTGTCTCCTGAGGGTGTATATATCTGAATCATGGCTTTACCAGGAAAAAAAAAAAAAGAGTGGGTTTTATTGCATTCCCCAGGCGTGACTAAAAGCGATGCCTGCCTGCTCACAATTGGGCCGTGTGTGAAGCAGGTGGCCTTGGCTCAGCGCCCAGAGCCCTTGGAGAGGCCTGAACAGAGTCTCTGCTCAGGTTTCTGCTCCTGCTGGGCTGCATCTCCTCACCCCCAGCACGGGCTGGAGAGATGGCTCAGGGGGCAAAGTGCTTGCTGGGTAAGCATGAGGACCGGAGCTAAATTTCCAGCACCCACACACAAGCCAGGGCATGGCAGTGTAGGTGTGTAATCCCAGCACGGAGGAGGTGGAGGCAGGAGGATCCCTGGGTTTGCCCGGCTTGCAGTGACAGGCCCTGTCTTAAAAGGATACCTGAAGCTGACTTCCGGTCTCTGTATGCACATACACACTCGTGAATGGTCTCCCTGTGGACACACATACACCCATGCATACCCTTCTCACACTCATGAACATGCACACAAACTCGTACACACAGACCTGCATATCCACACGCAGACATATACAAAAATGACAACGGCCATAAAAACAAGGAGAGGGTAGTCAGAAATAAGTTTTAGTTGTGTTTATTACCTTTCCTGTTATCCTGACCAAATGCCTGACAGAAACAAGAGAGAAAAGACCATCTTTGCTCACTGTTTCGGAGGCCTCAGCCTGTCGTGGTGAGGCGTGTGTGAGCAGAGCAGCCTACATCACATTGGGCCATCTCTGTGCTCTTGTCAGAGCCTGCACACACGGTAAAGCCTAGCCAGCGCTAATCTCTGTGTCTCTGGCTTTCTGGAGGACAGAAAGCACCTTTTGATAATCTAGTTTGCTCCTGCTATCAGGGGGAAAGGGGGAGGAGAGAGAGATAGGCCTAAGGAGAGAAAAGCTTGACAAAGGAGAGTCTTGCTTGTGTTTTCTGGGTTTCAGACTCCTGGGGCTCTGCGGCGCGATGGTTGGGAGTCACCTGGTGAAGGTGGTTTTGCCTTCCTGTCTTGTTTTCCAGGGGCTGCTGCAGTCTGGGGAATGGTGTTTATCTTGAGGCAAAATGTCCTTTGCTTTTCGGCTCCAGGTGTGTTTAGCTTTGCACGGCTCTGCTGTGCCGGGCACCCCACACTGGTTTTTCTATTGAAGCGTGACACCCTGGGGCAGGCAATTGCTTTTCAATCCAAATCTTCCATGGCAAATCACGGGCTTCTTAAAGAGGGCCACGGGGAGATGGTTTCAAAGCTTTTCCTGTGCTTATCTGGCCAGCACAGCGATACGCATTCCGGAGGCACATTGCAGAGTGATCACCAGCCCTGTGGCTGAAGGGCCCGCCAGGTTTCAGAGCTGGTCCCTCATTCTGCAGCTGAGTCCGTGAGGGCAAAGCGCCTGGCTTGAAGCTTTGTCCAGAGGAAGCCAGCAGCCCAGCCAAGGCTGCGTGCACGTGCACAGATTAGGAGAGCCCTTTCTCTTCCAGTGTCCCGAGAGCTCTCCGCCCAGACTTCAGCTGTTGTTAGCCTTGGTTTATAGATGACACCAATGCTGCCCAGGGCCAGGTAGAGGGGGGAGAAATCACTATGCCAGGCGCCGGTTCTGAGGGGTGCTGCAGTGTGGGCTGTTTGACCCAGGCTCCTTTGGGATTCTTTCTTTCTTTCTTTCTTTCCTGGGATTAGCCTGCCCCCGCTGCTGGCTGCTTTCTGTTCTAATGAGCTCCCCTCCTGCCTAGATCCCTGGACGTTATGACTCCCTCTGATCTCCCTCCCAGCCATGTCCTTTCCAAGCCAGAAGCTGCCACCAAGCAAGCTAAAATAAGCCAGAGAGGAGCTGGCCTCATGGCGGCTCACACACAGCACTGAAAGTGGCTACGGATTCCTGCAGGCAAGGAAGTCAGCAACGAAGATGCCAGCTTTGTCTCCTCAGGGGCTGACGTCCAGAGTGTTAGGGTGGGAAGCTGGGTCCCCTTCCCCTGCCATCACAGAATCGTGGCCAATACTCTTCTTTTAGAAGACAGGCTGACAAGGGGGTAAAGTGTGACAAATTTATTTAATCAAAGCTTTATGAGACACAGGAGCCTAGAAATAGCCTAGTGGCTCAGGGAAGGCTCTGGGTTTTGTCTTTTCTGCTTTCTTTCTTTCTTTCTTTCTTTCTTTCTTTCTTTCTTTCTTTCTTTCTTTCTTTCTTTCTTTCTCTCTCTCTCTTTCCTTCCTTCCTTCCTTCTCTCTCTCTCTCTCTCTCTCTCTCTCTCTCTCTTTCAATGCTGGTGTTTGAGGGAAAATGGGCAGTGTTATGGTTTGGACAAGAAATGTCCCTCTGAAAGTTCATGTGTTAGGGCTTGAACCTCAGCTGGTGACGTATTTTGAGAAGCTGAGTTTTAGGAGGTACATCTCGCAGGAGGTCGCTGGAAGGGGGAGGGTGGCCTTTGGAGGGCATTGTCCCAGTTCTGGTCTTGCTCTCTGCCATTGTGCTTTGTGTGTGTAATGCTCCCTGTAGGCTCATGGGGTTGAACATTTGATTCCCCATGGGTGGCGCTGTTTGGGAAGGTTGGACCTTTAGGTCTCACAGCCTCCTTGAGGACGAGCATCCCTGGGAACAAACCTGGAGGTGTGTGGCCTGGCTCTGGTTCTTCTTCACTCTCTGCTTCCTGGTTGGAGTTGCAGTGTGACTTCCCAGCCTCTCAGCCCTTCCACTGTGTCTTCCTCACTCGGGGGAGAGAGCAGTACCAGCCAGTGGCTATGGTCCCGGAGTGTGTGAGCAGAGAAAGGGGACTGAGCCATAGGTACTAGGGTGTCATTGTTCTTTGCTTGCTGACTGGGATGTGACCTAACACCCTAGCACAAGCTCCTGCCTCTGTGGCTGCCTCAGCATGATAGACTGGAACCTTGACCCGTGATGCAAAACAAGCCTTGCTCCCTTTAGAGGCTTTCCCTAACATGTTTTTATCAGAACAACAAACAAGACACAATGCACAGAGGTGAACAGGTCCTCTTGTTTGCCAGTCCTTGGCCGCCAAGCTCTGCCCAAGCACACCAGGCCAACCAACCGTGTGTAGAATCCTCTGACCGATGAGCCCAGACAAACCTTCACCTCTTTGCACTGTGCGTGACAGGCGCTTTGGTCACAGTGCTGAAGAGTCACAATCATGAAGTTGCTGTGGGGACTCAGCGATTCGTTGCTGTGAATAACCTTGATTCTGTGGCTCCTAAAACTTTAGAACTAGCTTGTTGGATAAGTTGGGAAGAGTTCGGAAGTGTAGGATGTTGAAAGCAGAGCTGAGAGGCCAGCCCTGGCATAAGTTCAGGAAACTAGGCCGTATTCCTGAGCCTCAGATGGGAATGGTGTCTGTGTTAGGAGACTATACTCGTGTTTCCTTTTGGAAACCATTTGTCTGAACCCGGGAGCTGAACTAAATCCCTGTCTCTTCAGCTAATTACAAGTATCTTGGCCACAGCTCAGACAGGTGCCGGGAGCTGTGTACGGACCACAGGGTAGACCCAGGATGCCAGCCCAGCAGGGATGTGTCAGTGCTGTCTGCTCAGACCACTCCTGTGAGACTGTGTCCTCCTGCAATGAACACCTCTCAGTCTTCTTTTTCAGACCCTGAAAACACAAACATTCAGCTGCTGATCACTCAGTGGAGGTCAGGGTCCTTTGAGGGGTCTGCCAAGTGGCAATCAAGGGGCCTTCTTGCCTATGCTTTACCTATAAGCTGGAGGTGTGTAGCCTGGCCCTGCTTCCTGGTTAGAGCTTTGTGTGCAGTTGTGGCATCTTTAAAGTGGACAGAACACTTAAGAAGCACCTGCAACCCAGTCTGCAGTCTCCTTTCTCCCTCTCTTTAATATTGTTGTATTAAAAAACGTAGATAAGAACTTTGTTTTCACACTAATATTGCACTGTTTTATATGGTACATATTTACATTGTATAATTAGGAATTTATGTGCAAGGGGCATAAATAGGTTTAGAAACCATTCAGCCAATAAGAATGCAAGGTCTCTGCCCTCCGGCCTGGCCTTGGCCCCTGGGTGTGATGGAGGGAGCAGGTGGGTGAGGAGGGCGGGCCTTCATCCGGAGCCAGTGAGTGGCTCCTGCTGGCCTTTCTCTGTTAATTAATGCCCCTGCCTGCTGCCAGCCTCCTTCACCCGCCCCAGGGAGGGAAGCTGGTCCCTCTGATCTGCCTGCTTCCTGGGCTTTTGGAAAAATGTGGGATCAGGGTCTGTGCTCCCTGGCTGGGCTGGGCCTCTGCACTTGTTCCATTAATTAACCACAGCTCAGTGCTTCTGAGAAAACCACCTCAGGCCCCTGGAGTCTTCCACTGTGGAAACTCTTCTCACTGGCTAGCAAGGACTGAGGGACAGGCAGACGGCAGGGTGGTCACAGCCACCAAGGGTGGCAATGGTGCACTCACACCGGCAGCGCCAGCTTCACTGACAAGCGCACGCGGTGTCCTTTGAGCACCTGAGAGGTCCCCCACCCCGGGGCTTCCTGTTTCTGTAAATGGACTTACACTATCCTTCATCACCTAGGACAGGACAGTTAGGGACAGGGTTTTCCTGCCCCCAGAGGCTAGTTGTGAGCGGGACTGGCTGACAGGAACAGGCAAGCAGGCTGGCTGCATAGGGTGGACCTATCTCACCAGCACACCAGGCTTGCTCCCCTTCCTTTTCAATTACTAGTTTAATGTCTTTCTGTCTGTCTACACCGGCCATCTGTCTTTCCAGCCACCGGCTGCTTCTCCTCTTTATGTGTCTGTGAGGGACACTGTTTATAATAAAGCGAGGCTCCCTTCTCTGACAAGTTAGGCCCTCACTGCTCTCCACCTAGGGCACCAGTGTCTCATGAGGGCTAGGTCCCGCCTGCCTAAGTAGCCGTCATCGCCCAGCAGCCTGCAGGGGCTGTGACTACAGAGTGAAGCAGCGCTGGCCGGGACGGCAGATTCAGAATCCAGGACAGTCTTGCCTTTGAAAGCAGGCACTCTCTGGGTCTCATTGTCAAGCAGGTTTGTTTGGTTTGTGTTTGTTTGTTTGTTTTACACTCAGAAGTTCGAGTGTTTCAGACTTGGAGCACACATGGGTGCCACGTGGCATTTGTGCTTGTTCTCTCAGGTCTGTGTCACTCTGTAATCTGTGTCCTTGGCCACAGATGTCCTGGTGCCCCTGCACTTCCACAGAGCCCCCAGCCGTGCTCTGCCTGCACTTCCTTCTTTTAGAGTAATGTAGGAGGATTTATTTTTCTTTACGTGTCTGTGTATGCCACACACATGGTGGGGGATGTGCACAGAAGCCGGAAGAATGTGTTGGCTCCCCTGGAGCTGGAGTTCAGGCTGTTGGGAATGGCTTGATGTGAGTGCCCCTCTCGGGTGGTCCGGAAGAGCAGTGAGCAGTCCTGACTGCCGAGCAGTCTCTCCAGCCCCTGTCTGCACTTTCCTATGCAGAGGGGTCCTGGTGTGGCCCCGTCACTGTTTCCAGACTCTTAACATTCATGGAAGGGAGATTAAGGTCCTATTGGAATCTGGTCTGCTCAGTTTTGTTTTGGGGGGTTTCTAGTGTGTGTGTGTACAAGTGTGTGTGCATGCACCGAGGCTAGAGGTAAACTTTGGGAGTCATTTGTCAGGTACTGTATATCTTGTTTTTTGAGAGAAGAGAACTGGGCTGGGACTTACCACAATCTCTGGACTCAGGGACCTGTGTGCCTCAGCCTCCCCAGTGTGCCGTCACAGCTGGCCTTTCACATGAGCCTTTTCCAGCCCCTGCTTTATGTGGCTTTGATGTCCAAGCCTGGCATGCTGAACGGAAGCAGTGCAAACCCTCCTGAATAATCCTGTCAGAGGAAAGGCAGTTTCCCCAAACATCCATGTACACTGGAAAGAAAGACCCACCCTCACTGTTCGGTCAGGCTGTTTCTGCTGCTATCAAAGGTTCTGGTTCTGTTAATTAGTTCTGTTGAACACTAAATAAAACAGAACATGCTTGTCATGAACTCACTTCTCAAAGCCTGCTTTGAACAAACGTAGAGTACCTGAAGACAGCCCACATCTTGCTCAGACGTGAAGAGGTCTGGATGATTCAGATGCCTTCTGCCCTTCAGACATCTGGATGCTTTTAAGAGAGAAGCCCACCCACTCTGGGTGTGACCATGCAATTCAGAATTCAGATGAATATTTCTATTCCCCAGTATAATAAAGACGCACCCTTGGAGTCCTAATGTGTGTCTCTCTGCTTAATGGAATTTACACAATGAGTGTAGCTCTCGGCATAGATGTGGAAAGTGAAGCTTATCACAGAATCTATTTCAAATAGATGCAGGAGATACTCTGTGTGACAGACAGGCATTTGTCTGAGACAAAGATTCTTTAAGAAGACTGTTTTTGAAGGGAAGAAACAGACCATAGAGCATTCCTGGAATACATTTGCAAAGAAACAATTCTGGGAAACAGCCCGGAGGCTGTGACTGCAACAGTGAGCTGAAGAAAAGCATCACCACATCCACTAAGCTCCTGCATGCTTGTAGTCCATCTGGTCTACCTCAAGCTGTAGGAGAGGGAATGAGACTTAGCCACAGAAAAAGACATCCTGGGGCTCAGATTGAAGTGTGTGTGTGTGTGTGTGTGTGTTTGGGAGGGGGGGTTGGGTAGTGTTGTAGCTTTGCAATCCTTACTGAAGAAAACTGCTCAGTTATCTTTTTTCCTGACTATAGGAAGATGTTTTTGTGGATAGACGGCTATTGCAGAAATCTAAGGAAAATAGGAGCCTGGGTGAGCTGGCTGAGTTACGGCAGGGGACAGTAAGCAAGATGGCAGCTCAGACAAGAGTTTGTGGTCTTGGCTATCACTCTCACCCCACCACCACCACCACAACAACAGTAGAGGTTGTCAGTGGTGTTGGAATCCAGCCCTAGGTCAGCCTACTTCCTACATCAGAGACCTGCTAAATCCTGTGATAGTAGCTGTCCACTTGACATTTCCCAAACCATGTGTTCTGTGGGCCCAGGGGCCTTTCCTATACAGCACTGGTAGGTACAGAGCAAACCCCACATAGCAAAGATTTCAGTGGGCTTCCTATTCCAAATTGTCACACATTCATTATAACAATAACACACAAGACTTTCTTGCTCTGGGTGCAGCTGGGCCCTGCTAATAAATGCTCATCAAAACAACCATTATTGTGCACTCCCTGACAGCCAAATATGAGATCCACTTCGAAACTTCTAAATGTTGGTATTTCCCAAATGTCTTCTCCAAGGACATATCCATCCTTATGGGAGACGTGGCTTAATAAAAGTCCTCAAAGATGCTGGCTGTGGAGTGAGTGATGGTCCCACCATGCTGTGGGTTAGCGTCATGCCAGCCATTGCAGGTTTATGGTTGTGGAAAGCTGTTGTCATAAGAATGTTCTCATAATCGAGGGGAATCCTGCTTTCTGTTTTAAACCAGGCTCCTTGAGCTGGGAGAGCAGGACAGAAATCTAACACCAGCGTTAATTCAACACAGCTGAAAAGGTTTCACACTGGCATTCAGGCCTGAAGGTTTGATCATGAGGTGACTCGCAGATATGTTAGAAATGATGCTGGCTTTACTGAACTGCACCCATGGAGGGGCCACCTGTGAGGTTTCAGGGCTTCCTCTGAGGCCAACAAAAGGTGTGTGTGTGTGTGTGTGTGTGTGTGTGTGCATGAGTATATGCATTTGTGTGTGCACGTGTCACATGATGCTGTCTAGAAGTACAGGAAAGGGATCTTCTGATTACAGAATTACAAGGTAGGAAAGCAGTGTTTATCAGGCATCATGGGCATCCCAGAAAAACCATTACAGTCCTCGAGAAATAGGGGTTCTGTCTTGGAGTTTTTAGTCTCATTAAACAGACAGACAGACACAAACAGGCTTGGGGACAAAGAATGCCTAAGAACAATTTGTTAGCCTTTAAAATAAACACTCCAGGGCAGGTGAGCTGTCAGTCTTGTAGGAAGGAAAATGGAGAAGAGGCACAGCATGGAAGTGATGTGGGGGTTAGCCAGTGGGGAAGGGGAGCGTCAGGAAAAGTGAAGGAAGTCCAGAGCATTAGTCAGGGAACTTTAAAGCATGTATAGGCTCTGGCCAGCAACTACAAGAAAAAGACAGGAGAGGCAAAATAGCTTGACTCAGAAAGGCCTGCAGACGCAGTGGAGCCTCAAGGACATTGTGTTAGGACACAGGAATTCTGGGAAGGAAAAGGTACATTATCTTAACGTGAACCCATCGTCCACACGGTGGCCCCAGCCAGGCCCCTGACCTGCCCCATGAGATTAACCCCAAGTAGGAGACAAGGACCTGCCCCCACCTAGAGGCAGATTCCATTTCAAAACATATGTGCATGTATGTGTGCATGTGCACATACGTGTGTTCATAAAATGCTGCTGTGGGCATTCAAGGCCAGCACCGGAGGCAGGGCAGCTACCCTGACAGGTTATTCTGGGCTGCATTGAGGCACGGACGGGCATTAGGTATTTGGAAAAGACTTCTCTCTCGGCCTCTGCCCACCATCTTGAAAGCATGTCTGGCGAGTCCAGTCTAATATACTGCAAAGATTCTTCAGGTCTTTCTGCATTTGATTATATTTTATTGCTGTCACCAACTGCCTATGGCTGGTTACTTTATAAAGTAGAGAGGTATATTGAGTTCACAGTGTGTCTAAGAGCTCCTGGTCAGACAGCCCTATCTTTCGGCCTCTGGTGACAGCCCCTGTGTCTCTGTCACTCACTGGAAGGGGTATTACATCACACAGAACAAATCACATGGTGAGGCAAGAAGCCAGAGAGTCTTGGACTTGCTCTTTTAAAGGAGTCTCCCCAGCAGTACAGTAACATAGTCCTCTGAGGGCAGCGTCTGGTGGCCTTGTTACCTAACGGCCGTGCTGGGGCCTGAGTCCTCCCCACAGAGGCCTTGCCGGGATGAAACAGCTCTGCTCCTGGCACCTGGCAGGGGGAGGCCTCAACAAGCCGTGGCCGGGGACGTCCTTTAAGGGAGGCAGGGGCTTCTGGGGCTGTGGCGGTGTCAGGACCCCTGGTTTGTTTCAGCCTGGCAGAGAGAGACAGGGCTGTGTGGGCAGCACATCCTGATGGACTCAGTCCTGGAAGGGAGTTACAGGGGTTTGAGAACTGGGGGTGTGAGCCAGGCCCAGGAGGGGAAGAGCAGGCCAAGGAGGCTGTTTACCTTCATTCTGACCCACATGGAAAAACAGTCACCCCTCTGAGCAAATGAGAGGTGGAGCATCTAAAAAAGAAAAAGAAAAAAAAAAAAACAACAATTAGAATTGCTGAAAAGATTGCTCAAGGGTTAAATTACAGGAGGGCTTACAGGACGGTTTTCAGAGACATACAACCCATGCTGAATTATCCTCAGAACTGCTGATCCTGGGAAAGCCCAACTCGGCCAAGATTTTGAAAGGGGGGAGGGATAAGTGGTGATAATTTTTAATTATCAAGTAGCAGTCATCCAGGTTACCTTTGCCGCTGAAGAATTGCAGGCACTGCGGGGGTGCTGGACTCAACCTTGTCCTGTAGACACTGCCGCTACTGGTCCTCACAGACTTTGGGTGTGGAAGGGGGTGCCCCACCATCTTCCTCCTGGCTGAGCTGCGCCGAGGCGGGAGAGGAGAGGGCAGTCGGTGCCCAGGCCATCTGATACTTTGAGGCATTTTCCTTAGATGGAATGATACGAGGTAGTTCCTGAGACCCAGCTGCTGGAGCGCTGTCCGGAGAGTTAGAACTCTCCGGGAGGCCTGGGGCCCCTCGGAGCCAGCTGTTTGTGGATATTTAACAGTTTCAGAGGGCTTGTGCCCAGGTACTTCCCTCCCCAGGTGAGACCTTCAGCTGACACACGTGTTTTATAATTCACCATTTTGACTTACAGGGGATCTTTAATGTTTCTGGGGCTTTTCATGAAGGACAACTTACTTGAAAAAAAAAAAAGATTCCTTTATTTTAAGGGAAGGAGACAAAAATCTTCAAAGTTTCTGTCTACTTTACTCTTAACTAAATCTCACCACCCCCCCCCCCGAGTTTTAAGACAGGGTTTCTCTGTGTAGCCTTGGTTGTCCTGGACTTGCTTTGTACATCAGACTGACCTTGAACTCACAGAGATCCACCTGCCTCTGCCTCCCGAGCACTGGGACTAAAGGTGTGCACCACCACACCTGGCTTATTGATGAATTCTTAACATCGAAAGAAATGTGTAAAAGAAGCCTGTACGTGGCCCCCAGTAAAGCCGAATTCCTTCCTGCTGGACAACCCCTCAGAGTGAGGAGACCATGGCAGATCCAGAAACCCTGAGCTGGAGAGAACAGCCTCAGGCGAGCTACTGTAGAGAGAAGCTAGCATGGTGTGAAAGGTGCGGGCTTGCACGCGAGCACACACACACACACACACACACACACACACACACACACACACACACACACAAAACACCTCCCTCTAACCATTCTCATTATGGCTGGGCTTTTTTCTCCACTTCGCTGGACTCATAACACTTCTATCTCTTATCTTTGTGTGGTTCAAATCTTAGATTTCAGGTTGGCATGTGCACACACAGGTATGGTTTTCCATGCTTATTACAAAGTTTTAATTGAAATAATTAAATTTAAATATGTAAATTATTTCTCTGTGATAGATTCCGGGAAGTGGAATGGCTGGGTCACAGGACAGGGACAACCCGTGCCATCTGAGATTGCTCTCCAGAGTTCACACCCGCACTGTCAGTCTGCGTGACGTTTTTCAGAGATGGCCCATTTGGGGGAAGTATAAGTCTGCAGTTTTAGTTTGCTCAGTGTGACGCTGACGTCACTTTACTGGATCCCCATGGATGGAGACTGAGCTGTTGGCTTGCTTCAGAGTGTTGGGTTCCTTCCTGTCCACTGACAGCCACGACTGGACCCACTCACACCCACAGGTGTGACCAGGGGTCTCTGGCCACTGTCAGTCATTGCTGTCTGTTCCTTCTTCTCGCTGATTCTGTGACTGTTAGTCATGGCGGCCGTCCTCAAGTGTGTGAGTCCTCTCCTCACTGCCTGCATGTCTGGGGACAATGCTGTGACTTAGGATCAGTGAATCTCGTGGCTACCCATGGTTGTCCTGTGTCCTCTCCTCCGTGCTGAAGCCCAACAAGCCAGCCCTGTGTCTCACATTCAAGCCCGACCGGTGTCTGTATGTCCTCCACGCTGCGTGCAGATTTCCTTTCCTTTGTGTAGTCAAATGCTCGCATCACACAAGGCTGCTCCAGCATTTACGTTAGATGTTTATAGCTTCCATCAGCACTGTTTTATTAAAGAATCGTCTGTTGTTGGGCATGTGAACTGTGAAGTGTCCCAGAGTGAATGGATGGAGCAGACGTCAAGGCATGTGTCTGGGTTTGATTGGTGTTCCTGGGTTCTGAGGCACACACACACACACACACACACACACACACACACACACACACACCATATAGTTCTCTAAGGACCTGGAACAGCCTGCCAGGCCTGAGCACTTCATGTGATAGGTAGACATTAATTGTAGTTTTTGTAGTAGCCTGGCCATTTTATCTGAATTTAAAACCTTAATTTCTATGCCGAATTCCTTTAACAGGCTTTCTCAGTCTTTCACACTTCTCTGGGGGAATATTTCCTCCATATTGTGGTTTTAATTCTAAGCTGCCTCTTGCTTATTTTCTCCTTTTTCTTGGATCCTCTATTTTAGCTCTTCATTTTCTTGACTTTGTTGATTATTTTTAAGACTCTGGCTTTCTATAGGCCACTCACGGTGGCCTGGGATGAATGGCCAGCCAGTGGCCCTCAGTGTGAGTGGGCTCACATCTCTTAGGGACATAACTCAAGTGTGGACTGATGCTCCACAGTGTGAGTTTGTGTGGGGCCTTGAAGGAGGGGGGCTTAGGGGAGGAGGGGACAGGGTGTGCCCTCAGGAGGAACAGGGAGAAGGTGATATCAGGCTAACCTGGTTATCATCAATTTGTGGGGCCGTCAACAGGGACAACTGAAGTACAGCTTAGAGCAGCTGGTGCCACAGTGACCTTCAGGCGCTGCTGCGCAGTGGCTCTGTGTAAAAACTGTGACATAGAGATAGCTCGTGTGGGGGATGCACTTTGAAAGAGAAATACTACAGGACCAGGGGCCTTCAAGACCCAGCTGTTTGTTGACTGAACCATGCTTGTTACAAGCCTCATGCCCAGCGTCAACCTGGCACCATGCCACACACCATCACGTCTGCCCTAATGGAGTGGACCCACATAAAAAGTCGGGTGTGGTGGCACATGCTTGTAATTCCAGAGCTGGGGGTGCAGAGCTAGGTGAGTCCCCCGGGCTCTCTGGACAGCCAGCCTCGTCTAATGAGTGGTCACCAGGCCAATGAGAGACCCTGCCTCAAAAAACCCAAGGAGCATAGTGCCTGAGGAACGACAGCTGAGGCTGCCCTCTGGCTTCCCCGCACGGGTATGCACACGCTCAAACACAAACAAGAATGAAGAAAGAGACGTAAACAAACAACTCTCCCTCAGAGTCTGGCTGTCAGGGGCCGCGTCTTGTTGGCAGACATGCTCAGTGCCCCACTAAACTCCTGCGTCCTTGAAGAGATTTCCCTCTGTCCCTGTATGTTAGCTCAGTCTCCCTGGTGACACCTCTGCCCTTTTGTTACCGTCTCTATCGAGTTGTGACTTGTCTGAGAATTCGGCTGGAAGACTCGGGCTCCCTCCAGTAAATCCATCGGGGGAGCATCCATGCTGAAGTCAGGCTTTGAATGGACCAGGTAAGGCTGGGCCTGTGGATCTGTGTGCACACAGCTTCTCCTTCACTTAGGACTTGAGCTCGGCTCCTGTGCTCTCAAGAACAACCCCCCAGGGTTCCCACCGAGGCACGGAAGCCAGGATAGCTGTCCACACACCCTGACTGGACCCAGAGCCCTCAGCCTCCTGTAGCTGACTCACGGCCCTTTTCTTGTTTTCTGACCAGGAATCTCACATCATTACTGCTGAAGTCGGAGAAAAGTGTGAAGCCATAGGCGTGAGGCTCCTGCACCTGGAAGACCAGCTTCACAGGGCGAGCCACAGTCACGATGAAGCTCTCTTTCATATCCTTTCCACCTTTCAGAAGTCACTTTGCAAAAGAAAGCCTAAAAATATTCGGTGCTTCCCCACGCCTCCGCAGATGCTGGTCTGTGGTCCAGCTCCTCCTGGATGTGAGCTGACTGTGGATAGAGCATTTCCCCTGTGTGGTTGTAGTGGACAGCCAGAAAGAAATGTCACTGGCTTCCCTCCTTAAGGTCCTTTTCCATGCCAAGGGTCCCAAAGCCTTCTGGGGGGGTCCTGTGCCCCGCCTTCTGTGTGCAGTAGATAGAGGGCACCCTTGTTCTGACGACCGACACACTCTCACGGTGAAGGGTCACATGGTCCTTCCTGGTTCTATTTTCTTGCACTCACAATCTTAGTGCCACATCTACAGACACCCACATCAAAGCTAGCTGCCCTAGTCAGGCGGCAAGGGGACACGCGGGCTCAGCCATGTATGCAACGGCAGCACAGGTCCCTGGACATGTGTGCACGCCATGTGTCATCAGTGAGCCCTGTGGAAGAGCGTGATGGCGTCTGTCCCAGTTTCCTGTCCAGTTGCCGGGATAAAAACACCCGGACCAAAAGCAGCTCGGGGCAGGACAGGGTTCACTGCCTCACACTTCCTGGTTAACTGTCAAGGTGGGAACTGAAGGGGCTGCTCTCGTCACGCACACCCACAGCCAAGGGCAGAGAGGAACAAGCGCTCCCACACTGCCTACTTGCTTTCCTCTCTTGTACAGCTCAGGGTCTAGCCTAGGGAATGCGCCACCCACCGTGGGCTTTCCTGTTTCCATCAACAGCCAAGACAGCCCCCCCGCAGGCCAATCCGATGTAGACAAGTCTCCATCAACAGCCAAGACAGCCCCCCCGCAAGCCAGCCAGATGTAGACAAGTCTCCATCAACAGCCAAGACAGCCCCCCGCAAGCCAACCCGATGTAGACAAGTCTTCAACTGAGGCTCGCTTCTCGGACGTCGTTAAAGAGTTAACCACTTCGGGACCGGATGGGGAAGGCACACTTTGCCCGCTCTGAATCTTGCTCTTACAAGTGGTCCCTCCTTGGCGATAGTTGCTTCCTTGTGTGCTGCTCTCTGTTCAGTAGCCTGGCTTAAACATGTGGGAAATTCAGGCATTCTGGCCTTTGCTTCTCAATGCCTGACTTTTTAGCACTTTATTCCTATTTTACTTTACCTTTGTGCATATAGTTAAGCAGCTTTGAACCGTCAAATATTGTTCTTATTCAGAGGAACTCGATGTTTGGCTAATGATGGCGTCAGCAGGCAATGGCTTGAATGTCCACATTTTTAAAAACACTCTGTTTTGCACAGCTCTCTGCCTCTTCCAATTCCAGATGTAACCTGCCCAGTTGGCCCAGGAAGCAGGAGGAGACACGTTAGCTGATCATACAGACTTGAAGTCTTCTGGGGACGTGGTGTCTATGGCAGGACAGCACCAGAGACTGAGGGGCGCCCCAGGCCTGCTGGGGTGTGGAGTGCTTGGAACAGCTGAGAGGGACATGGCTGCTGATGCAGGCTGCCACTGTGGGAGGGCGCGGTAGCTGGTGATGTCTGTCATGCATGGTGATGGGAGTTTGTGGTGTGAATTTTCCATCTGCTCAGGAAGCAGAGATCCCCACTAGAGGTGGGGGTTGGGGAGTCCAGGATTAGGACTCTCAAGGCCCATCTTCTGGGACATGCTTACACCAGCCAGGAGCCGCCTTTTAAAAGGGCCACAGCCCCCCCCCCCCCCACAGCACTACCTGAGGCAGAGCAAGTGTTCAAGCATCTGAGCCTGTCCAGGACGGCTCGTGCCCCGAGGAGCAGAAGCCCTGGGCTGGGTAGTGAGTCAGCCCTCCTGGGGTAACAACTCCAGCAGGACCCGGTTCACTCCAGCTTTCCTCGGAAGCCGCGGCCCTGCTCTGTGTCACTGAGCGAGAATAACAGACAGGATGTGTCTTCAAACCCCGGGAAGCAGCACTTGGATTTGAGTGTGACAATGGGCCCAAGACAGGAAGCCGTGTTCACAGTGCCCTGTGGGATTCCGCAACACACAAAAGCTGTTGTTTCAAATTAGAGTTTATCAAGGCATCGGAAGAGGCTGCAGGACTCCCCTCAGCCAAACTCCGGCTGTGTGTGTTCTCACTTGTGATCAAAGGCATGACGCAGAGTGCGGCTGACATGAAAGCTTGCCACCAATAACACAGAAGAGCAGCGCGCAAGGGTGTGGTCTCACTTGATTCCATTAAGCACGCTGCCAGGACCCACTGTGTGCAAGGAGCAGCCGACTCGTGTCCGATGCAGGTCCACGCTGGAATGTGCTGATGTGAGCCCACGCCAATACCTCTCGGGAGGACTTGGGCCCCAGATGCCGTGGCTGTCCATCCTTGCTTGGGCAGGTCCTTATCGCCAGCAAGCCACAAGCCCACAGAGCACAGATGGAGGTGGTGTGCCAGTGTGACACACACAGAGGGGGCGGGCGGGGAACATGCTTCTGAGCCTTCTGAACAGTTCTTGTGCAGTCTGTCAGCACCACAGCAGCCTGGCGGGTGGGAGGAGGGCTGGGTTGGCAGATTCGGGGACAGGGGAGACAGAGAGGCTGCTTCCTTGCCATCCTGGCGGGCTGCCTCAGGTATGAGCATTGCGAACACTTCAGACCAGCACCCCGGGTGACCCCGAGCATCTGCTCTGTTAACTGGCTGAGCATCGGTGGGGAGGGGCACGTGATGCCACGGGGGGGGGGGGGCAGAACTGGGATGGGCCATCATCGCTGCTAGGCATGCTGGGTAGCCATCAGCAGCAGCCTGAACCTATCACAGATTCTGGGTTCTAATGAGCAGCTCCACTCCAAAAACCCCTTAGAGTCTGTGCAACTGCTCTCCCACGGTCAGGATGCTTTAACTGGAGAGCTTTTAGGCTCGGTGAATTCTTAAGCAGCTTTTTTCCTTTCTCCTTTGACTTCCATAGCTCACTAGAGGAGGAAAGGAAGCATGGCGTAACCTGGCACCCTTCAGAGCCCGAGGCAGTTCTGCCAGCCTCTGCTGAGTCATGGATGCGCAAGGATCAGGATGATTCTATTTGCATGGCATTTGCATCCCTGTCCAGAAGCCCTCTTGGGAGCCCATTCTCTCCGCTCATTGGGAATGCACGGGTGCCCAATTGATTCGTCTTGCTGGCCTTGATGGCATGCAGAGAATAAATGTATGCAGGCTCATGCATAAACTCCACAGCCCCAAAGGGCTCCTGTCTGGTTCCACTTTCCAGTGTGTAGCCTGAAGAGGCCAAGGTGACAGAGCTGAGGGATGATTGCCCTGCCTCCTTGGAAATGTTCTTTTGCCTCCGAAACCAAAGAGCAGAAAGGACGTCTGCGAAGATCTTCAGTGACTCATAGCGGGAGAGTGGAGAGCCGGGCAGGCTGCTCTCTGAGGCGCCGTGCATGACCCGCTGAGGAGGGTAATGGGCCTCCTGCTGAGGCTTGGAGCACACAGTGTGTGCAGACCAGGATGACCTCTGCTGCCAGGGGCATGCAGTGTGGATTTAGCACAAGCTCGGTGACACAATCTCTCTGTGCAAGCGGCGTGTCCTTTTGCCACCAGTGGACAGGGGCTGGGTCAGGTGTCGCCAGGCTCTTGGTGTCTTATTCAGAGCACCGAAATTACTATACACAGGTTTGTGGAAGGAGCAAACCTTCTTCACAGAAAGTGGTAGTCCAGTTCAGAGAACACAGAAGACAGAAAGTACAGTTTGGGGCAGCATTGCCGGCACTCCAGGGCCCTGATTGTCATCTCAGGCTTCTTCTCGTGGGGTTCGAGAGGGGTTATTTGGTTTCTAAGAATGTGATTTGTGTAGTTCTCTATTATAACTGGCATATTTTAAGTTGAATAACCATTTCTCTCATCCCTTCCCATAATGCATCTGATGTTAATCATGTGCATGCCAGATTAGGCAAAGGCATAAGATGGAAAATAGGAGATCCTCCCTTAAAAGTTCACTCTGAGGACAAGTTTTCCTTATTGTATGTGTATCTAAAACCGTGTATCTAAAACCAGTCCAGGCCTGACCAGCACTCCTGCCCTGCTACTGCCATAGTTGCTCAGAGCTGGGTGTGCCTGCAGCTGCGTGAGGTGAGGCTGCCTATAGGGGCATTATCTGCAGGGATGGATGTGCATACCCCCACTTGCAGGTGAGAGTCCTGGGTTGCCAAGTGCATTGCTAGAAGAGAGCTGCATGCAGAGCCCAAGCCAAGTGGGGTCCCGGCGGCTAAGTGATTCCCTGTGCTTGCCTACTTCCTGGGTGGGGGCAGGGCTTGCCTCCTAACCGGCTCCCCAGACCGGTCACATGTCTGCTGTAGACCTCAATGGCTCCAAAGGACCATGTGTTGCCTTCAATCCCAGCTACCTGGGAGGGCGAGGCAGGAGGATCTCAGGTTCAAGGCTAGCCTTAGCAGCTTTCTGAGATCCTGTCTCAGAATAAAATATTAAAAGAGACGGGGGATGGAACTCAGTGTTGCAACACAAAGCTATGGGTTCAATTCCCAGCACCTCGCTCCCCAAGAAAACACAGCAGTGAAAAGTAGAGCAGTTCAGGTCTCTTGAAGACCTACTGTGTGCACTGTACATCTTTGTGTGTGTCGGGGGTCAGAGATTGGCATCAGATCTCTTCTTCAGTCGCTTTTTGATTTTTAGAACAAGGTCCCTCACTGACCCTGGCAATCTCCACTTCAGCGAGCTCGGCTGGCCAACCAGTCTCAGGACTCACCCTGTGTCTACCCTCGCACTGGGTGACATATGCCACCATTCCCGGCTTTCCACATAGGTGCTAGGTGCTGGAACTTAGGTCTCCACGCTTACCTAAGCCAGAGTTTGCCAACTGAGATATCTCCCCAGCTCTGAAGACCTGCTTTTTTACTAAACTATCAGAATGGCCACCAGGAAACCCCACTGAAAGGAAAACATTCCGTTTCTGTCATATAGTCCATGCACAATTTCCTGGTCCTTGCCAATGGCTGCCTCCCCGGTAGTGTGGCCTTACAGCCGCATCCCTGGTGCTCTAACGTCTCCTGCCCAGTCAACAGCACAGATGTTTCAACAGATCACCTGCTTGCCTCAGAGGGTGGCATGATCTAAGGCGGCACGGCTGGTCTGGGGTGTTGGGCAGAAGTATCTGGAAGATGCCCGGGTGTATGTCCTCCTGATGTTACGATCGATAATATAACGCTTTTCTTAGCCACCCCAGATGCCTGGCAGTGCTGGAGGACTCGGATCCCAGCTGTTTAGAGTCATGCGGCTCAGGTCTGTAAGACTCAGCCAGCTCCTTGGGGACATGTTTTTGCATGGCTGCAGTTGACTCTGAAGCCGGGCTTGGATTTCTCCAGCACTTTGCCAGAGACCAAGGTCACGTGTGTCAGTGCACGTCAGCCTTGAGCTGGTTGTGTTCCTGATGCAGGAGTCAAGTGCCAGCCCTGCTCTGCTGCTTGGCAGCCCAAAGATCTCACTTTGGGGCTGGGGCTGTAGCTTAGTTGGTAAAGTACTTGCCTGGAATGCACAAGGTCCTGAGTTTTGATCCCTCACACTCACATGACTGCACAGCTGGCCAGCACTGTGACCCCAGAAGACAGAGGCGGAAGCAGGAAGAGCTCAGGGGCTGCCTCAGCTTCCTAGTGAGTTTGAAGCCAGAGATACAAGAGGTCCTGTCAAAGAAAAGAAGGAAAGGAGGAAGGGAAGGGAAAAAGGCAAAGGAGAGAGGGAGGAGGAGAAAAAGGAGATGACCTTGCTGAGATTATAGTTTAATTTTTTCTGTATATCCGTGAGACAGTGTTACAGAAATATGTTTCAGATGCGTGGTTTGGTGTGGCCCTGAATGCACAGTGCTAGCCTGGAGCCCATTTCCCTTCCCTGGCCTCATAGCTTCTCCTTCACTGTGTCCCAAATTGAGTCCTTAGGCTCAGTTTAGCGTACAACCCTGCGACGCCAACCTGAGCTACATTGCAAGAGACAGACAAAACAACAGCTCAGTCCTCAACTCCTCTCCCTCCCCACGCACATCTTCCCTGCGGTTTTCTCACACACTACAACCTGTTTTCACAAGTCTTTGTTCAGATCAGTTATCAGGGAGATCTTCTCAGTACCTTGCCCATTCAGAGTCCTGAGTCTTTCTCCCCCTCACAGCCACTGCCCTGAGCTCCTCGTTAGCCTCCTCCCCTCAATGCATCCTCTGCGGGTGCGCTGACTCCCAGGCTGCCATCTGCCTGGAGATCTCCACACAGCCAGCCTCCCTCCACATGCCTTCATGTTTGCAGTCTGCTCCTCACAGGCACTCACACCCACCATGAGCCAGTTCTGGGCTGCTGGAGGGTTGGGGGACACGAGGCAAAGCAACAGCCAACTCTATGAATGAGAGAAGAGAGAACTCTGTGTGCACATTCCTTTCTCCCCAGGTATAGCGAGTTACAGTTGTGAGCGTGAGAGTAAGGCAGGTGCACGGAGCGTCTGAGAGGCACGGGCAGGGATTTAGGCATCCCCCCACCAGGCCTGTCTGGAAGGTTTCACCACTGCACCCTCCTGGGATAGGTTTCCAGCCATAAGTGGCTTATGTCTGGGACATTTCTTCCATAATTACCTTATAGAACCGCCTCCCTTCATGCTTTATTCTGGACTCCTCCATCTCAGCGCACACCAACTGTTTTACACCTCCACCCCACTCCCTCACATGCACAAGGCGAGGCTGAGGGCAAAGGGATGGTATTTTGTAAATATAAACATGATTTTTAAAATATTTGAGTGTGTTAAAATATTGGGTATATTTTTAAAAATAATTATGTGTATGTGTCTGTCTCTCTCTGTGTCTATTTGTGTGTTTGTGTGCCTGTCTGTCTCTGTGTCTGTCTGTGTGTGTATGTGTGCCTGTCTGTGTATGCATGTGTATGTGTCTGTCTATCTGTGTCTGTGTGTGTGAGCGCAGGTACCTGCAGAGGTCAGGAAAGGGTATCCGATCCCTGGACCTGGAGTTCTGTCGTTGTGGGCCACATGATGTCGGTGCTGGGAACTGAAGTGGGGAGTCTTCTGCAAGAGCAGCAAGTGTTCCCAACTGCTGGGTGAGATCCCCAGCCCCTGTGGACGGGATTTTAACTGTGTTAGTGATTCATGTGCCAAAGGCTTTGTGAGGTGTTCAGGCTTTGTGATGGGAAATAAGCCATAAACTTATTTTTTATCTTAGGCAAAGGCATAAGATGGAAAATAGGGGACCCTCCCTTAAAAGTTCACTCTGAGGACAAGTTTTCCTTATTGTATGTGTATCTAAAACCAGTCCGGGCCTGACCAGCACTCCTGCCCTGCTACTGCCATAGTTGCTCAGAGCTGGGTGTGCCTGCAGCTGCGTGAGGTGAGGCTGCCCATAGGGGCATTATCTGCAGGGATGGATGTGCATACCCCCACTTGCAGGTGAGAGTCCTGGGTTGCCAAGTGCATTGCTAGAAGAGAGCTGCATGCAGAGCCCAAGCCAAGCGGGGTCACACAAGTCACCATTTCTCTCTGTCTCAGCCTGTCTCTCTGCCTGTCTGTCTGTCTGTCTGTCTCTCTCTCTCTCACACACACACACACACACATGCACACGCACACATACACACACGTACAACCTTAGGCCCTGCCTCTGTGACTAAGCTGTGAGACTCTATATTTTACAGATGGGACAATTAAATACACATGAGGTGATTTCCATCGTCCCAGGGGTCTTACATTCTCAGATCCCATCTCACTGACTCTCTGGTGCAATAATGGAAATTATTATGTGTGAAGTTGATGTGTAAATTTAATTTTATGATTTAGTCTTTTCCTCTGGTGGCTTTTCTCTGTCTTCAGGCTTTTTAGTTTGCTCTGTGGTCCCAGAAGTTTTCTGAGCATCCCTTTTTGGAGTCATTTCTCTCTGTCAGGTCCTGGCCATTACTTAGCAGAGTACAGAGAGCGCTGTGTACGCCCAGAGACAACCCCAGGACACTGTCAGGATCCAGAGCCCTCTGCATACTCTACTTACCTCTCACAAGAGACCAGAGCTTGTGACAAACTGCAGCTTGGCGGTCAGTCTTGGACACAGGCTAGTATGAAGTCATGTGACTCCTCCCAGTTAGCAGGGGGATGGGGGAAAACAGAACTTCTTACAACAAACCCAAAGGCATTTTAGCAGATCCCTTCCTCCCTGCCCTGCCTGTACTGCTCTTCTTCCCTTCAAGTTTAAGCGCAGATCATGGACCATCCTGGGAGTGTGAGCACCTGACACAACAGGTGAAATCTGCTGACGCTCCCAGGAGACAAAAAGTTCCTGAACTTTCCAGGGTGGATTAGCAATTCTGTTTGGGAAGGCTCATTTGCATAATTCCCAAGATCCTCTGGAGCTTCTTATTATAAAAAGATAGGGAGAATTTTATTAGTTATGCCCTAAGGGTGTGGCTTTCTTAGGACTGTGTTGACACTGAGCCAGAGGCAAACAGCAGTGCATGTGGCCTGTGGCCTGTGGCCTGTGGCCTGTGGGGCCTGCACTATCCCCAAACTCAGCTTCCTCCATGGCTGTCCTCATGGTGGCTTGCCCTCACCTGAAGAATTCCGCATAGTTAGGGGCTATCAACTTGTTTCACCTTTCCCATCATCTCTATGGGATGAGGTTGCACTCATTTGCAGCACCATCTAACTCTTAGAGTTCTGAAGGAGGCACAGAGGACCTGGTTACCCAGGAACAGAAAGCTCCTGCTGGCTAAGCGTTTTGCTTGAATGCCCAGGCAGCGATTTCTTGGGGCAGCGCTTGTCTGTCCCACGCTACCATTTGCTGAGGTCTTTGTGGCTGTTCTCCTTTACAGATCAGGAAATCAGCAGCTCATGCATTCAAATCAATGGCCCAGTCTCCCAACCCAGACAGCAGATGAGCCTTTCACTCCACACTGAATGAATGGCTGCAGCTAGAGCCCAGGGTGGCCAGTCTTTGTTCCAGGGGCTGGACCGGCCCTTGTGAGCAGGGACCGCAGGCCCTGGCACTGAGCTGGCTGGCTGCTAATGCCAAGTGTGCCCTCTGTGCACATGGCTGATGTTGTGGGTTCCCCTCTCGGTGGCCCTAACTCCCCACTGTCAGAGCAGTTGGATGGGACAGTTGCCCCCCCCCCAGCGTAGGGCCTGGCAGCTCTGTGGCCACTGTCAAGGTCACTGAGTGGCTGAGTTGGACATCTATCTCAGGTCGGCCGCTGAGTCTTTCCTCAAAGTTTGAAAGTTGACGACCTTGGCCCTGCGGAAGTCATGGTGGTTTTCTTAGAAGGGAAATAGAAAACTGACAACAATATTTAATCTCTGGAGTTCGGAAGAGCGTGGAGCTGAGATTCAGTGTCGGGGCCCACCTGCTCTGGGCAGGCTGGCTTGCTCGCACAGGCCCTGCGGAGGGTGTGCAGAGCCGGGTCCTCCTCCTCGTGTGCTCCTTAACAACATCCACAGTCCCTCCAGGGGCAGCTCCAGATGGTGAAGGAAACGCTGCAGGCCATGATGCTGCAGCTCCAGCCAACAAAGGAGGCAGGCGGGGAGGCCGCACCTTCCCAGCAGACAGCTGGTGCTCAGGGAGCGGAGGCCTGAGGTGTGAGCAGGCTTGGGAGCAGGGACGGGGCCAGCCACATGGCGTCCTTGTGGAGTGGGGGCTGGGAAGGAGACAGGCCACATGCTGCCGGTGTAGAGTTCCAGGGCATGGAGAGAGCCCAATGCCCAGTGCCGCTCTGGCATAGCCACGCCCCCCTGCCCCGCCCATGTGTCTGGACTGATTCCAAAACACAGACCTTGCTGTCCTCCAGTGGGAAAGTGGCCCACGCTTATCACAGACTGAGACGGGAAGAGGCTTGCTACTCACTCTCCCGATTGTCCCCTGCGTGAGGGGAGCATCTAGCACAGGAGCCGATCGACTTTCCATCTTGGCCCCAACTAAATTCTCCTGGAATTTGTCTCTTTTCTTACCACCATGTTTGCTTTCCCTGCAGCCTGGTCTTTCTCCATTCGAAACCAAACCTGAGATGGCTGCTGCACTTGTCTTCACAGGAACTCCAACGCCTGCGGCCCTCGAACCTCATGTCTGTGCAGGTGCATAGCTCCTGGTCCGCAGCTCCCGGTCCGCTTCCCTCTGCTCAGCCTCAGGAGGTGCCCACAGGTGCCCCCTCAGCGCCTCTGTGTTCTCTGGCAATGGCTGCAGCTCAGACAGCCTACAGAACATGGGTTCCCCGAGGCAATGTGGACTCAGGCAGCTCACTGACGGTGGATTGCAGCAGGTTCCTGTGGATTGCTCCTTGAGATCAACTGAGACTCCTGCTGAGGAAACTACAGGCAGGTTGTTCAAGTGGGATCAAGAGGTGTGGAAAAACTGCCTGGCGAAAGCAACTTGGTACAATAGAGAGCAGGGAGGAAGGAAGGAAGGAGGAAGGAAGGAAGGAAGGAAGGAAGGAAGGAAGGAAGGAAGGAAGGAAGGAAGGGTGATCGTGAGGCAGCTAGCTATTCGCACTGTGTCCTTGGCTAGGAAGCAGAGAGAGCGATTCATGTTGCTTTAATCTCTTCCTCCTTTTGATTCAGTACAAAATCTGAGCCCATGTGCTCCTGACACCCACATTTGCGGTGAGTTTTTCCTCAGTCAAATCTCTTTGGAAACACCCTTACGGACATGCTCAGAGCGTTGCCTCCTGGGTGACTGAGCCCAGTCATGATGACAACCGTGAACTACCACAGGAGGGCACCTCAGAGATACAAGTCTGTCTGGTGAGACCCTGGCGTCATTACTCCTGCTCCAGAGCCATAGATGAACTCGGTTAGCCTCCCTGCAAGAGGGCTGGCCTGATAAGCCCACCGGCTTCCGTCCAGCCCAACACTCCCAACCCTAATGGGGTTTGCATTTCCTCACGCAACCTGCTCATCCCGGAAGTCTTGGGGTACCCTGTTCTGCACACTCTGGGATGACCTGAATCTTGGAGACCAAGACCAGCATTCTCAGCTGTTGAGCTTAGTGCGGTCCCACACACCTGGCCAAGCGTTTCACCCTTCCTGCACACTCTGCTGTTTCTGGACGGCGCCTGGCGCTTCTCCAAGCCTTCCAGGACGAGGACCACTTTGCCCGGAGCTGAAGAAAAGCTTGTTCACCGATTTCCCGCAGTGTCATCTGAACAATTTTGAAGCTACATTTTGCATATTCGAATGAGAATTATGTTTAATTTGTTCCCAGACTGATGTTTTGATAATGAATCAAGTTCCTGAATCGTTTGTAACTGTGTCTCTAAGGGTCTGGTGAAGCAGTCACATGGCCCCTGGAGCCCCCAAATCCTTGGCATAATTCTAGTAAAGCAAACTCGAAGCCAGGATCACTCCCTGTTACCGAGGACATTCTTTGCTACTTTCAAAAGGAGCTTCCCAGCGTGAGTCACCTAACACTGCTAGCCTGGGCATGTTATGTTATTCTGATGCCATGCTGTGAGGTCACCAAGCATTGGAAAGCTTAAGGGACCACTGGGCTCTGTGGTACAGGAGGAGAGACCCTGAGACTCATGGGCCTTGGAGTGCCATCCAGGTTCAGTGATGAAGGCTGCTGTCTTCTGTGACCTCATGGCCTTCTCATGACAACCTTCCCCGGATTGGCCACTTGGGTCCTAGGAGATCCAGGACCTGTGCACCCTCAATGATAGGACAAGAAAGGTTTTTATAGGCCACATAAAATGCTCAAGAGAGGTTGCAACTTGGGCTTAGACTATTATGAGATGACCAAGACCCCAGCAAAGATGTGAGTTGAAAGAGGCAGCTTATCCTTTTTGTAACAAATGACACAATCTCATTTTTCATTATTGTATGTATATATGTTATAAATAGGCTATATTGTCCTATCAACTCATATGCTGACAGACAGAGTTCATAACCCGTCTGTCATGAGCAGCCTCTGGTCTCACTGTGATGTTCAGCAAGGGAGGAAATGGTACTTGGCACCTTGATGCGGAGCTGGGCCTCAGAGGTCACCAGCATGAGCATCTTCATTACCTCATCATCGCCAGGTCTAGACCCTGAAACTTCAGAGAACTGACCATTCCCTGAATCGGGTTAATATGCCACCATGGATCCCAGTCTTGCTTTTCTTGGTGATCAGGTGCGCTCCTGCCGCAGGAATGAGTGTGGGTGGGCACCACGCTGAGCCCTTCACCGCAGGGCCTCAGCTTGAGGAGTGGGCCCTACAGATGGTGCTCGTAGGCCTCAGGAAGAGAAAGCCCCTTCCCGGCGCTCAGCGTTGGCTGCAGAGAAGGGCGCCGGGGCGTCCTGAGCACCACAGGCTGTGCTCCTAACCAGGAGCCTTTCTAAAGTGCCTTTGATGTCCTCGCTGCACTTTGGGCTATGAAACGCATTCACCAGCAAAACTCCATGCCCGCCCTGTGAATTTCTCCCGAGGGTCACTGAACTCGGGGCAACTCCAACCCCCCCCAGCAAACCCCACCATGTAGCCTGGCTCATATTGGCTACAGCAGCTCCCACCTCTATCTACCGTCCCGACCCAGCTTTTCCCAGTCACTGCAAGGACTATTCCAGGAGCTGCCACTCACAGCCTCATACTGGGTGGGTTTCTGGAAGCCTTCTGTGTAAGCGGGGTTCCTTACCTGTCCGTCACTGTGGGCACCATGCCCACGTTCTGTGGGCGACAGCAAGCACACAGACACTGCTCAGCTTTCTCTTGTGTACACAACTGACCTTTGTTTTTAAAGCCACCACTTTATTTGATCTTTGAATTTTTTCATGTAAGTTATTGCTTTATTCAGTGTCCTGCTTGTTATGTGAAATAAAAACTGATGCTGGAGCCACGGTGCTCCTTGTGGTCATTGTGTTCTGGAGCAGAGGTGATAGAAGTGGGTCACAGCGGTTCCTCTCACCAATCTCTGACAGGAGAGTTAATCAGCTGTGTGTTTACGTACACGAACCCTAGGATTTGCAATAAAGTTATGGTGTAAAATCATGTGTTTATATATTCAGATGTCCACAAATAGAAAAACCTGTCCCAGACTCCTTGACTGAGCTGAAAACAAAAGTGGCCTTGCAACATTTGCTCAGCCATGTTTGTAGCAGCTTTATTTGTAATGGCCAGAACCTGGAAACAACCCAGATGTCCATCAACGGAGGAACGGACACAGAAATTGTGGTATTTTTACACAATGGAACACTACTCAGCAATCAAAAACGAGGAAATCATGAAATTTGCAGGCAAATGGTGGGACCTAGGAAAGATCATTCTGACTGAGGTATCCCAGAAGGAGAAAGACACACATTGTATATACTCATTTATATAGACCTATAAGATATGATAAACATAATGAAATCTATACACCTAAAGAAGTTAAACAAGAAAGAAGACCTGGGGTAAAATGATCAATCCTCACTTAGAAAGACAAATGGGATGTGCATTGGACATAGGAGAAAACAAGTAACACGACAGGAGCCTACAGCAGAGGGCCCCTGAAAGACTCTACCTAGCAGTGTATCAAAGCAGATACTAAGACTCATAACCAAACCTTCGGCAGAGTACAGGGAATCATATGAAAGAAGGGGGAGTTAGTATGATGTGGAGAGGATAGGAGCTCCACAAGGACCAAATCTGTCTGGACACAGGGGTCTTTTCTGAGACTGACACTCCACCAAGGACCATGTATGGATATAACCTAGAACCTCTGCTCGGATGAAGTCGTGGTAGCTCAGTAACCAATTCATTTTCCCTAGTAAGGGGAACAGGGACTATTTCTGACAGGAACTCAATGGTAGGCTCTTTGACCTCCCCATCCCCCAAGGGAGTACCAGTCCTGTTAGGCCACAGAGGAGGACTTTGCAGCCAGTCCTGAAGATACCTGATAAAACACAAACACGGTCAGATGAAAGGGGAGGAGGTCCTCCCCAATTAGTGGTCTTGGAAAGGGGCAGGGAAGAGATGAGGGAGGGAAGGAATGAGGGAGCGGGATACAGCTGGGATACAGAGTTAATAAAATGTAACTAATAAAAAAAAAAAGTGGCCTTGGCTCATGGGAACAAGGCAAGAGCCCCATGAACACCAGCCAGAGAAGCAGGCTGATTCAGTGAAATCTGAGAAGTATATGAGGGCTGGGACTGGGAAGGAAGAAATGTGAGCTCAACAGCACTGTGAGTGGATGGCTTAATGGAAAGCTTCGCCATTAACCGGCCAGAATTAACCTTCCTCTACAGTCAGAGCAGACTCCTTCTCAGTAACAATAAAATAGAAGCAGCGTGGAATGTGGGACGAGGAGAGAGTGTCTGCAGTCCAGTGCTTGGGATGTGGAAGCAGGAAATAAAAGTCAGTCTTGGCTATGAGACACACACACACAGAGACAGAGAGATGGGGGAGAGAGAGAGAGAGCGAGAGGCAAGTCTTGAATGACAGACATATAAAGATGAGAGATGTTGGGCCAAGGAGCTTTCTGCCTCCCACAGCCCCTTCAGAGCCGCTCACAGCCAGCGCTCGGTTCATTTCTAGGCGTGCTTTGAGCTGTCCTGTCACACACACTTTCCTACCGTGGAGAAGAGGTTATGACCAACAGCCACACTCAGGACAGCCCAGAAAATTTCTTGACAGTGCTGGTTGGCTTCTGCCACCTGGACACACAGACCTCTGTGACGAAGGCAGCTCAGCTAAGGCCCACAAGAGCAGCCTGCAGGCACGCTGGGGTGCATGTTCTTGCGTCGTGACCGATGTGGGAGAATCCAACTCTCATGGCCTGTGCTGCCCCTGGGCTGTGTAAGAAAGTGGGCTGAGCAAGGCAGGAGAAGCAGGCTAGCGAGCAGCATTCCTCCATGGCCTCGGCTTCCATTTCCACGTCACCTCCCTGACCTGTCTCCCTCGGGCGGAGTGTGACCTGAGAATCATAAGCTGGTAAAACCCTCCCTTCCCGTTTCTTTTGGTCTTTACCACAGCGGCAGAAAGCTGAAGACACTGACTTCCCTTGTATCTCCAGGGCAGAATGATTCCTTGAGTCCAGTAGCGCCGCCTTTGTGGTGGGGATGAGCCTGCCCCAGGCTCCTCTCCCTCCCTCACGGAAACATTGAATGCTCACTTCTGGAACTTCTGGTTTTAAATCTGTGTAAATGCTGACCCTAACACTATGGAGAGACACAGAAATGACTTTCCACAGCACTATGACAGGGTGTTTTATTTGTTTTGAGAGAGGGTCTCACGTCTCCCTGAATTCATTATGCATCAGAGGATGACCCTGAGCCTCTGATTCTCTGGCCTTCATCTCCACAGTACTCGTTACAGGCGTGCACCACCACTGCCCGCTCCACACGGGACTTCGGCATGGTCCGCAGCCCTCTGCTCCACTCAGCGTGCTCTAACTCCCACCAGCTGCTTTTCGCTCTTTTCGGTGTGCACATTTCCAGTGTGCTGTGGAAGCGCTGTTAGGGTTGTTCTTACTGCACACAGTGTTTCGCCGACTTGGTCAGGTATAACTTAAATGTTCTCAAGCAACTGGCGTTGCGTTCTCTGCCATTACAGTCAGTGCGGCAGGGACAGCACCCTGCGGCCTTCCTAGTCTTTGAACTGGGCCCTGACACGCGCACCCCCCCCCCCACCAGGCAGCACTGCTGACTCAGCCCCTGTAGTTCCCACATGCATTTCAACACCAGACCTCTGCTTGGCGGTTTCCCTTCACCTCCCCCAACCTCAGTGAACTCTTTTTCCTAATTTTGGAAATATCCTGCACTTGACAATTTTGTTACCCGTATGTCCTTTCTCTCCTTCTTCTTTGCCCATCCTCTGTAGAGGAAGAGGACAGAGTGGCTGGTCCTGTTCGCGGAGCTCAGCTTCATGTGGGGAGCTCAACACGGCTTGAAAGCTGAGCTGCACACACCTGGCTGCTTCATGCCCAGAAAGATCACAGGCCTTCTGCACTGTGGGCAGGCACTGCTGGAGTGGCTGCTGTGACTCTGACCTCAGCTCATCCCTGACATTGTGGGACACTTGTCCCATAAACATTCTGGGGGAGTTTCACGGGTCTGTCCCCTCAGCAGGCCTGGGGCACAGCCACCAGACCCATCCCCAAGGGCAGGCTGAGCCAGGCGGTGGGGCAGGAGCACACATAATCGGGTGCACTGCTGTTGGGCCTGATGGACAGCCTGCACCTCTGTGCCAGCTCCAAGAGGCCGCCTGGTGGGGAGACTGAGGCCAAATTAAACCACTCTCCTTCTGGCCATCACTGCCACCATCTCTCATCACCACCGCTGTCTCTCCTCTTGAACCTCTTTCTTCTCGTCCCGTCTATTAATGTGTGATAAGTGTGGGAAATTTGGAAATCACAGCCATTAATTCAGTCTCTGTGGCTGCTCTCAAGCTTCCCTGAGATCCATTTTTCATTTTGATGTGCTAGCAACAACAACAACAAGCAAACAAACAAACAAAAACCATGAGTCTCTCTTCCGTTGGTCATGGTGAAGGCAGGAAAGATCCCCTCACGTTACTGAAAGGCTCCCCAAAGCAGAGAGACACTGACAGAGACACACTCGATAAATGCTATCCTTCCGCAGACATGGCTGGGAGGTGCCCAAAGTGTGTGCTTGGGTGCGACTTACAGTTTTGTTTTGAACCACGGTGGAGGGGTGAGTGGGATTTTAATACCGGATTTATCCCTCAATCTCACGGAATGGCCTCACAGGTAGACAGAAGGACGGAAGGGCTGACGGAAGGACCGAGCAGCACTGGCACCGCTCCTGAGGACAGCGGAGTGTGGCCGTGTGGCCTTCAGGCGTTTTATGAGCTCTCTGTAGTGTGGGGCACCCACGTGTCTGGGCTGTCAAACCTCTCTGTGTAGACTCGACTGCTGCCTTCTACTTCCGTCTCTTTTCTAAAGAAAACTTTTATTCCGTTTTTACTTATTTGATGTGGCGGCTTGCATATGCCATAGCACACGTGGGGGTCAGTCTTTTCCTCCTGTCATGCAGGCCCTGGGGATTCAGCTCAGGTCGTGAGACTTGCGGCAGATGCCTTTACCCGCTGAGCCATCTTGCCTGCCCACACCTACTCACTGACACTCTCCTGACGCTGGATTGGCCGAATCCAACAGTGTTTCCTGGCCTCACTTGCTCCGCTCTGGAAAGGACTCTGCAGTGCTGTAGCTGACCTCCTGCTGGCCGTCCCTGCTGTCCAGGGCTTGCCCTGCTCGCCTCCTTCCACTACTGTTTCTGTCCTGTGGCTGCTGGGCTCTCTCATAGCGCCGGTTCCATCGTTTTCCTGACGCCAGGGACAGCCTTCCAGCTCCGCTGCTCTCACAATGGTGGGATCAGGGCTCTAGTCTCCTGAGCCTAGGGCTACTCTGGATTCTCGCCATCTCCAACTGTTATAAAGGGATTCTCATGTTTTCTGTGCTTCTACTCTTTCACACTTCAGTTCCCAGTCAAAATTATCTTTCTTGCAACATTATAGCAAAATTATGAAGCAAGCACTCACAGACAAACATGCTGGAATCAGAGTATCTCAGTGACAGTAAAGCACAGCACTGACAGTAAAGTCCAAGCATAGAAAAGGGGCTGTGCTCAGACCTGTGGTTGGGGTTTTTCAGTCTGACAAGCATCTATTGGGCTCCACGAAGTGCTGAGTGCTGGAGTTACAAAGGCTCCTGGCGCCACAGAGTTACGGCCATGCACCCTATCCTGTGGTCTCCACTCTGCACTCGAGGGCCTCAGAGACTTGTCCATGCTGTAAGACCTTCTCCCGTACTTTATTGATTATCCTTGATCAGAAACTGTGGTGGACTGGATTTAGGTGCGCTCAGGAGACACACCTGCATTTGCGAGACTGGAGTGTTCCCAGAGAGGTTTAACTAAAAGGTGAAGAAGTGCCTGGGCTTCTGGCTTGAAGGAAAGAAGGCGGAAAGGAGACGGCGAGCTGACCATTAGTGCTCATCTCTCTCTGCTTCCTGACTGGACGCAACACCAACAGCCGTCCGGGGAGGGGCTTTAGGGGGGGCTGCAGAGGATCTCTCTGCTCTCCTGACAGGGCTGTGGGCCTACAAGTCAAGGCTGGACAGGAGGGAGTGACACTGAGAAGGTAGTGTCTCTCCAGTGGACTCACTCACCAGAGCTCCTACAGGCTGCACGGGCAAAGTCTCAAGAATTGGCGTCCTTCCTAAACTTCATACCATGCCCCTCCTTGGCCAGCATCGTTCTGTCCCTTTCCCATCATGAGTCATTGCTCTGTGTTGGCTTGCTGTTTGTGAAAAGTCTGGACTAATCTCAAACTCATGGTCCTCCTGCCTCAGCCTCCCCGGTGCTGAGGTTAGAGACGCATATCACCAGGTCCATCTTGACACACTCTCGAGAGTCCTAGTTTGCCTCTCTGCTGCTGTGATACAGCACTGACCAGGAGGAAGTTGGGTGGAATTATTACACATTGCTGGCCATGGTCCATCACCAGGGAAGACATGGGAGGAGCCATGCCCAGGAGCCTGGAGGCAGAGCTGAAGCAGACATGCCCACAGGCCAATCTGAGGGATGCAAGGCTTCAGCTGAGGTTTCTTCTTCCCAGATGTAGAAAGTTCTTCGTCAAGTTGGTAAAAACTCACTAGTATGCACACATACACACACACACACACACACACACACACACACACACACGTTACCTTACCAACATCAGCATTAAAGGCTTCTTCACACAGTTGTATCAATTCTACAGCAGAGCTGTGCCTTACAAGAATAATGGCATATTTGCAAACAACTTGCAGGTTAGAGAGTCCAACTTACAAACCCTTCTGCTGGCTCAGTGATAACACACAGCTGGTCCTCAACTAAAGGCATGAACTTCCAACCTCCCAATGCTGAGAGCAGTTTCTCCCATTCTGTAGTCGTGGATGGATCAAGCAGGGCATTGCTTTAGAAGCCAGGGTTTAACCTTGAACAAAAAATACAAGTTTTGCTGCCACAGAAATATCCACTCAATGATAGAAAAACATAACGCAGTGTGTGGCTGTCTAGTACTGTTTGCTGTGGTGTGAGTGGGCTCAACAGTGAATACACGAAGGACAGCCAGTGATTTCTCCTCTCCCAATCTTCCCACAGCCAGTAAGCAGCCCGCTGTGAAGGGTCAGGCTCTAGTGGTCCCTCTGCCTGCCAGCTCGGGAGGCCGGAGGCAGTGGCTGCAGTGGTGGCATTGACAGGACACCGGGAGCTTCCAGCACCGTCTGGCTGCTGCTGCAGGTCTCGGGGATGCCGTGCTTCTCTCTGAGTCTGGCTGTCCTTGCCCGTTCTCCTTCAGCCTCCTCCGATGGCTCGCACCTGCTCTGTGCTATTCTGAGTCCCCCTTCTCAGCGCCAGCCAGCTGTCCACACCAGGTGTGGCCCAGGGAACGCATGGGCCCAAGTAGCTTCACACGTATGTGGGGGATAGATCTGGGTGTGTTCATGTAGGAGGACACGAGGGCTAAGGTGACTCCTTGTCCAGCCCGCTGGGCCCTCTGACCCTGGGCCCCTGGGCCCTGCAGTGCTCTGCTCCATCTTCAGCAGCAGACCGTGGGAGGCTGCTCAAAGACCAGGGCTTCGCAGGCACAGTGCCCTCTGATGGCCAGCCAGGTCAGGAGGGCTGGCACTATTGAGCTGGCACATGGGTCTAGAGCCTCAGACACTATGCTTTCCCTCACCCTCTTCACACACAAACCATCCTGTGTGTGAGGACACACAGAAGTAGCTTTGAAAATGTGAAGGCTCCATTAGCTATGTAAGGCGGCCTGTGATCTGGGAAGGGTTTCCATTGTCATTTCACATGTATACAAATGACACACACTCATACACACAGACATCACACACACACACACAGGTTCAACAA
>REGO01000129.1:1466876-1495676 GCA_010120015.1 Rhombomys opimus
GAAATGACACATATTTTTGTTCTTTTTTTCTTTGTTTTGTTTTTGACAGGTCTCATGTATCCCATGCTGGCTTTGAGTAAGCCCTATTTAAAAAAAAAAGACTGTGTGTTCCTGATTCACCTCTTGCCTCGCCACCACCTGAGTGCTGGGACTTGAGCTATGAGCCTTCACACTGGCTTATTTTGCTTATATTTTTCTGCTCCTTTTATTAACCTATTTTCTCCAAAGTCTCTCTGTTTCTCTGGGTACTGAAATCTTCTTTCATTCTTGACTTTTTGGACTCTCTTGTGAGCCTTAGTCATCTGGCATCTGGTCCTGAAGTGTGGCATAGAAAAGCGGGCCTACTTTTGAAGCCATGACTTCAGGCAGCTACCAGAATGCCAAGGAGCCTTCTGTGGATGCCAGGGCACCCAGCAAGCTTTTCTGCACACTGGTTTCCCCTTCCCTTCCCTTGAAGTTGATTCTCCAAGAAGCCACTCAGAGGCGGGGGGAGGGCATGCACAGAATGGAGCCAACTGTTCTCTCCATGAGGTGTCTGTCTTCAGGGCATCTATCTACTGGGGAATGATGGGGAGGAGGACCAGGCCATGGACAGGCAGGGTTCTAGGGGAGGCCTGAGCTTGGAGAATTATCAAAGATGTGCACACAGGCAGGTATGACTTCAAGGTTTGCCCTTCATCCAGAAGCAAAGATGCTGAGCTTCTGAGCCATGGTAAGGTCCATCCTGTAGATACACAGCTACACAACTGAGTGTCCTGGCATGCTGGCCATGTGCGTGTAGCCACCTGCTTCTAATTTTTCACATTTGACAGATTCCTTTATTTTTTTTCTTCAAGCTATCCAAAATAAGAACTGTAACTACAATCAAACTGAGGGAGTAGGGTAGAAGGGGGAGGGAGAGGGCAGAAGGGAGAGGGGAAGCATAGAAGGGGGAGGGGATAATAGCCATCAAGGCACAAAGCTGACCAAGGCACGACACTGACTGTTGGTGGCTTCTCATTGGTGTATGACCAAAGGCCAACTGTGCTCGTTCAAACAAGATGTAAGGAGAGCACGGTTGTGCCATGACTACTTGTTGGGATATGAGACTTTATTCTTAAACATTTAATGGTTCATGAGAATGTTAGGTAAAGCTAGTAAGTAAGATGAACTGAAACCATGCAAAGAAGCCCAGCCTCTTTCAAGTCATAAAGAGAACCAGGCACAGGGCAGCCACAAGCTGAGGGAGGAAGCTTGGACCTCATAGTGAGTAGCAAGCTTGCCAGGGCTATGTAACAAGACCTTGTTTCAAAAGCTCCCGAAACAAGCAAGCAAGCAAAAGGTTTGTAGGGTCTCAGGAAGATGATGCTTGAAGTAACCATCCAATAGTCTGGAGAGGTCGCTCAGGGGTGAGAATGGCTGAGGCTCCCGCAGAGGACTCAAGTGAAGACCCCAGCTCCATGGGATTCAGTGCCCTCTGAACTTTGTGGGCACCTGTATACACATGGTACACACACACACACACACACACACACACACACACACACACATACTAAAAACTAGGCAACTCAAGGCAGGCCAGCTCTTCAGGATCAGGCAACTAGGCAGAGAAAGTCTGGGTCACTGTATTTGGTTGTCATTAATGCAATAAAATTCCTGACAAAAACTCTGGGCAAAGGGTTTATTTTGGCTCGAAGTTCATGGACATAGCCCATCCGGTGGAGAAAGGCAGCCAGCGAGTGAGGCAGCTCGCCGCACCCATCTGCAGGAGGCAGAGAGAGCTGACGCTGGTGCCCCGCTCACCTCCTCGTCATTCAGTCTGGACTCAGCCTGTGGCATGGTGACTTTGGCACTTAGGTGGACCTTCCCATCCCAGAAGACCTAATCTAGAAAATGCAGAGGCGTGTTTCCATGGCGACTCTAAATCCTGTTTAACTGAAGGCAAAGCTTAACCATCACACCAACCCTTTCCTCTGTGGGAAATAAAGCGCCAGTTTTATTATGGAGACACAAAGCCTCACTAGTCTGAGAGCATTTGCGCTCCTGACAACCCAAAGAAGAGAGCACGCAGACCAGGATAGGGTCAGAAGGCAGGGGTGTGGGGCAGCTGCCCAGGGAGTTTGGCAGACCCAGCTCATGGGGGCCTCTAGGGGTGAGTGCAGTGAGTCTGGGGGCCTGCATTTCAAGTGTTCTTTTGTTTTCTGTACTGAAGCCTTTGCTGGGCATATTTAAACCATCAGAATCTTATTCCGGTGCCTCTGACAAGAAGCGTTTAGATGTATCAGAGTGTTCTGAAGCCGAGACCAACCCTCTTTTCATGTTTTGCAGACCTCCTAATTCCACCCACCCTCCCCTGCCCATATTGAAGTGGTTTGCTGACTCCAGAAGGGGACCCCGCACCAGCACGTCCCTGCCCATCACTGCTTTTCTCATCTTTCTTAGAAGAAGCATACAAAAGCCTCAATTTAGGTAGAATCCCAGATGTTTTCAGTCAAACCTAATCTAGAAAATGCAGAGGCGTGTTTCCATGGCGACTCTAAATCCAACCCCCATCTCGTCTACCAAGTCTACCAACCCTGCTCTCTAGCAAAGAGGGAAACTGAGCCACGGAGATGAATGGACTTGTCCAGGGTCACCCAGATAGTGACAGATGCTGAGACAAAGTCAGGAGAAGGTGACCTTGAAAAGACCCAAGAATCAAAACCTTTGTGTCCCACCTACCAGCTTCCAGCCCTCTCAAGAACAGGTGGAAGCAGGCAAAACTGTAAAATAAGCTGAAATACACATTTTTTTCCTATGATAATCATTTTGAGTCTTTTGTTTATTTTTGCTGTGACTTTCAGTTACCAATAATGATAAACTTTGATCTCGATTTGAGAGTGAAGTCAGCCAACCTGGGGACTGCCAAACGGCAATCAAAAACCATGTCCTTGGTCCTTCAGCTGGTGATGCCCAGCTCTGCCGCCCACAGGTGCCACGGGTCCTACATCTCCTTGATTGCTCTGGGCCTCAGCTTCGGATCTGACTGTGGAGCGCCCTGTGGTGCTGTTTCTTGCAGACGAGGCTGGGGCACTTTTCACAACCCAGAGCAGCCTTCATCTGGGCAGGTGTGCCAGGCCTCCAGGACTGGCTGCCTCTGTAAGTCCAGTGGCCACCCCGTTCATCACGCTTGCTAAGAACCTGAAATAGCACCTGAACTCTGTTTTCATTGGTTAGATCCCCCCTTCCCAAGGTTCATTATGGCTGTCCCCTTCATCAAGGGAGACATCAGAGACCCTGGGAGAGGAACTGGCTTCTCAGCCTGTTGAAACAAAAGCAGTGAACAAGGGAAAGGGATATGAGAGTGTGTTCTCTGCTCAAACTGGCCAGGCCTCTGGACTGGAGGGTTTGGTGAGGGGCAGGTGCTGAGGCTGACCTGGGGCCAGACTGGGGCCGCAGCTGTGGGGAGCAAAGATAATCCATTCATGCTTGCCATGACACCGAGAACCAGAGGAGGAGAGGCAGGAGGCAGCTTTGGGTCCAGGCTCAGTTTCCCTCTTTGCTAGAGAGCAGGGTTGGTAGACTTGGTAGACGAGATGGGGGTTAAGGAACCTTTCAAGTTTGAAGCTCAGGGGCTTTGGTGAGTGTCACAGAGGCAGTGAAATAAATGTCTTTAGACACACACCAGCTGGGCCGGGTACCCCACAGCTCTTCCAGCCCCAGCTCCAACCTCAAAGCATAAAACCCCAAAGAAATAACTCCCCTGCGGCCTTGCCTGCCACTTCCAGACTCACTTTTGCTCCTGGGCAGCACAGGCAAACTTCTGGACAGTCAAGCAAATGTGCTCAAAGGTTGGCCTGCTGGTAATTCAGGGTCTCTCAAAGCTGCCTTTCCTCTTCTGCTTTCTCCAGGGGCCCGGTGTCTGGCAGCTTTTTCAAGCGATTAGCCACAGCAGACGACCAGTTACCACCAGGATGATCTTGGGTCAGCCATGTAAAACATTTTTGAAGCTCACTGTCCTTCTGTGGAGCTGGGGCTGTACGTGTGCTTGCCATGGGACTTATTGAGGATGGCAGTGGAGCTGATTACGAGCAGGGACCAAGCCTGGGAATGGATTCTTACGGCTAAAACTTGGGGTTACAATCTGCTTTCTTCCCTTCGAATCCAATGACATTGATTAAATCAGTGTCAACAAGATGGCTTAACAGCCTATTGATTTGGGCTAGTCAGTAAAAGCAATCTATCAAGCTCGTTGCTTGACATTTAGCTGATGAAAACTGACCTTTTCCTCCTCGAATTTTAGGCAATGATATCATCCAACTAATCCCAAGCCCGTGGCTTCAGCTGGGATCAGAAAGAATAATTTATGAGAAGCTCACTGTGGGTGGCAGGGGCTGTTCAAGCCCAGCCCAAGGCTCTGTGCGAGCCAGAGGTGTGGCCTGAGAGACGGAGGTGCTAGAAGCACTTCCCGTGTACACACGAGTTCCTGGGCCACGGGTTCAAGGCCTCCAAAGGCAGCGTGTTGAAACAGTCTGTGTGTTTTCTTGGTCATGGCATCCCCCTGCCCATGTACTAGGCCAGCTCTGCTCCATCCTTGGGCTGCCTAAGTTAGGGTAAGATTGCTCTCCATGGAGGGCTAGCTACAGACAGTCTAAAGGCTTAGCTACAAAAACCCTTGCCCACCTGAGAGAACTCTCTCCGGGAGGGGGAGGTAACTTGTAAGACTTTAAAGTGTTTCCAGCTGCAGAATCCCAGGAACCCTTCCGGGAAGGGCTAATCCAATGGCTCGGCTTGGAAGGCTGCATCGATGTGAGCCTGACATGGCTGTCAGTGGCTTCAGGCAAGGGAGCTAGTCCAGATAACCCTGTTTTCCTACGTGTGTTAAGGATGGCAAGCAGTTAACTGACTCAGGGAATGCCTCTTAAGTCCTGCTAGGGGTGGCCCTGGTCAGATGGCATGGTGCGAAGTGAGGAAGAGCAGGGGCCAGCTGAAGCAGATTTCGGATTTCAGGAGCTGTTTTCACTCTGAGCTGAACCAGGCAGGAGCTGTTGGAATGCTCTGAGCAGAAGCAAAACGTGGTTTGAATTATGTTTTCAATCAGTACACTGGCCGCTGACTGCCATTCAGACAGAAGGAAGGCAGAGGATGGGAGGGGAGCCTGGTCAGGAGGCCACGTCAGCAGCTTCGGCCAACCACATGGCGGCATTCACACACAGACGTGTGCACATACCTGCAAACACATGTGTACCCTCCTGTACACGCTTATACCTGCAAACGTGTATACGCACTGACGCATGCACACACACATACATACAACCACAAAATAAAATCAGCATTTGGGCTTGGTGTTTGGAGTTGTGCATGACATGGGAAAACTCTCTCCCTATACAAAGGGTTAGAAGCCAATAGTGACCCCGTCCTGACCACCAGAGCAAGCTTCTTTAAGAACCATCCGGCAGAAAGGTGGCTGTGCGCCGTTTCTGCAAGCCTCACAGTCTTGCTGAGCCCTTGGTGGGGATGGAGATGGCCAAAGGAGGACAGAGAAGCCGGAGGAGACCCTCGGGACAAAGAGCGCTCTGCAGAGCTGGGAAGCTGGCACTGTTGTTGGCACTCTTGCCATGAGAATAAGGGCTGGAAATTTCCGTGACGGATTGGAAAGAACCTTTCCTCCTCCTGTCTCCAGCTGCCTGGACACCTCCCATCAACGCTGGTCATGCGGAGGGCTGACGAGCCACAGGAGTTCCCACACTGGCCTTGGACCCCTTGCTCGCTTTCACCTACCAAGCCCCCAGAATGCTCTCCCGTCTTTTTTCATCACTACGTCTAGCTTGAGTCCGCTCAACTCCTTCACAAGCTCTGCTCCCAATTCTCCAGCCTTATTCTCAGTCACCTATCATGGGGAGGGAAGAACATTTCTAAATATGCTGGCATCGCCCAAAGTGCCCCTGACAGACTAAAAAGTCCCTTGCGCTCAGTTACACCTGGGCCCCACATGGACTGAAATGGCAACATCCAAGCTCACATCCAGGCACAAGAGATGTGACACCCAGCCAGACCACCCGGCAGCTCCTGTTTTAACCCCTGTACCTCCCAGGGGATCAGGGTGAGCATTCCTACAGCTCAGACACACAGCCTCTCTGGGAAGAGTGAGCATTATCTTTGGTGGTCTGGGCTTACTGACTGTGCTTGGCATTGGTGATGACCCTGGGAGAGCTAAGGAGGAGGAAGAGAAGGGGAAGGGTGTTGTCTGAGGACCTGAGGGGACACTGGCTTGATGGGTCTGCTCTTGGTCATCTAAGCACCCCCACCCCCAGCTATGAGTCACCGCCCACTGCAGTGCATCGTGGGCAAAGAGCCAGAACCCTGAAGACCGGGGTGTGAGAGAGGCAAGCCCCCATCAAGAGCTCCACACCCACGTGGGCTCGGCCCCTGAGGAGTCGTCCAGGTCATCCAGGGCCTGGTGGGCTGGCTGTGGGGTTTCAGAGGCTCTGGAACTCGGCCCACACTTTTCGCTGACCCAGCACTGTTACACCCAGTTCGCAAGCCCCCAAAAGATCTCCAGGAATCGACTCCGTTGCAAAACACATGGGGGTCTTTTTATTGTAAATTACAAGCTGCAGCTTGGGCCCACAACACCCACCACAAAGCGGTGGGAGCTGAGCGCCCTGTGCCCAGGTTAGTTGGGTGATTTATAGATTCTGGTCCCTCCCAGCATGCCCAAGGCAGGGGCAATTCCTGCCCGGCAAGCATCTATTGGTCAAGATGCTACATTTTGAATCGATTGGCTATATATAGGAAGGTTCCCAGACCATTAATGACCAGGTGTCCCTCCCTAGGGGGATGGTCCAGTTTCCTAGCAACTGTATCACTAGTGGGTGGGGAAAGAATGCAGTGAGGTGGCTCTTCCCCTCAGGGCATTACTAGACTTTTTTTCTCCCGCACCTACTTTAGGTCTTAACAATCGCTGCTACTTTATCTTTTGGTCTCTCAGCACAAGGACCCGAATGTGGGAGGCCACGGAGGGATTCAGTTGTTAATGAAGGGGTGCAAGAAACTGGACTTGGTCCTGAGGGGCCAACAGGGCAGACAGGACAACAACTGTGGGGGTTGAGGGAGTGGGGCATACCAGGTCTGGTTGTACGTCTGTCCAGTTTGCGGGATGGGGGGATGTTCTGCCCGGAATCCATCACACAGGAGCTCTGGAAGGTGAACAGAGAGATTACAGTCCACATGCGGGGGAGGGGAAGAGCGTCCCCTTCTGCCATAACCCCAGCGCTCACGCCTCTAGCTCAAAAGCTGGAGGCAGGCCTTCCTTCCTCTTGGGCATCGGGGAAAGAGTGTTTCCGGGTTAGTGCCTTCGTCACATGAGTTCAGGGTTCATGCTGTCCCAGAAGCAGGCTCTGATTTCTCTTTTGACCTTCCGGCATTCCCCCTGTAGACATCTGGGTGGAGCAACCCGGAAGTGCTCTCCACTCTCCGCATGGAACATTCTACTTCTGGATCCTATGTGTATCTCTTGCATGTTGAATTTGTTTCCTGTTGCTTCAGGAAAGGAACTTTCCAACCCTCTGAGCTGCTGGCTTGAGGCAGCCACCATTGCTAAAGTACCTTACCAAGCCAGAGGCTATTTATCCAGGAAAGAGCTGCTTGTTTTCTGATGCTAATTGTCCCTAATTGTCACTGTAAAACTGGTCCTAGTAATGAGGAAGCTGTGGTTGAGCCCTGACACCCCAGGGGATGTGACCCTCTTGGCCAGTACCAGCACCAGCCACCACAGTGTGGTAATTACAGTTTGGAAGGGCTTTGGACAGATGGATGATGTGTTCCTGTTTATAATCGAATCCTGCTCCATAAAACATGAATTTATTTGCTATCAGCCTAAGCATATTGACATGAGCTGCCTGTTCTTTTCTTTCTCTCCCCCTCCCCCTTTTTTTGCCCTGATTTCTGTTACAAAAACATTCTAAGATGAAAGGCCAGAAAGCCAGCTTTTAAATCTGGCCATAAACCCAATAAACCAACCAACATCAAGAGGCAGGACACCAGAGCTCTGTCCACGGTGACGAGATAACCCCAGAAACAAATCCTGCCCTAGTGCAGGCTCTGTGCAGACAGGGTTTATAAATAGCATGGGCTGGAGCGCAGCTTCCTTGACCTAACTCCAAAGCAAGACGTATGATCTGGCCCGAATTTTAAAAATAGAAGACTGTCCAAGAATAATAGTACCTCCCTGGGAAAGACTTTTTATCTTAGAGAGTCATAAAAAAATAGAAAATAACATTTCTGCCAATCTCTCCATTGCACGCTGGGAGTGGTAAGGTTTTATTGTCCATCTGTAAACCATGAGCAGAGAGGAGCAGCCATTGGTCAAGCAGGCTCAGGAGAAGCTGTGGGAAGGTGGGGACGTGGAGGCAGAGAGGAGGATGAGCACTGAGATTCAAGGGTCTGCGGCAGCCCTGCTCTCTCCCGCCTTCCATGAGCTAGCCTGCTGACATGGTCCTCTTCCCCAGCCATGATAAGATGTCCCTCAAGCCCAGCTTGGGGTGGGCCGTGTCTTCTCTGGGACCCCACTTTTCTTCCTGGTCTATGACTATCTTCTCTTTTGTGTATGTGGCTTCCTCAGCTCACCTCCCGGGCTAGAGCACTCCTGACTCTCTTTCTCTCCCTCTCTCGCTCTTCCTCTCACTCTCCCTCCCTCCCTCTCTCTCTCTCTCTCTCTCTCTCTCTCTTCCTCTCCCCCTCCCCTTCTGTGTATCTCTGTGTCTGTCTGTCTCTCTCACGCTCATGCGCGCACGCGCGCGCGCGCGCGCACACACACACACACACACACACACACACACACACGCCTGTGCAGATTTAGCAGGGCACACCAGGAATCACCTAGGAGCCATGACTTGGCCTTGCCTGTTAGGGGATTTGTTCGTTAGGTTAACTGGGGTCGGAGGCCCACGCCAAGGGCCTGGTTCCTAGGCCTTGGGTCCCGCTGTGTGACAGAAAGCCAGCTGAGCACCCGTGCTCTTCCTGGGACGTGACCATGTCATTCCTTGTCCTTGACTTCCCTGACATAGTGCCCTGAGCCTCGAACCGCAGCCAAAGGGAACCTTTGGTTTAATTGCCTTATTAGAATATTTTGTCACCGCAACAGTGAAAGCAATGAAAACAGTGCCCAAGCCTCGAGCACCCAACCACAAGTCTAGAGCCCTGCCCCAGGCCTCCTCCCCTTTTCCCTTTCCCTCCCCTCACCACTCCCTCCCTAGGTCAGAGATGTTTCCACAGTCTCCTTTCCACCTTATCTTTTCAGACAGCGTACCTCAGTGCACCCTGACGGCCAGGCAGTGAACTCAGGCATTTTCCTGTCTCTGCCTCCCAGTGCACGAGGTGCAGGCACGGCCGCTGAGCCCAGCCTTCCTCTGCGATCCGGGATCAGCTCTCATGCCTGTGCACTGTCTTAGCTGGGGTCTCCATTTTGGTGAAGAGACACCATGGCCACAGCAACGCTTATGAAGGGGAAAGGTAAGGAGGCTGACTTAGAGTGTCAGAGCTTTAGTCCGTCATCGTCACGGTGGAAAGTATGCTGCCACGCGGCAGACACGGTGCTGGAGAAGACGAGAGATCTGCAGCTTGATCCAGAGGCAGCCAAAGGGGACCGTATACAACCCGGGGGGGGGGGGTAGTGTGAGCATGGGGGTCAAAGGCCCCCAGTGACACTCCTCCTCTAGGAAGACCACACCCACTCCAACCAGGCCACACCGCCATATAGAGCAGCTGCCGACGGTCAAGTACTCAAAGCTGTGAATCTACGGCAGCCATTCCTATCCAAGCCGCCACAGCAGCAAGCATTTCACCTGCTGGGCCCCAACCATCACTCTGCTGCTGATAACCTGGTGACAGCAAACCAGGGGCCTTTCTCCACAGGTGACCAGCATGCAGCAAGAACACGCTTTTATGCTATGGAGTTGAGAGAGAGCAAACAAGATGAGGAAGACACTAACTCACCAAAGACACCAGAATGGCTGGCGCGTTCCCCTGGTTTGGGTAGTCATTTTGAATTATTTTGGTATTCTCAGGTTACTGACTCGGACCTCAGAGAATGTACGGTGAGGTGCTGGCTGCCAGAGTGAATTAAGCAAGGGTTGTCAGAAAATCAAAACTGTCCACTGGGATCGCCAACGGCAGTGGGGGGGGGGTTACACCCCCAACGTGGGCAGAAGCAGCCACGCTCACCGGGCGCATGCTGATACTCAGCAGCTGACGGCGGCAGTGCTGATTTCTTCTCGTCGGTTCCGAGGATGTGTGGCTGGCTGGACGCAGGTGGTACGGTGGCAGCCCAAGCACTCACCGCGCTGCGCCACCAGCTACGCTGTGTGGTTCTGTACCCTTCGTCGCGCACAGCCAGGCCCTGACTAACAAGCAGTGCCCTGGCCAGCAGCTACAAAAACCTACGAGTCCTTGTTCCAGTCTGTCTGTCCTGGGCGTTATGTGTGTTTACCGCGTGGAGTCATACGACGTGGGAACTTACGAGCCTAGATACTGTCATTCAGCGTAGATTTTTTGTGTGTGGTTTGTCTGCTTTGTAGAGGGCACTGGTACCTTTATTCACTCTCAAACGTCCATCCACTGTGTGTGTAACTTCTTCATTGGTCCTTCGATAGCTGGTCCTCCTTTGGGCCTGTCGTGAACAGTGCTGGGAGGATGGACATGTGTCTACAGGTGTTTGTGTCACTCCATGTGTAATGACCCCTGTTTAACTGTGCTGGGGAGGATGCTGTGCCTGGGTATGGGTGTGTGGGGAGTGTGTGTGGTATGTGTGGGTGTGCATTTGCGTGTACACCTTGCATTTGCGTGTACACGTGTGGAAACCAGAGGTCCGCTTGGGTGTCTTCCTGTCACTCTCCACGGTAACTTCAGAGACAAGGTCCCTTCAGTGACCTGGAGCTCACCACTTCAGGTAGATCAGCGGGTCAGGAAGGCTCAGGGCACGCCTGCCTCCGCCCCCAGCACGGGGACACATGCGCACGCTGCTGTGCCTGGCTGTGCACGAGGGTGGAGAGTCTGAGCACAGGCTCTTGTGCCTGCCCAGCAGCTCCCTTCCTGAGTCCTGTGGAAGTGTTGAGGGCAATGCTTCATCGTGTCCCACAGCCGCTGCTCCGTTTCACCTTATCCGGGAGCACAGAAGCATCCTGTTTCTCCGGGTGTCCACGCCAACAGCCTTGTTCCGCTTTGTTTGGTTTTGGTAATTCTGGCTTGTAGGATTCCCCACAGTTTTGACATGCATACATCCAGTGACTGACAGTTCTGAGTATCTTATTGGCCACTCTCAGACGTAATTTTTTTGGGAAATGTCTCTCAAGACTGTTACCCATCTTTTCAAATTAAGTCACTCTTTTTTTAAGTGCTGTTTTTTATACATTCTGGATATCAAGCTCTTAATTTTCTTTACGTTTACTTATTTATTGTGTGTGTGCAAATGTGTAGACACATGTGTTTCACAGTGTATGTGTGGCAGTTCGAGAACAAGCCTTAGGGGTTGGTTCTCTTCCTCCACCGTGTAGGTACCAGGGATTGAATCCAGATCCTCAGGCTTGGCAAAAGGCTCTTTTCCCTATTAGCTGTTTCACTAGCCCCTGGACACAAAATTCTTATCCCATACAAAATCTGCAGATATTTTCTTCCATTCTTTATGCTGCTTTTTTCCCACTTCTTTGATTACTTCTGCTGTGCACTGAGTTTTCATTTTGACCAGTCTTTCTTGGGAAGCCCGTGCTTCTAAAGGGTATGCTGGGTGTTCAGCCCTAGCCAGGGATGGGAGGCCCTGCCTTGGCCACTAGGCTGTGTTCATTGCTTCCTAGAACACATGCTTCTGCTCCCCGCGCCAGCCTAGAACAAGGGGCCTGTTGTTTGGTTCTGTTGTTCTCAGCCTCCTGGGGAGCCCAGCCCTGAGCCAAGGCTGGGAAAAGAAAGTGCAGGCCAGGCCCAGCCCCCACGGGAGCCTGTTCAAACTCTGTGGAGGTCAGAAGGGAGCCTCCTCATGCCCTCGGCCTCTCCTTCCCACAGTTAAGAGTTAGGACAGCGGTTGCAGAGAATCCGAGTGAGGAATGACCACTTTCCCACACAGTCTGCGGGGGGCTCCGATCCCCCGGGCCCTCTAGACCAGCATCAGGAGCAGCTCGGGACCCACTTCCTTTGCAGACTGCAGTGCTTGGAGATTGTCCCTGTGAGGCAAAAGAGCCTGTGCCTGTGCCACGTCGCTTCATCTTGTCACTTTCCACGGTGCTCCCTCTATGGTGTGCACATATATGTGTGCATGTAGATGTATGTACTCACATGTGCAAATATCTGCATGCCCGTGTGTCACTCAGCATGACTGCTCCTAACTGCTTTAGCTTCCCAGGAGTCAGAGGCAGGAGGGGTCATCTCTAGAGTGACGGGAGGGAGGAGGCCGCTCCGCGCTCTGTTCTCTGCTCTGGATAGTAACCGACGCCTCCCAGTCTGCCCTGGCCTGTGCTCTGCACCTCTCCCCACCAGGTCTCGTTCACTTGGAGGCTTCTGGCCAGCCTTATGGCACACTGCATTGTTACCTGGCCACTGGCTCCTTGTCTCTGGTATTTGACAGCCCGTTTCCCGGAACTCTCTTTACTTCCTGCCTCAAGTCAGTCTCTCAAGACCCTTGTGGACCTCAAACCAGACTCACAATTTCTGGATTTATTTCCCACCCATGAGCCTGGTTAAGGACTTCTAATTTTAGTCAGGAAGTTTTTAATTTCCCCTAAAAAAAAAAAAATAGGTTGCACTTTGTTCGTTTCCCTGAAAGGAAGGCCCTAGTGCTTTCTAGGAAACTTTATAATGAAGGATTAAAATGGTATCTAGAAAACAAAGCAGAAACAACCCAGGAAATCCTCCAAGGGAAATTCCACGCTCCCTGGGGGCTCTGAAATGCTGCTTCTCTGAGAACGCCGTGGAGCCCACAGTGTGCAATGTCCGAGAACGCCGTGGAACCCACGGTATGCAATGTCTGACGGCCCTGGGAAGGCCGTCCTCGAAGCTCCTCTACAGGCTGGTTTCCACGGAGTTGCCAGGCTGCTGCAGGGGCTGGCCGAGTAACATGCACACACAGAGAGGATCTCCCAGACAGCAGCAGGGTGAAGGGAGTTTGTTGTTGAATCTGACTTTTTATGAATTCCATTCTCATTTCCAGAAAACACGTATCTGGCTCCTGCCAGGGCCACAGCTCAGGCAGGGGGTCACTCTGAGAAGTCCAAAGTGAGTGTCCAAAAATTCCACAGCCCAGGGAAAGGAGTCAGCACTTGGCTGTTTCTGGATCAAGTACTCCAGCCTTGCTCAGTGTGGGAAGCAGACAGCAGGAAGTTGAACATTTTTTGAAGATGCATGCTAGCCTTTGAGCTGTGCGCACAGAAGTGGCTTAGAGAGAGGTTGGTACAGGGGGACAAGTCTGTGCCTATAATCCTAGACAAGGAAAGTAGAGGCAAGAGAACAGAAGGTCAAGGCTCTCCGAAGGTACATGAAGAGTCCAAGGCCACCGTTTGCTACTTGTGTCTAAACACATTTTAAACGCGCACAAAATAAGAGCAGCCAGCGCTGAGGTGAACGTCCCTGGGATTAAGGTGAAGCATATCTCATTGTTTGCAGATGTATCCATTTAATAAGGGCAACAAATCAATTCTCACGTTTCCATCAAAGAAAACCTGCAATTTGGTCATCAAGGTAACTGAGTCAAGGTGAGAAAAAAAATGTAAAGGGGAGCCAGCTAACAGGAGGCGCAGGAGTTGGTGTCCATCTTACACCACACAGAGAGGCCTAAGTGAGACAATAGATGTGTACACATTGTTATGCCCAGTTCGTGAGAACCCCAAAACCACCAGGAATCTACTCTGCTGCAAAACACATGAGGATTCTTTTATTACAAGTTCGAGTCCGGGTCACAACTGTCCTGGTTAAAGAGGAGAAGTGAGGCCCCAAAGTCTAGGGGGACAAGGTTTTCGAAGGGAAACACGCAAGTGAGGAAGCCTGAGCCTGGGCATTACAGGATTGGGTAAGAGGGTCTTTGGGGACGTTGACCTTTAAAATAACAGGTCTGCTTCAGGCGCCAAGGCTGAGTGGTCCGGCCCGGGCCATCTGGGGAATATCTGATCATGCGCAGTGCCTGGAGTGTCCTGTTACATGCTGATTAGGCAGGACTATCTGGGTGGGGGACTGCTGGCCTTCTGGTCTGGTTGCCAAGCAACGATATCTTTTAAGGCCCTCAAGGCTGGGCAGACAGATCTGTCTTAACTTGTCTGCTTCTTTGTCTAAACTTGTACCCAGGACCATGGTCATGTTGCCCCAGGAATTAAATTTCAAAATTTGGGCCTCTCAACATGTGTATGGAACTTCCCGGAAGCACACCTAATGAGACGGTCGTCGTGGTTACCTTATCTGTCTTAAGGTCCGTCTACCATGATGAGTTTCCGTATTTAAAAGTGAGGCCTGGGGAACTGGCTCAGCAGTTAAGAATGTGTACTGCTCCTCCAGAGGACCCCAGTTCACTTCCCAGCACCCCACATCAGGCAGCTCACAGGCTGTGGTAACTCCAGCTCCAGGGGATCCAACACCCTCTTCTGGTCTCCACACTCTTGTGAACACACATGTGAACAGAAGTCAAGATAACAGTTTTTTAAGAGTTTAAGTAATCTGAGGTAGAGATGGAGCGTAGCTTGGCATGCTTGTGGAGGACCTTCGTAGACCGTAGGGGAATGAGGCCAGAAAGCAATGGTGGGCTCAGAAAAGGAAGAGGACCGCACGGCTGATTGGTGCTTCCTTTTTTTCATAGTTTGTTTAAAATGTTTTTATACCAAATATGAAAATAATTACAAAATTCAAAAAATTTACAGCTACTTTACTGTTTTCTAGAATATTTCCATCAGAAAAAGAAAAGAAAGTAATAATTAAATCATACATGGAAACAAAGACATTGTAAGATCCCAGCTGCAAGGACCTGGTGGCCAGCAGGCTGGGGTCAGTCCCAAGACCTTGTGGCTTCAGGTTGCTGCTGTCTGATTCCCACACTGGACAAGGCCAGAGCTCTTGACCCATGACCAGCTGAATGCTGGCTCTTGTTTCCCACTGGCTGTGGAATTTGCAGACTCTCTCTCTCCTGGCTTCCCAGAGGGGCTGGGGAGCCTCCAGCATGAGCTGTGACATTTATAACTCCTGATGGAATTTCCGTGTCCCCAGCCCTCCTCGCCTAGCCCAGGGATGAATCACAGCTTCTTAGAATGGTGAGGCCATTTTGGAAACAGCTGCCAAGGAGCAAATGCACTTAAAAATAGCTCTCACTCCCTGAAAAATGGATTGCTTATTTTAAGAAGAAAGAGTGGCTTGAATCTGTCCTGCTTGCATCTTTATCTCCTGGGCACAGTGCCAGGACATCCGAGAAAGACCTGCCTGTCAGATGCGAATACCATCTGCAGTGACATAGTAATGCCCATGATGGGGCCAGAGCCAAGGGATGAAGTTTGGCTCATCCTCCTGAAACCTGTGTCCTAGGAGGCCTGGACTGTGGGGTATGATGCTCTGCGTCCTCAATAGACCTGGCATGTTTTGCTTTCTTCTTGTTGTAACCAAACATCCAATGAGACACCATTGTGACCGGAATTCCAGGGAGTAGCTGGCACTTGGGATGGCAGCAACAGAATACCAGAAGTGGGAAGCCTTAGGCAGGAAGTGGGAAGCCTCAGGCAGGAAGTGGCTTGCTATTACTCACAAGCCCAATACCTGTGTCCTTGTACCTACCAGGTAGTCTTCAAGTCTAGAAGGTTCCACAGCATCCCTTAAATGTCACCATCAGGACCAAGTTGTTCAAACATTTCACATCCAAACAGTTCAGACCACTGAGGATCATGGGCTTGTGGGGTGGGCACATAGGCCAGAGGCATGAAGGAGAAAGGCACTATGCTTCCTTCTGTTCTTAAAAGGGAAGTTAAGCTCTCCTGCTACAGATGAGTGGAAGATGGTGTCTCAGCTCAATCTGCCAGGCAAGAAACTCTCTCTGGCATTGGGGCGATGGCCTCTCTCCGCCCCGACTGTGTTTTTTCTTCTGTTGTGAGGCTCTGTCGTCAAGCCACAGTGTCAAAGGCATGAAGGGCTGATGCCGGTCCTGCCGGGCTGTGTACTATGTGAATGACGATGATGACCATGAAATAAAAATGAACGGAGATGGCTTGTCCAGGTATGGTGGAGGAGACTGGTGATCATAGATATGTGGGAGAGCATAGTCAGAAGTGGGGGCATCTGGGAGAGTCCAGAGTGGACATGACCAGACTTCACCAAAGCCATGGGAGGAGAGGAGAGAGGGGAAAGGAGAGGGGAGAGAGGAGAACCAGGTGCAGCAGCCAAAAAGCTCAAACGTACAAAGAGGGTAGTAACCAAAATGGTTGATTACATAGGGAAGAGCAGCCCAGTCCCCTGGGTAACGGTGGGGACAGAGGGATGCTGGGAGAGCCTGGTGGCCAGGTCCACTTTGTTATGTTAAGTAGGAAGCTCGGCCTTTTCCCAGGTTTAAAGCCTAACACTGCAGTGGTGCGACCTCCAGCCTGCACTGGAGTGTGACTTCCGCAAAGAGCTGGTGTCTTAGAAGGACAGTGGGGTTTCGTGGGGTCAGAAAGGGGAAGCTGACCCGTGGGAAGGAATCTGTGGACGCCGTGTGGAGGGCCCTCTTCACTGTGGATGGAATAAAGCACACGTCCTCCGATGGCCTTGCGCCCTCTTGAGCAGGCATGTTCAGGGCCAGAGTCACCCTGAGCTGTGAGAAATGGTGTTGGTGCCAGTGGTTGCTCCTGTCTTTAGAAGGCAAAAACAAGCCTAAGTGGACCAGTGTGCCCAGGGACCCAGCTGAGGTTTAGCCAAGCAGGCGATCTTGGTCTTTTTTCTTTTCTTCTTCTTTTTCTTCATTTTGATTTTTTTTCTTGCTTTTCGTACTTGCATCTCCCCTCATCCCTGTCTTCCTCCTCCCCTTTTCACATGGAGGCTTACACATGCCAGGTTGCTATCAAACTTCACTGTGAACTGGAGGATGCCCTCCCTTGAATTCCCCCTGCCTCAGTCTCCCCAGTGACGGGATTACACACACCACCAGGCCCGTTTTATGCAACAGTGCAGAAAGGACCTAGGGCCTAGTGAACACTAGACCTGAGATAGCCCCAGCTCGTGTTAATTCTTTGTAAAGAGATGGGGACATGACCTTGAAAACAGTCTAACTAAAAAGCACTAGAAAGTTTAATAGATGTGCTTCGTGTTCAGAGACGAACACTCAGTACCTGGAGAATCTCTGGCTTTGCAGAATTCTGATGGTTTCAGAAATGAAGCAAAGCTTCCACAGGACCAGCCAGTCCACACACTGGATGACTTGAGAAGTTGGCAGAAGGGCAGATCTCTCAGAGCAGAGAGAGCACTGTGGGAGGGTCCTGTGGCCTGGGGCCAGAACTGTCACCTGCAACTTCCACAAAGAGAAAAACGAGGCGGCAAACTGTGCTGTGAACTATTCGGTGTAACTTTGATTTTTTTTTTTTTAATTTTAATATCCTATATGAAACACACACACACACACACACACATACATGCACACACAAACACAAACACATATACAGAGACACACACACACACACACACACACACACACACACAGACACACACAGTCCCTTTGGCCCGCTCTGAGCATGGCTCGAGCTGCCCTTGGTTTAAGACGCACAGGCTTTCTTTGCTGCTGTCACTAAGTAAGAGCCGCAGCTGCCAAGGGTGGAGTAGCCTCGGTTCAGGGCACCACGTGTGTTCTCTGACGGCGCCACCCACACCCTGGCTCTGCTTCTTCCTGCACCCGGGCGAGGCTTGCTGCAGCTCTGGCACTTTATCATCCCGTGTGCTTCCCTTTGTGACTTGGCCTGGGTATTCACGCACCAAGGGCTCTGTGAGGACATCAGGACACCAGGACGACTGAGGACATGGTGACTGTCACCATCGGTGGAGCTTGAGCAGGTGCTCCTGTTCCTTCGTTGCGAGCGGTAATGACTTGCTCCTCTCCCTGGCTGCCATTGCACTGGCGAGGTCTCTGTCCCATTGCGGTCACAGACAGTAGCGTAGTGACTGCTGTCTTCTCTACCTTCATACTAAGATGTGAACTAAATTACACCCGCACTCTGGAGCCAGTAATTAATGAGTGAGATACTGAGAAGCTGCAGACACGTGTGTGTGCCGGCCTAATGAGCACGCAGTCTGCTTGCACAGCCACTCAGAGACACGCCACCACTTCCCTGACGACGGGACAGACGACGCTCCTGCACTGGAAGGCGAGCTGTGGGAGAGAGTTGTTTCACTGAGTGAACTGAGGTAGAGAACACACTTCAGTTTGGGCTGCAGAGAAAGAGGAACAACGAGCCAGGGTGTGGCTGGTCTAGCAAGTGCAAGGTCCCGTCACCAGAACAGAAAGAGAAAAAGAAAAATTCAATAAAAAGGATACAGTCTCACTCCCAGGCCCGGGGGGATGGCTCAGCAGTGAAGGCTGAGAACTTGGGTTCCATTCCCAGCATTCACGGTGGCTTTATAACCACTAATAATGACAGTTCCAGGAAACCCAGTGCCCTCTTCTGGTCTCCGTTGGCACCAGGCACACACACATGGCACACAGACATATGTGGAGGCAAAACACTCATACAAATAAATAAAAATGAAAAAACCCTGGAAACAAGAGAGAAAGAAAGAAAGAAAGAAAGAAAGAAAGAAAGAAAGAAAGAAAGGAAGGAAGGAAGGAAGGAAGGAAGGAAGGAAGGAAGGAAAAAAGAAAGAAAGAAAGAAGGAAGGAGGGAAAGAAAGAAAGGTTGTAGCCATGTGCATAACCCAGGGGAATACACAGAACCCAGAACCAGCTCATGGTTCCGAGTGGGTCCATTCATGCTGACGTGGCATGTCGGGACCAGGGCTGGAGACAGGAGACATGGCTTGAGTGGATTTCAGCTCTTTTCCAGCTTGGCTGTCTCACTAACATGGTGAGCCACAATTCTCCTCCAATGGCGATGGCCACACCCTCTTACTTTGTACCTAGGCACCCTGGCAGCCACATGAGGCAGAAGCACGTGCCCTAAGCTTGGCAGCTTTCCAGCCAAAAGAACAGGCGCCCAGAGAACTGAGATTCTGGCAGAGATGGCAGGGTGGAAGGACGCAGCTTTCATCAAGCTCCTGAGCATCAGTCCTATGTGGTCAGCGTCCTGTGCATTTCACCTTTAAAGCAAGCATTTCCAAGTGTTTCCTTTAGGCTTTCCTCGGTTTTAAAATGTCCCATCTCCTTCATAAATCTCCCCAGAAACAGAAGAAGAGGTTAAGAGCTTTTGTTGGTGGAGTGGCAACGGGAAAGTGAAGAAGAAAAGGAGGAGGAGGAGAAGGAAGAGGAGGAAAGATGTAGGCTGTATCCTCAGGAGTGATTCCTTCGAGATGCTCTGCCTCAAGGCTTGATCCTTCTGCAGAAGCTCTTATGTGACATCTTTGGAATCTTTTGAGAAAAGAAGGAGGAAGAGGAGGAGGATAAGACAATGCTGGGAGATGGAGAACTTGAGAGATGACTGAGCAGTTAAGAGAATTTGCTATGTAACCATGAGGACTGGAATTTGGATCCTAGCACCCAGAAAGCAAGCTGAACATTCTGTACACCTAGAACCCAGGCTCCAAAGTAGGCAGGGGAAGAAGGATGTCGTGAGATTGCCAGCTTCCAGAACAACTGAGAAAATGCAGGCCACGGTGTTGAGGGAGAGACCCTGTTTCCAAGGAATAGACTAATGTTCTTTCTAGACCTCTCTGTGTGCGTTCACTCACATACACACACATGGCTGTGGCAGCAAGCCAAGTAAAGAGGAAGGAAGGAAGGAAGGAAGGAAGGAAGGAAGGAAGGAAGGAAGGAAGGAAGAAATTGAATATTTTTAAATGGAAAAAAACATCTAAATGCTGTGACATTGGTTACCAAGGACGAAAAAGAACCAGGTGTTCAAAGCTGGTGGTGGCCATTGACACCATCTTGGAAGTGCAGAGCAGCTCCGACATGCCTAAGAGACCCAGGGAGGCTCCAAGGGGAGATGCCTCAGTAGCAGAGGAGTCTACAAAGCCCGCAGTGTCCCCAGAACAACTAAAAAAACCACAGGCCCGATGGGAAGATGCTTTTAAAAAGTGGACTCGTAAAAGTGCAAGGAAAGACGGCAGAGCAGAGCCTCACTGCAGGGGAGAACGGAGAAACTACCCATGCCGCTAAGGACATGGGAGCAGGGCCACAGCCGGGAAGGTGGGCTGCTGACTGCAGCTCCCTGGACCCTCCCCGGGACACCCCCTTAGATGCAAGCTTGCCCTGACTTTGGGCAACAGCAGGATATCCGAGATGAGTGTCAGAGATGGTCCAGCACTTATGGTGCTTCAGGAACAAGACGCCTTGAGCCCAATGAGAATTCCCACATAAAGCTGTTTAGGCCTATGTGCGCTGTGACACACTGCAGTTTGCAGTGCCACTTTGATATGCAATGGGGAGGTGGGGAAGATGAGGGTCAGAGCTCACGTGCAGTGGGAGAGGCACACGGAGGCACAGAGGCAACGCCTGGTGTGCGTGAAGGCTGTGCTGTCTGACTGGCAGGGAGGTGGGTGGCAGCCGGCAGCTTGGGCAGGCTCTGCCCCTGAACGCTCTGCCCAGCCACATGATTGCCCTGGCTCTGAGCAACAGCAGGAAGGTCCCAGAATGCATCATTCTTTGGAACGGGTATCCTCGAAAGACCCCTGGGGTAGATTGGGAAGGACCGGGAAGTGAGCGTTTTGGGATATGTTACCCCCAGAGGCCACGCTGGTTCACGCTACAGCTGGGGGATACGCTGTGTCCGCCGTCCGTGTGGCCAGCCTTGTGTTGATACCTGAGGTTCTTGTGCTAGTGCAGCCAGATGGACGGCCATGCTCTGTGCCACTGGAGGCCGTGCCGATGCTCCTGTCCTGGGCTGCTGCCCGAGACTGTGTTGGCATACGTGGTCCTGCTGTGGTTGGAGGCTTATGCTGCCACCAAGGCCCGTGACAATGTCCGTGGTCCACACTGCCCCTGAGGGCCATGCTGATGTCCGTGGATCATGCTGCCCCTGAGGGCGACATTGATGTCTGTGCTGCCGTTGAGGACCATGACGGTGTCCATGGTCCACGCTGCAGCCAAGGGCTGCGCGGATGCACCTGTCTGTCCTGCCACTGGAGACCCTGGTGATGTGCCTCTGTTGTCAGCAGAACCACGTGGAGGGCCACAGTCCACACTGCCGCTGACTGTAAAGGTCCAGGAAGCTCCTGCTGTCCCGGTGTCAGCGTGTGACACATTTGGGAAGGAGAGACACAGAGGGCTTCGGTGACAACCTCCCCAGCCCCCAAAAACAGTCTAGTCAGGAAATCATAGAAGAGACCTAAAAAGTGTGATAAGGATGCTGAGGTGTACCTCTTCACAGTGATGGCTACTGGTGGGGGTGGGGCGGGAAGTTTCAAGACTCAGTTTTAAGGGGCTGGCAACTGGGAGAGTATGGACAGCACTGTGGACTTGGCATATTTGTTCTTGTTCTTTCGGGGGGTCAGAAGGGAGAGGAGTGGGCCTGGAGGACTGGGAAGTGAGCATGATTGGTTTGCATTGTGTGAAATTCCAAATAATCAACAAAAATACTATGCTGGAAAAAAATTTAAATGATCAAAAATTTGGGGGGGAAAAAGGAGAGATAAAATGAGAAAGAAGAGGAGGGGACAGCTGAAAGGGAAGGAACATAAAGAGAAAAAGAAAGGAGAGGGAGAGGAGAGGAAAGGAGAGGGAAGGGAAGAGAGGAGAGAAAGAAAGGGAAGGGGAAGGAGAGGGAAGAGAAGCAAAGGTGGGAGGGACTAGGGAGAAGAAAGGAGGGAGGAGGGAGAGGAAAAGAGGGAGGGGGAAGAGGAAGAGAAAAAGAGGAAGGAGGGAGAGGAAAAGAGGCAGTGGGAGGAGGCAGAGGAAAGAAGGGAGAAGGGATCAGGAAGGAGGCAGGAGGGAGGAGGGAGGAGGCCCCTTGGCGGCAGTTCAAGGGGAGGAACACTAATACGGAGCAGATTGGAAGGCTTTGTGCCGTTTACATTTGTAGACGCTCCATAACCACTTGTCAAACACAAGACTGTCCCCACAGCCAAGTTTTGCACATTCCCCAAACACATTTCCTTTCCTGGAGATGAAGGGGACTGTGGGCAGGTGTGTGGTGTGATAACTCTGTGGACTGTTCGCAAGCTTTTTATTTGTTGCCAAACATCAATCTGTCCAAGTTGGAGCTCTTTCCTTACAAAACCTGAAATTTGAGGTGAAACTGTTTCCTGTCTTGGGATCATTTCCGTTCAATCTTCCTCAACTAAATCCTCTTGTCCCTTCTTGTTTTTCTTTTAGTTGTGTTTATTTGTGGGTCTGTCTTGTTTTGAAACGGTGTCTCCCCGAGTGGCCTCGCTGGCCTCTAACTGGGGATCCTCCTACCTCAGCCTTCCAGGTACTGTGATGCTGCTGCCTTTTGCCTCCTCTTCTGGGTGTGCTCAGCCAGCCCTTTTTGCTTTCTGTGCAGGCTAGGGCACAATGGGAAAACCAGCCCCAAAGCCGCTGCCCTTGGCCTGTGGGACACAGGCGAAGACAAGGTGAGGTGTGAGCTTGCCATATGCCCTATGTGACGCAGCATCAGCCTGGAGGGGGTGCTCATGGGTACAGGGATGGGATCATGTGCACCCAGTCACCAAAGGCAAGACAGATGTCCAGGAAGCCAGGGTGTGAATGCAGAGGCCACTCCAGGAGTGAAATCCTGGGCCTGGGAACTCAGGAACTTCTACCTGGAGCAGGGCCCTCCCCCTGGCCTTCACTCACCTTCCTGCTGTGCTCTCCCCTCCTCCCTCACTACAGTCAGCCTTAGAGGGAGCTGCCTGTGGCCCACACAGTGATGGTGCCTGTCATCACACATCTGTCAAGCTCCACCAAGTGTGCGACCCTAAGCATGAACTCTAATGTACACTACAGAGTTGGGGAGATCATGTTGTGACTACGTGATACACTGACAGCCACACACAGACCTCTCTGGGGAGAGTTATCAGTACTGTGTGTGGCTGTGTGCATGCAGACGGGCCGGGAGTATATGGTAACTCTCCATATTCTCAGCTTGAAGCTAAAATTGCTTTGAAAAGTAGATATATTAAAAGCCTCACACAGAGGTTCTCATTGTAGTTGGTGTCAGTGCCTGTGCGGATGAGGTTCTGAGTCCCAGGTACCTGGTTCAGCTTTCTTTGCTTGGGATGATCTCTTCTCACACTTGTGCTCCCCTCAGCTCAGCCTGTACCAGTCCCAGAAGCTTTCCCACTTCTCCATTAAGATTTCAGAATTGGGCTAGGGACACGGTTTGGTGGATAAAGTGTAAGGATGAAGACCTGAGTTCGGATCTCCAGCATCACAGCATCACAGCATCCTCAGCATCCTCAGCATCACAGCATCCCTAGTATCCTCAGCATCCTCAGCATCCTCAGCATCACAGCATCCCCAGCATCCCTAGCATCCTCAGCATCACAGCATCACAGCATCCTCAGCATCCTCAGCATCACAGCATCCCCAGCATCCTCAGCATCACAGCATCCCCATAAAGCCAGACATGGTGATGCCCCAGGGTAACCCCAGGGTTCTTTAGGGTAAATGGGAGGTGGGGATAAGGGGATCTTTGAAAAACCAAAGGCCAGCTAGCTTGGTGCACATAGCAGTGAAACAAAAGAGATCTTACCTCAGACAGGGTGGGGACTGAGGAACAGCAGTCAAGGCTGGCCTCTGACCTCCGTGTACATGCTGTGGCACCCCTCTCCCCACACACACTGAAAAAAGAGCCTTCAGAGTCAACCAAACTATATACACTGTGCAATTAACTGTTGCGTGTCTGCCTTCCATCATGCTGGCTGTGTTCCCGGAATTTAATGCAGAGACACTGAGTAGGCCTGTGAGGAATGCCTGAATACAGAAGCTCAGTAGTTACAAAGAACAACTACATTAATTTCCTATTTAATCCAGTCAGTCACACTCAAAAGATAGGCATATTGACTTTCTTTTATGAAGAAAGCTGAGCCTCAGGAATGCTAAGTGAGGCTGTGAAAGGTGGTGGATCCAGGATTAAAGTCTGTGTGTAAAACTCAATTCCTCCCACTCTGCGGTAGTGTCACCGTTCCCGAATCGCCTGGCACTTAGCCACAGTCTCTACCCTCGTACTGCGGCATCTGCGGTGGTCGGGGCCTACAAGCCACACTGTCAGCGAGGACACCCCGCAAAGTGTCCACGTCTTCCGTGCAAGCCTCGGGCACTTCATTGTAAGGTTTGGCCGCAGATGCGGTGGGCACATGCATGAGTGAAGACACGTGGAGCACCATGGTTTCTAATCTGTAGAAATACCAGAAGCGTCCCGTGCATGTCCTGTGGCTTCACGGCTGGCTTGCAGACTTCACTAAGCGTGCTCCATGGGCAGGGGCCCTTCTTCACAAGGTTAAAAATGAGCGTGTTTAACGCGCTGGGGTGGGAGGGGAGGTACGGAGCCCTCATCTCGCCCCAGGGTTCAAGCAAAGGCCGGGGCGGCAGTGTCACACACGGCCTTCATGGAGGTGGACAGAGCCGACGAGAGCGAGCCGCAGAGAGAATGACCATCACGAGGACATTCTGAAGACGTGTGTGCGCTGAGAACTGTTTGTTCCTCTTCACAATGTGGCCATTGAATAAATCTCTTTTTACCGTTGCCTTTCTCTCCTGGGTGGCTGTTACACTCAGGGGCTCACCCCTCAAGAAAGCAGCGGAGTGGGCAGGAAGACGTGTTTGTCCCCTTAGGTTCCTGAGGACTCCCCTGCAGAATCACCCCGACTGACGTTCAGCCACCTCTTCCTTGTTGCTACAAATACATAAAGAAGTCTAGGACTGTAAAAGAAATGTCTTAGTGTCTATGATCCTATATTAGTTGGGTCATAAAAAATTATCCTAAACTAGTAACTTAAAATGTTTTGTTTAAGCATCTCATAGTTTTTCTAGGAAGCTAAGGGTAGATTAACCATGTGCCTTTGACTCTGTCATGAGTTATGCTATCCACCTAACTCTGGTTTCATTCGGGCAGGAGGTAGGGCTATTTCCAATGCATCATTTTCTCACTGAACCTCACCTCCTCGGACAGACATGATGTGATGGTTGGCAAGACCTGGAATCCAACCACATGCCCCCCCCCACGGGCTAGCAGGTCACATGGCTCCAGGCCAATCACTCAAGCAAGGATGAGAATCAAACAGAACAGGAGTCACGGTGATTCACAACCTACACTCTCGTCAGGTTCCACGCAGCAGAAGTCAGTTAACCAATCTAGTTTTCACTCACGGGGAGAGCTAGCTTAGGGTGGACTAGGGTAGGCGTGCAGGCATGAGGAGGACTGGGTGTGGATGTGAGGGACGGAAGTGTGCAGCGGCTGGGGATGAGGACTAGGGTGATGGTCTGCAGGGCCATCTTGAGGTGCGCCTGCCAATCCCGCCTTTAGCTGAGAGCTGTCTCTGCTCTGCATCAGGCTCTTTAGCAGTGAGAAGCAAACAAGCCACAAAAGTTCTGACGTGTGTGTGTGTGTGTGTGTGTGTGTGTGTGTGTGTGTGTGTGTGTGTATCCGAAAGGCAAGAGCTTTGGTGACTGAGCCATCTCCTCATCCCATGAGCTCTGCACTCATGGTGCCTTCCTGTCAGCCTGTACCAGAAGCTGCCCTGTTCTGTGCTCTCCATGAGCCAAACTCGGCTCTCACCTCTGTGGCCCACACACTGCCTCACCTTCAGGTATCAGCTGGTCCCTAGCTAGTCAACCCCAGAATCCCATCCACCTCAGCCTCTCTATCTGCAGCCTGCTTTATGTTTCAACTGCAGAGGGTCAGCTTAAGCAAAAGGAGAGTACGTGTTAGGGTTGAGGATTTCCAGGAATACCAGAGAAACACACCCATCAGGTGAGTGCCCTACACAGCCCAGGACTGCCCAACCCACACAGGACTGCCCAACACGGCCCCGGCCTGACCAACATGGCCCAGGCCTGACCAGCACAGCCCATGCCTGACCTGCCAAAAGCCTGGTTGGCGTCAACACAGAGGCACAGTATGGCATTGGCTCCAGGAAATCCTGCTGTGTCCGCCTTGGAGGTGAGGAAGCATATGGCCTCACTGAGGTAACTGGCTTGAGCTGCTCACAAAACATTTTGTTTGTTTTAAGAGAAGATCCTATGAGCCTCAGTATCCACTTTAATACACTGCAGGGCAGAGTGTTTCAGAGGCCCTCTGTGGTAGGTTCTGTCCTTTTTCCTGTTTTTTCCTTCCAATGTCCATCCCATTTGCCTTTCTGAATGAAGATTGAGCATCTCACCCAGGGTCCTCATTCTTGCTTAGTTTCTTTAGGTGTACAGATTTTAGTATGTTTATCCTGTATTATATGTTTAATATCCACTTATAAGTGAGTATATACCATGTGTGTCTTTCTGCTTCTGGGATAACTCAGTCAGAATGATCTTTTCTAGTTCCCACCATTTGCCTGCAAATTTCATGATTTCCTAGTTTTTAATTGTGGTATAGTATTCCATTGTGATTTCTGTATCCATATAGCCAAACTTTGGGCAGAGTGCAGGGAATCTTATGAAAGAAGGAGGAGATAGAAAGACCTGGAGGGGACAGGAGCTCCATAAGGAGAGCAACAGAACCAAAAAATCTGAGCACAGGAGTCTTTTCTGAGACTGACACTGCAACCAAGGACCATGCATGGAGACAACCTAGAGCCCCTGCTCAGATGTAGCCCATGGCAGCTCAGTTTCCAAATGGGTTCCCTAGTAAGGGGAATAGGGGCTGTCTCTGGCATGAACTCAGGGGCTGGCTCTTTGATCACCTCCCCCTGAGGGGGGAGCAGCCTTACCAGGCCACAGAGGAAGACTATGCAGCTAATCCTGATGAGACCTGATAAACTAGGGTCAGAGGAAAGGGGTGGAGGACCTCCTCTATCAGTGGACTGGGGAAGGGACATGGGAAGAGAAGAGGGAGGGATTGGGAAGGAGTGAGGGAGGGGGCTACAGCTGGGATACAAAATGAATAAATTGAAATTAATAAAAAAAATTAAAAATAAAAAAAGAGAAGATCCCATAGAAAGGTAGCGACAGTCAGGGAAATCTACTTGTAGGGTGAAGGTCTGAGTGTTTGATGCTTGCGGCCTGTTAGGACAGGCCACCTGCAACCCACACTACCTCCCTGGACACTTTGGGTGGGGCTTGGCTAAGTGAATGCTCTCTGACTTTTACTGTGGGAATCAAGAGAGCAGCCACCTGTCTCCATTCTCCCAAACGGGTTAATCACCCACCTCTAGCCTGTCATCCTGGCACGCCAAGGTCACGGAGAATAGTAAAACATTCAGATCAGTAGGCTCGGAGTCTTACAGTATGTGACTTCACCGCTCCGCTCTGCTAGAGTGGCGGTAAGGCATAAGCCCCAGTCAGGTTTTAGATCACCAGCTACGGACACTCAGGGAACACAAAAGAAATTATACCAGGCTTGCCTCCATGAGCAGGGACTCAGAGACAGTCCCTCAAAGACGTGTCTAGGGTGATCTCCCCAGAGCTGTGTCTTGGGGTGCTGCCTCAGAGCTATGTCTCAGGTGACCCCACAGTTGTAGATTGGGTTGACTCCCAGAGTTGTGCATTGTATTGGGGTGACCCCTCAGAGCTTGGCTTCAGAGGCCCAGGCACCTTCTAGCAGAGCTAGACCTGAGCTATCCAAACCGTATTTTGGAAACAGAAACAGATGTTCTAGGAAACAGATCCCTGAGGTCCTTAGGTCTACCACATGGCCACCTGGATGCCCAGCATCCACAGAACCAACCTCCCAATGCCATGGCAACCTCGTCAGCCGCCTAGGCCACCACAGGAAGCGGCTGGGTGGCAGGTGGTGTCAGGAGAGCAGAAGGCCCGGCTGTAAGACTTGCCATGCGTTTCCACACACGGCCAGCCTCAGGCTTGCTCCTTCCTTCTGTGGGAGTCCCCAGAGATGTTGCCAAATTGGGTACTGAGTGGTCTGGTTGGCTGGGAGAAGCCAGGCAGAGAGGAGCGTGTGCTTCACACAGACGCCCTTTTACAGGAAGGTGACTAAAAACCGTCCGCTGTAGTTTAAATGAGAACTGTCCCCACAGTCCCATGTTTTTGAACACTCGGTTCCCCAGCCGGCGGCACTGTTTTGGGGGAATTGTGTGACCTTCAGGACAGGAAGTGGGTCACTGAGGGTGGGCCTTGAGGTTTTATAGCCCGGACCCATTTCCTGTCTCTCTCTGCTTCCTGACTGTTGGTACCCTGTGGCCAGCCACCTCAGCTCCTGCTGTGGTGACTAACAGCGATAACGGACTCCATCTCCCTGGAACTGGAAGCCAAAATAAGCTTTTCTGTCCGTAAAATTTTTTCATCAGAACAACAGGTCAACTTCCTTAATTACCTTGATCCCTTACGATAAACACACCAATAAAGCTAGTCTATTTTCTAGACATAGATTTCCTAAAAGGTGTGATATTTCCGTGGCTCTCAGTGTCCAGCTTAACACATGCCGTAGTTAACCGAGGAAGTTTCAGCTGGGCGAATGCCTTGATCAGAATGGTCTGTGAGAATGTCTCTGGACCATTTTCTTGATTGCTAATTGATGCCGGAGGTTGCCTGCCGCATGGTGGGGTGGGTGGGGCCACTCGTGGCCCAGTGGGTCTGCTTTGTGTAAGATAGTGGGCCAAGCAAGCCAGTTCCTGCCCTGAATTCCCTCA
>REGO01000129.1:1502119-1562464 GCA_010120015.1 Rhombomys opimus
CCTCACCTAACCCTGACCCCTCTGTTTCCTTCCACCCAGTCAATGAGCCATTGTTCCATTTTTTCTTTTACAGCAACATTCTTTTCCAAGTTCTAGTTCTTAAGACCTCTCACAATTAATGCCTGCTAGCTGCTTGGCAGATGAGGCTCCATCCTGAGTGGTTTAAGACAATTTCATTTCTTATCCATGAAGAATACACACATGGAGAGAGAAAGAAAATTGAGGAAAAATAATCCAAATTTCAGTGGCTATAAAATAGAAATGAGATTACTTATATATTCACAACAGGCCATCTATTTTGAATATCATTAACATTTTAACGCCATCCTACAAATACATGCATCAACTCAACAATCACCGAACAAAAGTCTGACTGGATCTCTCTCCTCTTACCTGGAACACCATTTCAGAAGCCCTGGGAGATCAGCGGACTAGGTTCCCCTCCTGCTCTGAGGCTTGGTCCCAGTGCTCCTCCGAGAGGGTCACCTCCGAGAGCTGGCTCCTGATGACCGCCTTTGAGTGGCTACCGTCCCTGCTGTAGAGAAAGCTGACATCCTGTACCAAGCACTACGGGTGAAGTCTGGGAATGCAGATTCACACACTTTGGGTGTGGTTTTGAGCTTCTTTGCTACAGAGCCTCTTCCTAGCCGTCATACCCTCAATTTGGGTCTGAGGAGATGCTAAAAGCTGAGATAGTCAACGTGGGGAGCAGATGGAGAAGAGAGAGAGACCTGTGGATCAGCACAGACAGGCTTTTTCACACCGTGAAAATACACAGCAAACAGCGTCAGGAAGGGTGGGGCGGGGAGGTTGCTGAACGTGTGGTTTGAGAGTACCACCAGGGCGGGAAGGTGGGCAACAGAAGTGTGAGGCAGTGTCACGGTGTGTCCGCAGGAGGGAGACGGATGCTGGCGCCTGGCTTGCCTTCTCCTTTTCATTCGTCCAGCACTCTAGCCCAGGAATGGTGCTCCCTACCTTCAGATGAGTCTTCCCTCTTAGGAAACACCAGTGCTCTCAGGGGCACAGCGAGCAGTGTGCTTCCTAGCTCGGTCAAGCTGACAATGGAGACGAACACCACAGAGCAAGAATTTCACTCTGTGGAAAGATGGCGGTTTTTAAACACCAGGCGAGGTGAAAACATGGGTGTAGTCCCAGGACTCAGGTGGCTGATGTGGGAGGGTTAGTTAGGCCCAGGGTTCCAGAGTAGTCTAGGCAACTTGCAGGAAGGAAGGCAGGAGGAAGAGGGAGAGAGAGAGATAAAGAGGGGGGAGGAAGAGAGAGCGAGCGGGCACACGGTATACCTGCCCAACAACCCATTTTCTCGTAGTCAGCCCTCTTCCCAAAACAGCCCCACCAACTGAGACCAAGTGTACAAGCACACGAACCCCAGGCTGGCATTGCGCGTTCAACCTTCGACCCCAAGTACCAAGATGTTAGTGTTAAGTCAAGAAAGAAGTCAAAGAGACTTCTCAGATACCTAGATGCTTGCCTTTTCTCCGCTGGCTTCATGATTGCCACACACAGTGGTTTCTGTAAATTCAACATCTTGATTCTATGTTAGGATAATTCCAAAAGCAGATTCCTATATGGCAGTTACCACCAGCCCCGAAGTTACAAACACGACTTTTCCATATTCTTAAGACTGAGAAAGTCTTTGAACTTGCTTACAAAAATGCTGTGTAGCCGATGGCCTCCAGAAAAGGTCAGTTGGAAAAATGAAGAATTGGGCTAAAGGGCTCAGGCTTCTGTAGGAATTGCAGTTAAATCTATAAAGATGGAGTTCTCCCTTTTCAGACCTCACAGAACCACCAATTCTATCCAGAGCAGTCTGCCAGGCCTCCCCAGGGCTGGACAAAACAAGGTTAAAATAAGAAAAGCAGCTTGCAGAGGCCAGAGCAGGAAGCTGGTCACGTCTCAGATTTCCACAGCTCCCACCCTATCCTGCTCTGACGTTAATGACAGGGACACAGGGCTTGACAGATGAGTCTGGTATCTCGGCCATTTCACACCCATCATTAATTTCCTGTCCAGACTGATTAGCGGCTCTGCCTTCCCAGCCCCCATCTCTCTCCTCTGCTGGAGACTCGACCATTCTTCTCTCTCCTCTGACCAGCTTTATCTTGACAAGCACCATGTGTCTCTGTTCAGCTCATTGTTCTTTCCTCCGCCTCCAGGCGTCAGCGTGCGGCTCCCTTACCAGGAAACACACAGAATCACTCCCCAAATCTACTGTGTGACTCTTCCTGGAGAGACATGCAAACAGAAGTCTACTCACCCGGATGGGGCACCGACAACAGACCTAGGAAACCCTTTCATCCTTGTCCAGCTTTGAGAAGCAATGGTTTACCTCAGTTATTTACAAGAGCGAGGCTAAAGGTTACAGGAGCGTGGATGTACCAGAGGCTGGCATATCAGTGAGAAGCCCAACCCAGCACAGTGGCATTGCACACAAACTGTGTCCCTGGAGAACCTGTTCTCACCTCCACTAGGGTCTCCCTCTCCCTGGCGGCCATTGGCTGCTTGTGTAGCACAGGGGAGGGGCTTCCTGTACCTTGCAAGTTTCCAAGCTTCCCAAACCTTCCAACTTCTCTGGCTTCCTGAGTTTTCTGAGCTGGTCTCTCTTCTGAGAGAGCATGTTCTGATTTGGGAGTAACAGCTACGCAGCAGGACTCTCCAAGGTCCAAGTTTCCTCCGGTTAGCAAGGTTGTAGAGCTTCTGACTGGATTGGTCCAGAGCTGCGCCAGTCCACGGCCCCAGTCCAAGGCTTCTTCCTTTGCTGGCTTCAGGGTGACTCCCATGAGAACCGGTTGGTGTTCATTCCAAAGAGGCCGCATGGCGAGGGAGAACTGCAGGAGCAGTGGGCTCTGGACAGGGCATGGCCGCGGCTGGAGCTGAGGCAAGCCTGTCTTCCCTTTGTATTCCACAAGCCTGCAGGCCCAGCCCATCCGCTGCTCTAAGTTGCCGTAGCCAGAGAGGACACACAGGAGACACTGGTACCCTTCCAGACTCTCCATTCCAGAACAAACTCTGAGGAGACTCAGAGGTGCTGAAGAGGCAGGGAGAGCAGGGGGGTGAAGGACTTGCTGAGCTCAGGATCAGGGTGGGTTCTTCAGCGTTGCCGTTGGCAAGGCACCAGTCCAACACAATGAGTGGGTGAGCAGCTGGCCTTTGTGCAAGGCTTCTGTGCTGGCAAGCCTTGTTTTCTCTCAGCAGCCTCACGAGGGAGGGCCTTCGGTCAAGGCCACTCTGTGGTAGAGGGGATGGCATCCACCAATGTGAGCACCTTGCTCTAGGGCCCAAGATTGGAGAGAGAAGCAGAGCCAGCCTCCAGCAGATGCCTGACCCCAGAGCCCTGCACCCCACTGTGAGGTCCCAACCTTGAAGGGCACGCCCACTCCACCAAAGAAGCAGCAAAACAACATCAGAGCTTTGCCACAAGTGCTGCTGTGACCTTGTACCCAGTATCAGCACCAGGAGGAGCTATAGTGACTTGCTTTATGACTATAGAGAACAAGAGCCGCTGGCTCCGAGGCTGGGGGATGGCTCAGTCAGTAAATGCAAGGACTTGAGTTCAATCTGAAGAACCCAAGTAAAAAAGATCTGTGTGTGATCGTGCTGGAGAGGTGAAGACAGAATCCCTGTGACCCAAACATGCATGAAACATACTCACAGAAAGAGAGAGACCGAGAGAGACAGAGACAGAGAGAGAGACAGAGAGAGAGACAGAGAGGAGGAGGGAGGGAGGGAGGGAGGGAGAGAGAGAGAGGAGGGAGCCAGTTTCTGACATCTCCCTACCTTACAGATGTGTGTGACTGAGTGAACACCCACTCTTTGGGGTACACTGTAGCTCTCTGGGGATGCTGCTGCGATGTGTTCCAGAGCCCCTTCTGGAGCGCAGTGCCACTCCCAGGAGGCCTTGGCAGCAGGGAAGGCAGGACCCCTGCCTTTCTTCTGTGGCCCCCAGGGCCTCCCCAGGGGTCATACAGCTCCAGCACTTTCTGGTTTCAGAGGCCTCTCGATTCAGCTGGCCACTAGAAGGCATGCTTTTCTGCGAACTATCTAGCTAGGAGGAGTCCTTCCACACGGATGGAAAGCCCTGGGAAGATGAGGAATGCCAGGGCCCCAGCTGGCATGCCAGCAGCAGACATTGGCAATGGCCAGGTAAGGCCACATAAGTGTTCACAGGGAGATAAAAACACAGAGCCATCCTGCTTCTCTGAGGTCAAAAGGCTGTGTTTGTCTAGCTTGGCAAGGTGGGGAGTGAGGGATGGAGCCAGGGCCATCTGGACTGGCTCAGTGTGCACTGCCTGTCCCCGAGAATACCTCAGGGTGTCAGGGAGGCAGGCGGGCGCAGACGTGCCAGCAAGTCCTGGAAGATGTCATTCATAGAACATTGAATGGCCGAGGAGGTGGCACACAGGCTGCATGGCAAGGACAGGTTCTAGGGGACAGCGTGGGGAGGGGACCGCCATTCATTCCTGACTCATCCGGCTCGGGCTGCATGCCCAAGGGCTCCCGCCAGTGTGGACACGAGCCATGACACCAATCCAGCAATTCAGATGGCAGAAGCAAGCTCTGGCCCAGGGTGGCCACTTTGCAGACCATTGGCCTCTGTGCAACAATGTTCCACGTTACATCAGGACAGAGCTCGGTGGATCTTAGCCAAAAGCAGGATGATAGAGAGACGTTTTTACTACAGATGTTGTCAGGGTCTTCTAAGCTTATGGAAGACATCAGGGTCATAGCATAATCTTACAGGGAGAGCTGAGCAAGAGGGGTGAACAAGAGGCAGAAAGTCAATTCTGTGAAGAAAGGCGCGTCTTCATGTTTGTGAGAACCACGGAGCACACTCTCCGCCGTAGAGGACACAGCCATGACTGGACTATTGTAGATTCCATGCAGGATCGTAGCCCTCTGACGATGTCCCTGACATGCCACTGACCAGCTCTGCAGCCAACTCCCGGCTCTGATGCTGGCTGTCTTGTTCTAGAACCTTCCAGAGAGCTTGTCCATGTATGCTCTGCAGCCGTAGCCAGAAGAACGTAGGTCAAAGACAGCTAAAGCCAGAAACCCCTGGCTTCCTTGACCATAGCCCCCTTGGTGTCTTCCTTGCAGCCTGACACTGAAGTGTGTGACTCCCTCTGGATGGATTTTTACCCCTGTGCGATCTCAGCACACAGAGGAACAAGGACAGATGGCAGCCAAGGGGTAAAGAAGGTGGGCAGGGATGCCACGGAGGTTAAACAGCTCTTGAAGGTGTATCAGGCTCCCCCGTTCCCGAAGGCTCAGCTTTGTTCCCTATCCCTGTGGCTCGTGTTATGCCCTCCCTCTGGGTTTGGCGAAGCATCTTGGCAGCTGCCACTGAACACGCTGTGGCTGAGTGAGAGCATTTCCCAGGCTGAGCTACGCCAGGCACGGATGGAAGGCTGAGCTCGAGTGTGCATCCTATAGGTGCCGTGAGATCCCAGGATCTGTTGATCTAAGCTTCCCTCCCACCCTCACCTGTCACATTTTTCAAGTCCTTCTATGTGTCACACACTTGGATGGGACACCCAAGTGTTCTTGCACACCCATGCACCAGCACGCTTCATCTCAGGGCCACAACTCCATGAGCCATGATGCCCACCTTAGAGGTCACCCCAGCTCCCCAAACAGTATCAGCAGCTGCAAATCAAGTGTACAAACACATGAGTATTCAGGGGATAGTTCACACCCAAACTGTAACAGAAATATTGCTTAATGTTCTACAAACATAACCGTCCATTTTAGGGGGGAGGCCTGGATTAGCATGCCACGCACGCTTGACCCTGAACCTCGGGGACAGGGGGTGCCCCGAATGCTCTGAGAACCTCCACTGCAGGCTGAACAGGGCTTGGTGTGTGCTGATACGGTCAGCACACACAGAGGGGAGGACATTACATCTGCAGCCTTCCAGCTGAGTGAGTGTTGGGGTGTCTCAAGAGACGACCAGACAATGGAAGGATGAGGCTGCAGTAACAAATCCCATTGGGGCAGCTATCGGGCAGAGAGAAGGCTCAGCAGCTAAGAGAACCTGCTGCTCTTCCAGGACCTGCGTTGGTCCTTAGAACGTTGGGGAGTCCAACCACGGGGGCTGTGCTGCCCTCTTGACTAGCCTCCTGAGGCACCTGAACTCATGCACACATGCACGGAGACATAGGATTTAAAAGACAAAACTTTAAGAAGAGGCTCTGGCTCTGGGCTGAAAAATCAGAGCCATGTAAGCTGGTTTCTAGGGCCCAGCATTCCCTAAACCAAGTTCTGCGCCATGACTGGGTCAGAAAAGCCACAGTCTAAGCTAAGATCATTCACCAAACAAACGGCTCACACTCTGCCCCAGAATTCCCCACTTAGGCTCAGTGTTTTAAGCGTTTTGGTCTTCAGGAGCAAAGCTGACATTTTTGGCCAGGCAGGTAAGGTCTTCCCTGTTTGAGAGCAATTTTTCCACAGTCAGTACAAAAGTAGGGGTGTTGATGCAGCCATCAGTTCAACTTCGATTTCCCGAAGTGTAGGAAGGGGAGGTAGGCAGGAGCAGTTGGGGGGCAGCAATTAGGCAGGTGGAGGACAGATGGGCTAACGTGAGGGAGTGGACCCGGCGGGAGCCGTGGTTCGTGCGGAGATTTGAGAAGCAAACTGGAAGCTAATGGGACTCCATTTCCTAAGCGGCACGCTGAGCAACCGATAAGAAAAAGCCCTGGGCACCTGTTGGCACAACCGGAATTTTCCAGCTCTCAGGGTCTAGAATTTTCCACATCGTGGAGAACTTTCACTTCATTGTCCACATGCTGCATGGGTGTGTAATGTGTCCCTAGGTTCAAGCTACATACAAGCTCTATTTCCTCTTTGTCACGGAGGGATGGACCTAGGGACGTGGAGTCTCCAAACAGCTGCTCAGCAGACCCCGTTACGGAGCCACCGCCTTAAAGACCAGTATGTCGCCTCAGGAGTAAAGAGCAAACTCTCTCCCCCACCCCTCCCCATCCCCCCAGTCTCCGTGCATGCTGCAGCCGCCTCTGGCGTGGGTGTGGGAGGCGACAACAACCTTCAGGAGTTGGTTCTCTCGACCGTGTGGCTCTTGGGGACGGAGTCTGGCCGTCAGACTTGGTGGCCAGAGGCTTCACCCATCCCGTCCTGTCACTAGCCCTCACAATAGAGTCTTTAATTAAGAGGCCAGCTGAAGTACTGAGGAGGGAAGCTGGAGGGTCAGGAATCTGAGGCCAGCCTGGGCTGCGTGAGTCTGTCTCCCACCGACGAAACTAATCACTAGAAACATATGGGCTGACTGTATTTAAGCAGGGTTACCGCTTTCTCAAAGGATGAGAAGGGCGAAAGGGAAAGGAGCTGACTGTGAGGGGACCCCTCAGGGAGCGTTCTCACAGGGAGACGGTAATCTCACAGGTGGAAAGGGGACTCAGGCCTCGGCTGCCACCTGGCAGCTGCGCTTCCATCGCCCGCGCCCTGACTGCCAGGACTGCCAGGATGGGAAGCTACCAGGCAGTGGCGTGTGTCCAGAGACTAAAGGCGCCCGTCGCTCTAAGGACACGCCTACTGCAGGGACCCTTGCACTCGACCACGCGCACCTGAGCTTTCTCCACTGCCACTGACATTTCAGAGCATCTCAGAGCGTGCTGCTGGGTTGGTACTGCTCACCCGGGCAAGCACCCACTTTTCCTGTCACCCTAGGAGCGGTACTTACTCCCCGGAGAATCTGAATCAGTGTCTCCTGCATCACAGTTTCTAAGACCCCAGAAAAGGCTCTTGTACAGTTTCTGAGTCTGAGTAGAGTTGGGGAACACAACAAAAAGACCTCCTCTTTGTCCTTTGCTAACTGTCGCTCTGGTTGCCGACTGGCCTTCCTTTTCCCACATTCTCTTCTTCCCAGAAAATGGTCCAGAGAATTAAAATGAAGAAAAATGGCCAATCCAAATGTTACTGTTCTGAATTCTGTGTCCTTCCTGAGCCAAGGTGGTATGTTCGTCACTGCCCCGCCCATCTCTGAAGCTCTTTGGGGTCAGCTGGGTGTAACAATGGCATGCATTTAAGCCAACAGCAGTGTTATTCTGTGTTTCGTCTTCAACAATAACTCACTAATTAAGGGGGACTGTTTTAACATTTAGAAGGAAAACCTCTCCCTGCTGATAATAGTCACAAACCTACTCTCAGCAGCTCATTGTACACAGGTCTAATTGTCCCCTCAAAAGAAATCAGATGGTGAGAACCCGCTTTTCAAGGGACGTCAATAGTTCTCATTATAACATAATAGTGTGGTCAAATGCTAGTAACAAAGTGCTATTTATCTATGAAAGCAAACTAGATCCAGACTGCGCGGAGAGAATTGTGCTTTTCCTACGGGGCGGGCACAATGGCAGGGCTCTTGTTGTGGAGTGGGCTGGGACCTGCAGCTCAGGATCTGAACACAGTCAGCAACAATAGCGGAGGGTTTCAAGCCAGGACTGGAGAGCACTGGGTGAAGAGCCAGAGGGTAAGCACAGCAGCTCCCCGAGTTCTGAGACCTCACTTCTGCTGACGCTATAGCAAAAACTGTACTCCCCAGCAGTCCTGACACAGTGTGGCCAGGAGCCAAGAAGACTATTTGGAGAACATAAAAGTTGAATTCCACACAGTTTCTGAGCACCATCAACTATTGTTCTTCCCTGGTTTTTCTTCATGGACCCTTTATGGATGAGTGGCAGGCTGGCTTGGCCCAGGATGCTAACTGTTGCTGTGCAGGCCCTGAGAAAACCTGTTAAACGCCTCTGTATCCAGAGGAAAGCCAACGATTGTTCTAGCTTCGTTCTGCTACTGTGCTTAAACAGCCTGACCAAAAGCATCATGGGGAAGAAAGGGTTTATTTGGCTGACAGTCCCCGGTTACAGTCCATTACTGGGGCCCAGGGATTCGGACGGATTCAAGACAGAAACTTAAACAACCGGTCACATCACATTCACAGAAGAGAAAGATCCGCCCCCCGCCCCCGCCTCAAGCTCCTGGTTTCTTCGCAGCTTCTGCTTGCTAGCCTCTTCACTCTCACACAGCGAAGGGTCCGGCCCATCCAATGATGTCTCCCAGCTTCAGGATGGGTCTCCCACCTGAATTAACAGTCAAGGCAACCCCACAGACATGCCCATGGGCTGTGCTGTATCTCTGCACTCTCCCACACAGGCTTTCTTCCCAGTGACTGGGGAGGAAGTTGACATTTGAAAGTGACCCTCTCAGGGGTTAACTGTAACTGTCTTAACATGGAGTAGTCACAGAAAAATCTATTGCCCCCCCAACACACACACACACACACACACACACACACACACACACACACATGCATCCATGCATGCACACACGCACAAACCTGACAAGAAACATTTGTAGATACAGGAAGAAGAGCTGTTTGTGTGTGCAAGCATGACACCTCGCATGAAGAACACACAAAAGGTGGCACGCAGCCGGGCTGGCAGCGTGTTCCTCATGCGCGGCTCACGGAGCCCGACACCTCATGAAACAGGCAGTGGCGTATGGAATCCACCTGCCTCCCAGCAGCGGGGAGAGATAGCAAGTTAGCTCCCATGCCAGCTTCCTGTTCCAGCAGGCGAGATGTGTGTCCCAGCATCCTCTGTGCTGTCAGCTGTGGGCTCCCAGAGAGGCTGTGATGGAGTCGTGAGATTCCCGGGAACAGTCCGCACTCTCCTCACTTCTTGTCACTTCCCTGGGGGACTCTGTCTGTTTATCCAGCTCCTATCAGGTGCTTTCAAGCCAAGTTTGGGCTTCATTAGAGGCTCAGAGATGACAGCTGCTCACCCCTTCTGGGAAGTGTCAGAGCCCCACCTGGGACTTGTCAAGAAATACCGGTGATTCTAGTTTAAGAGAAAGCCTCTGGTAGTCTTCAAAGCCGCCTGTCATTTTGTCCTGTTGGTGCTGAGCATCTGGCCACTCATTTCTCTGATGGGCATCTGGCTCTTCCTGGGTTGTGGCTCTTGTGAGCAGCGCAGCCCTGAAGGCAGGTGTGCAGGCATCTCTGTGGTGTGCTGGTGAGATGTCACTGGTAAGCTGGGCAGAGCTATCCTGAGATGACCCCAGTGGTGTGAACTCTGACCTTTGTCTTTGTCAGTACAGAGGGGGCTGTGCCCCTTCTTGGTCTGGCCACACCGGGACAATCCCTTCCTGTTTCCAGCACACTTGTCTGCAGTTGCAGCAGTGGGTGAATGAGTGGCTGACCCTGCTTCACTGAGCTCTGGTCAGGACTCCCCGAGAAGCAGCTGACAGCGCATGGCCGGTTCTTCTAAGGCTACCTTCCATTTGTTTTCTGTTTCTCTCCTCACTCTCTCCCAGTTTTCTGCATGGCCACAAGGGACAAGAATTCTGAACACAGTCATCAATTTCTCAGTATTCTGGAGAGGTAACTGGACTTCATTTGTACGTTTCCAACAGCAATCTGGAGGGCCTTGGGGAGGCTAGGAAACGCACGCCGGGGCTGGCCTACCAGGCAATCCCGAGTGCAGTGGCCTTTACCCGGTCGCCGTGCAAACTCAGTGTGCCACGGCTTGTCTTGTGTTTGCACAGGAACGCTCCTCATCATGGGTGATGCAGCAAGTCTAGGAAGCTTTAGCAGGATGTGGTAACCCCATCAAGACAGCCACCGTCTTCAGCGGATCAACTGTGGCCGCCTGAGAGAGTCCGCCATCACGAGTTGGTCCTCGGCCTTCCTAACGCTGCGGCCCCTTAATGCAGCTCCTCATGGTGTGGTGACCGCAGCCGTAAACGTATTTTGTTGCTACTTCGTAGGTGTGATTTTGCTGTTGTTGCGAATCGTGATGTTCGTATCTTATTCCAGATATCTGACACGCAACCCCTGTGAATCGCCAGTCCCAAACGGGGCTCCGCCCACATGAGGAAAGCCGCTGAAATGGGCCTGTGGCCTGTTGACGTGTTCTCTTAGAGGGTTAAGGAGGGTCGTCACCTCTGCATGTGGCTCTGTTGTGATTGCGCGCAGCCTCGGCAGAGGCCCCCGGCGTCACGGCGACTCTATCACCCACGCCGATGGTGACTTCACACGCTGCCTTGGGTCTCGGATGTTCTCCGTGTAACTCCTCATGCGCTTCTGCTTTAAACACGTTCTTCTCCCCGACCAGACTGCGAGCTTTGCACCGCTTCGGGGGCGAGCTTTGGCAGAATCCAGCGTTGGCTGTTGGGACTACTTCAGGAGAAAGTAGAGGTGCGTTTCCGATTCCCCAGGGGACAGTTCTCTCAACCGAAGTGACTTGGAGCCAAGCCATACAGCCTACAGGGAGGAGACAGGATGCCCGGGTGAAAACGGCCGACCCGCACTCTGCCTCTTGTCATGTCCCCCCGAAGGGACCTCTCACAGATTTGGCGCCGAGCACCAGCTTGTGGGAGCGCTGGGCCGTGGGGTGCACGCGGCCTGAGCGACTGGGACCCTGTTTGCTTGCTGAGGCCTGGTTGCTCTACCCCAAATCAAGGTGCACCTGGTGCTGCTCCACACGGGGGTGGCGACCCCGCCCCTTAGCCAAAACCCGGGAACACAGTGGGCCGCGACCGCTCAGCTGCAGGCCGAGGCTCTTTCTGCGCATGTGCTGAGTAAACGCCGGCTTCTCTGCGGCTCCCCCTCCTCCGCCCCGCTCCATTCCCAGCGAACTTTCCTTCTGGAAGTGTCCCCGGGCCGTCTCTTCCCGGAGAGCGAAGTTGAATCAAGCGGCTGTGCTCACACGAGCTGGTTGCTCTCCCTTCATTCACTCTGCTCTGAGGTCGTCCTCGGGTAGTGTATTAAGTTCGGGCAATCACAAACTGAATAAATGACGGATGTGGCCCTCAAACAGCGCATAGTCTATTCTGGGAGAAGATTCCTGTTTAAAAACTGAGTCATCAAAGCCGCTGTAAGAAACGGGCCCTTTTCAAAGCGGCCTGCGTTCAACTGTTCGCGCACACTGCAGCCCCAGAGCAGGCCAAGCCTCACAGCACTCGGCAAGACAACTTTTGTGAAGCCGGCGAAGCAGCGACGCGGCTTCCACACGAGCATGAGGACAGAGGAGTTGATACCCCAGACCCCGAGTGAAAAAGAAGCTAGGTGTGGTGGCCTGGATCGGCCATTCCAGTGCTGGGATGGGGGAACGGGAGACGCCCCAGAGCTCCAGCGTGGCCAGAGCAGCTGAGTCAGCAAGTTCCAGGGTCAGCGAGGGAGCCTGTCTCAAAAACCTTGATGGAGCGAGATTGAGAGTGACAACCAATGTCAGTCACACACACACACACACACATACAGAGAGAGAGACAAACAGAGACAGAGAGAAACAGAGACACACAGAGACAGACAGACAGACCCATAGAGTCCTCTCTGATTCTTCTGCTTTTTCCCACAAAGCCCATCCCAAATCCTTTGTTTGTTGTAGTCTGGGCAGAGCTCAGGTCTGCTCCTGGTAGAACTGAACCTGAAATTCAGTCAAGTCATCAGGAAAATGGGTGACCCTCTGCCAGCCAGTAGTGAGGATCTCGTTGGAGCTGACAGACATGGCACCAGCAATTTCCTGCCCAGTGTAGAGTGAGGTCATTAGAACTTCATCCAGAGGTGGGCTGCAGACTATACCAACAGAAAGAACTGTAGTGGTCAACGTTTTTAGAACACACGGGCAGAAGACATGGTGCAATTTTCTGGTGGCTTCTGGCTTCTGTTTAGGGCCGAAGCTTTGGGGTAGATGGCAAAAGATCCCCAGTGCCAAGTCTGTAAAGGACCAGGAGCAGAGGCCTGGCCTGAGTGGTATGGCTAGAGGGTGTGATATTGGCAGGAAGAGGATGCAGGAAGCTGAGGACCAGGCCTGGATTGCAATCATAGAATATTTTAGAGAAGTTTTAGCTCTCCAAGAGTGGGCGGGCCACCCACCCCGGCCAAGACCCTTTGGGGAAGCCTGGATCCTGAGCCATGAGATGGAGACACCATGACTAAGAGACTGGAAAATTTCCCCTGAGCCATGGGACTCTAGAAGTTACTACCGTCTGAAGCTGGAGCAAAGGGCTCTGCCCTGTGGGGCAGCAAATGCCCCCTCTCTGGCCAGGACAACAACCTAGTCACAGCACAGCCCACCAGGGCAAGCTGCTCCTGAGGAAAAGGAAAAGTCCAGATCCAAAATAGCTCTAGAACATGGCCAAGGGCCCCTGTGGGAAGCAGGGCGGGGTGCGGTGAATTTTGGGGTTGATTAGAGAAAGTTTATCCTGATGAGAGCAGTTGCTGAGAACCTGCCTCGGAACCCTGGAGACAATTCCAGCACATTCTAGAAAACACAATGACTCACACCACCAGGGAATGCTGGGACTGCCCATGTAGGTGGTAGAAACGGTGACCAAAAGCATCAAAGTGATCAAAAGGCTCAAGGGAGTGCTGCTGAAGGCTTGGACTGTGGAAGGGCTTCAGGGAGAGACAACAGCATCTACCCCTTTCTCCTAAGGTAGCAGTGACAAGCCAAAGCGGGAGTCCATCAAACTTCACCCCGGACAACCAATGAGTTTATTAGCCTTCCTGAGAGAGCATGGGTGAGGACTTACTGGCAGGACCATGGCTCAAACCTCAGCAGCTGCTGGGGAAAGTCATGGCCCGCCACGGATGATGGCTTCCGGTAGCTGCATAGGTGCATAGGCCTATATGTCCTAGCTCTGAAAGCATGTGCACACAAAGCTGAATTGACCAGGGATGACTGGAAGGGGCAAAAGGATACTTACGTAAGGTCCAGTGACGACCTTCTCCCTCACAGGCCTCAGATGGAGACTGAGGCTTGCAGGCAGGCACAGCTGGTCTGATGAAGATGGCTGCTGCTTTGCTCAAAGGACGCCGTTCTACAATAAAGGACACAGATACTCCCAAAAGGCGTGTGAGGTGTCACTGAAGGTCCCGCGTTGTCTCTCCTCTGTCAGCCACAGTAAGCTGAGGGATGCTGTCTCAGAACCAGGCCTGACGACACTGTGGGATCGGCCCCTGTTGGTATGGCAGGTGGTCCTCCCGCATCGCCGGAAGCAGGCTTACAGCTCGCAACCAGAGCGTAGGCCCATGCTGAGGGATGAGGATCGGCAGACCTCATCTTCAACCAGCAAGGGCTCTGCTCAATCTCTGTGACCAAAGAAATACTGAGTAGAAACTTGCAAGGCCCAGGGAGGCTTCCACAGAAAGTCCAGTCTCACATATAGCCTCTAGACCAAAGCTGATTTCATACCCAGAACCCGTACTCATGCTCGGAATCATGTCTGCAACATGGCGCTGTACTCAAGTGTGCTCAGCATGGCCCTTTCTGTTACCTCCCTGAATGACGCAAGGGTGCCTCCTCAGGAGATTGTTCAGTAGGAAGAGGCAAAGAGCAAACATTCCAAGGCCTGTAGAGTCAAGTGGCACAGTAGGAGTTGGGGCCAGTAATCAGTGAGGCTCAGCCCAGAGCATTCTCGGAAGAGCCACCAGCTCTGCAGACCCACGCTGTGATTCTGCCTGGTTCTGGCTCAGTTCCTATCCCTCATAGCTGCTGAAGCATTGGGCTATTGTGGTCTTGAAGAGGCCATGCTGTGTTGCCAGGCCACGCCCAGCCACTTCTTAGGGTGAGGTGGCACGAGTTCCTGGGGATGTCGGCAGGGATCATCCGCACATTAATGGCCCGGCATGGAGTGGCCGCTGGGGGAGCCATTAGTCCCCAGCTGGCTCTGGCTGCTTTCTGGGAATGTCCTCTAAGTGGTTACCCTGGAGACCTTCCTAATTAATCGAAATCTTTCCCACAGCTGCAGTCCGTCACTGGCCGGCAGGAGCAGCCTTTTCTGAAGGTTTGGCCCAGGCCCTCACTCTGTCCAGAGGACTTCTCTTTCTCTGTGGTTACCTGGTGGTACTGAACAGCACCAGTGTGTCTTCACCTGCCAGGCAGTCCAGCCTTCTCTTCGTGGATGCTTCCTGTTCACCACAAACCCGACATGACCAAAATCAAGCACCTTCCTCTATCACTAGCACAGCTAGGTCTCTGTGACATGTTTCTCTGATTAGATCCTTGCATCCTTGCACATTTGGTGGCACCAGCCAGAAGTCTAAGTGTTGCCATGAGCCCCAGCTCTGCCTCGTTCACCTCCAGCCATCTCTGCAATTATTTCTCCAATCTACCCACCTCCTCTTCCGAGCTATGGTCATCTCCACAGCGTTGGGAAGCAGCAGGCTCTCCTCCCAGAGGTTCTCCTCCATGTACGCATGCCCTGCCCGTCTGTCTGTACCACCTCGGCAAGAGCAGTCGCTCCGGAAGGCAATTCTCATCCACTGTAGTCAAAGCGAGCCCCATGGAGCCTCACTGTGACAGTCACACCCATCACCACCCTGTCCTATACTTGACCTGAGCTGATCTGTGTGAGCAGCAGGTGATGGTCCCCGCCCAGGCTGGCTGACACAGGCAGGCTGCACCATCCTGGGCTCAGAACTGAGGAGGCCCAAGCAGAGGCCCCCAGAGAAGAGGCTACAACTGCTTTGCCACAGTCTCGCCTGAGAGGGTGCTATGGCTTTAGGGGGACCCTGAGCCCCAACACCATCTCCCTCACATCTGGGTCCTGACTTGCCAGCCATGGCGGTGCCAGGTGTAGGAGGTCATTTGTTCTACCGCAATGGATGGCTAGTCTGTAGTTGTTGTTTAGAAGCGAAATGTCTCCCGAGTCATGAGTCTCCAGTTGGTGGCTCTGTTGGGGAAGGTTACAGAGCCTTGAGGAGGAGGTGGGAAGATGAAGCAGGAAGCTGGAAAGAGACTGGGTGAGGGAGGGAGGCAGATGGAGGAGGGGTGCCATTTGCAGGCTGTTTTAATAATTCATATGTGAACCGTGGAAGGTGGTGAAGGCAGGAGGAAGGGGTACGACCTCTTGGAGTAAGTAGTTTGCCATTTGTCTTTTGACTCCTCCAGCCAACCACCCCCGGTCTGTGACTCCAACACACACACACACACACACACACACACACACACAGACACACACACATGGGCTCACCCTGATTCTCCTGCACTTTGAGTCTGCTGTCTACCATTTCTGTCTGTCTGTCCCTACTTGACCTTTCCTTTTTAGACCCCCTTTTTAATAGTGGCCTCTATTTCTTGAGTTTCCTGAAGGCTTCAATTCCCCTCAGAGTCACATGTCCCAGGGCCTTGTGGGTGATGGCTCAGCTTCTGCAGGAACGGTGTGCAGCCTGGGACCCCGAGGTCACGGAGGGAAAGGAGCATCCCATCCTGGCTTCTCCCTCTCCTCACTTGGAACACATGCTGTCCGGATGGCTGGAGAGCAACAGCCTTCTCAAACTTCTCCAGCTTCAAATGAGATATGAGCAGAACCGGGGCCAGGGTGCAGGCCAGAGGGAGCTGCCCTTCTCCTCAGAGCTGAGGCACATCTGTGCACACAGGTGTGGCTGGTTTTAAATCCCAGCAGCAGGGTTCTGAGAGGTAAAGCACCCACTGCCCAGACACAGCTGCCTCTGGGACAAGGGGCTTGGTAGAAGGCCATTTCCCAACCAGGAGGTTCTTAGTGGGTGCCTGGCTTCAGAAACAGCCTTGAGACGGAGTGGCTGTGATTTTCAGCTGACAACAAAACAAAAGAAAAATCCCCACCAACATGGGGGCTGGGAAGATGCCCATTGCAAACCATGACTGGCGTTCAGAATTCCAGAACCCACATAAAAGCTGGACATAGTCGCACAAGCATCTGAAACCCACAGTCCTCTGTGGAGAGGCGGGAGGTGGAGACAGGAGGATTCCAGAAGCTGAAGGGCCAGCTAGCCTGGTGCATCCAGGATCAACGGGACTCTGTCTCAACCAGCATCAAAGGCAAGAACCTCAGTCAAAAAGTTGTCCTCCTGCCTCCACATGAATCTGTGACATTCGTGTCTCCACCCACAAGCTTGAACAGGCACTCACACATGACGCACACACGTGTGTGCATGTGTCCCCTGAAAGCATCCGTTCTCTCTGCCCGCCCTCTCTACATTTCTGCCCTCTTGTGATTTTAAGACAAAACACAAAGCCTCTGGTGACCTCCGGTGTTCTTTCTCCTATTGGTATTCCAGCTGAGGATAAATAAACTCCAGATACCAAGGATAAAATCAGATACCAAGGCAGCAGGCTGGGTGAACCATATCCACATATTAAAGGCAGAGTGGGAAAGAGGCTGGGCCACCCCAGGGCAAGAGCGAGGTCTGAGGGGGGTGCCTGACTGTCTCTACAGGCTTAGCACCTCAGAAAGACTGTTCCTGGTTCTTCGGGGTCCTGGCAGCTGGGGGTGAGGCTCAGCTGGTAGAAAGACTGCTGTGCAGAAATCCCGGACTGCAATTGTCAGCTTCGTACAGACAAGGTTCCGGGGTGCAGGCCTGTAATGCCTGTCCTTGGAAGGTGGAGCCCAAAGGACCGGAAGTTCAAGGGCGTCCTCAGTTACACCCCAAGTCGAGGCTGGGTCTCAAAACAAAGCAGAGGTGTGCTGCCCTGACGCTGTGCTGGGACCCACCTGCAGTTTTGTTTTTGTTTGCTTGTTTTTTCTAGAACAGCACTTGGGTGGTAGACTTGTCTGTCTGGGCTTTTTTTTCGCTCCAGAGAATCAGAACCTGAGACTCCATACTCCCTGCCTGGGTAGGAGAGAGGCCCCTCTGTCTGCTCAGCCCACGACGACGCGGGAGGGAGATCAAATGAGGAACTAATTGACAATCCCCAGCCAGCTCCCAACTGGATCTCTCTCCCTCTGATGTTTGAAAGCACCTCAAAAACCTCTTGTGTGGAGGGTTCTCAAGGACCCTCGCAGGGAGAGATGAGTCCTTAACTGTAATGGGAGTAGGCATCCTTCCAGCTCCGAAACCGTTCTGCCTCCCACACGGAATGCTGAATCCAGGCAGGGGTGCGGCTCGGATTTCTTACAGTTAAGATCCTAGGAGCAGAACCAAACTAAGGAAGGCGAGGAAAGAAAGCATTCTTTGCATGCTGTCCCAACAGCTGCTAGTTCTGTGGTGCACGCTTGTAGCCCCAACCCCCGAGTGGCTGAGGCAGGAGGATTGGGAGGTCGAAGTCAGCCTGGGCTGTACAATGACACTGTCTCAGAACAAACAAGCAAACGCATTAGTCTCCTGGCACTTGGCCCGTGTTCAGAAGAGAGCCTCTGGTACTTGCTGGGCACGAGAACACAGAGCACTGAAAATGTCCTCTTTGAGAATCTCAATATTTCATTTCAGCTAATTCTAATTCAATAATGAATAATTGATTATTTAATTTCATCTTAAGTAGCCACACATGGCGCGGCTGCGTGCAAGGCAGCAAATGCCGTGTGCTTGTAAAGGTGATTTGTTACGAAGAGGAAGGGGGAAGGAGGGCTTAATGCGAGCGCGATGCTGGATTGGCATCCTTCCTTAGCAACCTTAATGAACGTCTGGAGAGCAGAGTTGCCGAGAGCCGCTCGGGACAGAGCGCATGCGCAGCTGTGGCTGGAGCGTTACCTAGCAGACCCCGGTCCGTCTTCCCCCACGTGACTCTTTATACGGGCCGTGTGTCATTTTAGTCAGTTTACGGCACAGAGGAGGGTCACCTGGTTTTCACTTAGCCCTCCCCCTCTGTGTGTTCCTGTCTGGCTGGTGTGTGTGGCTCTCTGGGTAAGGCTCTGGGGTGTGTCAGTGTAACCGACCCGCGGGCTTCCAGCAGCCCAGAGGCTCAGCATGCCATCAGGCAGCACCTGAGCGCATAGCCAAGTGTCCCCTGATCTTCTACAGCCAACCCACCTGATGTTTCCACTAATGCGCTTTAAAAATTGCCTTGACCTGCAGATTTTGCTCCATAACTTCCTGTCTCTTTCCACATTGGAACATGATGTTTGCCAGAGGGGCCAGTCCCCTGACTGTGTTCACCGGGTGGCCAATCAGGTCCCTGCCTTGGCTTCCTTTGATGACGGACTAGATTATCTGCAAACTAAACAAACTTTGCTTTCCCCAACTGACTTTTGGTTATGCTGTTTACCACAGCAGCAGAAAGCAAAGCAGGGTCGTCAGCCATATTTGGTTTGAGATTAAACTGTCTCTTACTCTTCCTGAAGAGAGAGCTATGTTCTGGGTCCATAGCTATGTGGTGAGACAAAACAAACAAACAAACAAAGGAACTGAAAGGAGGTGGTCTCGTGTGGACTCACGTTCAAACCTGTGCTTCTCAAAGAGAAGCAGGAGGCAGCCTGGTTCGAGAGTGCGCAGAAAATAGGGGCTGGCAGATTAGCCGGCTTGCACCAGGGTCCTGTGACTCTGAAATCTGCATCCCCTGAGCCCCCGACTTATCAGCCAATGTTGAGGTGAGGAAAACGGATGTTGGAAGTGGCGCTGTGACATTTGTGTTTGCTTAGCTAGAGTACACAGACCCCGGGGCTCCCCGACTGTGGCTTCTGGCATTGCAGAACGCCTTCCGACTCCCATCACCTTCCGTCGGGGCAGTCTCTCCCGTGGCTTTCAGAAGCCTGTGATTGCTGTTTGCAAAGCACATCTAAGCGTGTGCTGTGGCTAAGCCCTCACGAGGCGTGATCTGCAGCGGGGCAGAGCAGTGTCGCCGCAGGGCGCGGGGGCGTTGCTTCCGTGTTTACACCCCTTCCCCTTTCCGTTCGTTTTATTTACGGGTACAGACGCAGCAAAGAATAGCTATTCGGGCTGTAAACTGGGACTGATACGGAGATTGATAGCCTTAAAAATAGTCCTTGAGGGAATTTGAGATCTTGTTTAACCATCTCTGAAACGTCTCTCCTCCAGCATTCATGGGTGCTATAAAATTTATCGGTCTGTGCTCACACTGAAACCTGGTTCCCAGGACTGCAGGTTTGTCCCAGGGGGTCATAGAAGCTAGCCTCAGAGCTGGGTCCCAGGGCTCAAACCTTCAGAAAGAGTATCATCTTCAAGAAGGAAGGGCTGGAAGGGGAGAGGAGTCACATCATCCACAGTGGCAGGAAGAGGGCAGACAGGAGGAGGCTCCCTGTGCCTCCCGAGGCAGAGCCGAGCCCCCCACAGGCAGGCAGGCTCTGCAGGAGGCAGGAGCTTCCTGTTAGATTTCAAGGAACTGTGCGATTCTGTGTTCTTATGCAACCGCTTTTAATCCAGCTGAGTGCACACCTGTGACCCCAGCATGTTGAAAGCCAGCCTGGGGCGCGTGAAAGCCTGTCTGAAAACAAAATCAACCACTCAGTCATGAAGTCACATCGCACAAAAGCAGATTTTAAAAGCAAAATCGATTCTGGCTGAGTATCCTGACCGTGGGACCGTTGGCAGGCAGGACCTTGCTGGTAAAGGCAGGTCACGGAGGGCAGGCATCTGAGAGCGCTGTCGCCTGCAACCCCAGACACTTCCCAGTCCACCACGATGGGGGCATCACGAGCTCCACCTGTGTGCCTTCCCCACGGCCACTGCCCGTGAGCCCTTCCTCCCTTCAGTGATTCCTGTCACAGTGACACACGGGGTCAGGCAATTTAACCAACTTGAGTGTTCTCTTGCCGTAGTGTGCTCAGCATGGCTTTCAGAAAGTCCTGTGAAGCCTTCATATCCGTGTTCCTGCGAGGCCTTCATGCTCGTGTCCCTGTGTGGCCTTCATGCTTGTGACTTTTCTACAGTATCCCAAAGGTAGAATCAGACAGGTGTAAATCACTGACCATTACAGATGCCACTGAGAGCTGGAGCTGGGAGAGGAAGTGAGAAAGTCCCTGGCAGGCCCTATCTCCCTGACTGCACAGCTGCTGGAGCCCATGTGCCCAGCCACCTGGGGTGGGCATCACATGGAGCCACGGTACTTACTGCAGCAAATTTCCAACCAGCCTCCAGACTGGAACAGCCTTGTCACACACACAGCTCTATCTCCCGTGGACAGGAGCCGCTGGTTTAAATAAAAAATGTAACTGTTCTGTTTTCTGATGACTGAGGACCAGCTGACCTACAGAACTCTCAGCCAACCCTAGTCCAAATTAGACCTAAATGAGAGCAGCAGTTCCCTTCCTGTCGGCCTGATGACCTGGAGTGGCTGCTTTCCCTACAGGCTGAGCAATAAATATGAAGCAGGTAAGGGGCTGCAGCTATGTCAGCTAGCGCAAGGACGGCTTGCCCATTTTGACCCAATGTCTTTTCATGTTTGATATACTTTCTTAATTAAAAAGCATGCCATGATCAGAAAGCTTTGTGTGTGTGCATGTGTGTTTCTCTGTGTGTGGTGCACCCATGCATGCACAAATAATAAAAAGGAAAGAAGGGAAGGCTGGGGGCACTCTTTGTAGTATTTAAGCTTCGTGAGCCAAGCTTCCTTTCAACATAATAAGGCCAGACAGAAGGGAAGTTTGTTAGTGCTGCAGTCACCCTTGACATCTGTCTTCAGGACTACTGAAGTTGCTGAGGGAGCCTGACCATCAAGTCTCCTTCACAGCAGAGAAGTCTTTCTTCTTCCTGCCCAGCGCCCTCCAGAGCGCAGAGAGCAAGCTCACCCTGCGGTGAGAATTCATGCCTCCTCAGTGGTGTTAGCTGCCAGTCCTGGGAAACCATCCCCCGTCAAGCCCGTTCTAAGGAGACACACCTTAGAGTTGCTGCTCCATCTGCAGCAGCATGGCTTGAGACAGCCTCCCTGATGGAGCCCGCTGCCCCTTCAGCATCCCCCTCACCCATGCAGTGCTGCCAGAGCTCACCTTCCTCATCTGTCACGGAGGCATCTCCCCTGTTCTCACCTTGGACCCCAGGACCTCAAACAGGGGCCACCCTTAGCATCTTCTGTTCATGATAGAGATTAATTTGATTAACCAGCCCATCTGTGAGCTTCAGGGTAAACATGGGATCAAACCAGCCTTGCCGAGGCCGTGCCACATGGAGGGGCTAGAGTGCAAATGTCCTGGTGCTCGGTTCTGGGGATCCTGCTCCCCAGCACTGCCCAGAGGGAACCCTGTTCCAGCACTCTGCAGACTCCATACCAATACGGATTTTAGATAACAGATGGATCCCTGCCGAGGTCCCCTGAGAAAACACGCTGGGAATGGTTCTCTTAATCTTTTAATGTGTATGTGCACTCGTGTATAGGTGATGACGTGGTGTGTGTGTGCACGTATGTGTATGCTCATGTGTGTGGCTGATGATGAGTGATGAGCATGTGTGTGTGCGTGCAGGTGTGCAGGTGGGGGTTAGAGGACAGCCCTGGGCATCAGTCCTTGCTTTCCGGTATGTTGGGGCAGGATGTTCACCATTGTATACACCAGATTTTACCACCTCAGCGTTCCACTGTGCCATGGGGCTGCTGAGCCTAGCTTTAAGTGAGTTCTGAGCATCTGAACAGAGATTCTCACACTCACATGGCAAACACTACAGGGCAATAGACAGAAGTGCCTTGATAGGCAAACCCTAACATGAGGCCGTAATCACCACCAGCATAGCTGACATTGCTACCGTGGTGGGAAGCAGTCAGGGTTTACCTCCATGTCCCTAGACCCTGTGTCTCCTCTAACAGTGGCCAGCCAGAAGGGCTCAGCAGGCGCCACACAGCTTTCAGGGCTCTGTGACTCAACAGGCCTAAGAGGGTAGCCGGAAACAGCACCCGTGGGATTGCTGGGAAGGACTCAGCTTCCTCCTCCAGCTGGCTGTGTGACCCTGGGCACACTTCTCACCCTCTCTCTGCCTTGGGTTCCTGCCTGTGTGCTGTAAACTCACTGGCACACAAGCTGCCTGGGGATATGGTAGAAGAAATGCCAGTTGCTCAGAACCTTCTCCCTCAGCGCCCATGCCCATGGCAGGGGATTGGCTATCTGAGGAAGAAGAGGACAGGTAGAGGAGTGGAGCCCACAGAATGTGTCTGGTGAAGACCTGGTGAACATTAATGACCGTTACCCCGGACTGGAGCTTCAAAAGGCTGAGATCTCAGCATGAGATTAAGCTGACACCTTGCATCACACACAGACATCTTCCTGAGTCCTGGGCACCACTGATTGTGCCAAGCAAAATCTGTCATCAGTGATTCTGTGTCCTGATCAGTGTGCGTGGTAATGAGGCTGCTACAGAAAGGCTGCAAGGTGGGAGAGAGACATCCCAGGGCTCCAGCCACCACAGAACCCACACCTCCCAGCATGCTGGTGTGGTTGCTGTGAGTGGCTACTTTAGTTTGCCCACGAGTTGATACATGGTCAGGAGGAGGGAGATTTGTAGTCTTACCTTTTACCTACACTGTTGAGGGTTGTTCTGAGCTGACCCTCAAGATCTGGGCACACCTATCCGTGTTGTGTAAACCTACCTAAGTCACTAGATCTGATTGGTTGACTAAACAGCCTGTACCTGGGCAGGGCAGAATGGGGTGGCTAAGGTTCCTGGGCTTCAGGAAAATCACAGAAGACAGATGGACTGGATGGAAAGAGAGGAGGAAGGAGGACGTCACAGTGTGTTAGCATGGAAAGGAAATCACATGGGTGAGGAGGAAGGACTCCAATGATGGCGTGGAAAGGCCCAGATGAAGAAAGTAAGCAAGTACTAGGGTATTGTGGATGGAGGGTAGACCCTATGAGGAGGATGAAGGCAGATGGCATTGGATGGGGGCTGGGAGATGATGGTGAGGTTAGTGAGCCAGTGTTAGTGAAATACCTACCTGGCCCAGGGTAAATTAAGCAACTGCAAAATCTAATAGGTGTCAGTGTCTTATTACTTGTGGTAGTGGGTTAAATAATCCCTCCGTGATAATCTTAGGGCCAATAATAAACACTATACAGCCCAACACTCATTTTTCGTTTGCTACTACAGCCTTGCCTTCTTGGGCTGTCCTGTAACTGTGAAATCCAGCTTTTCCTCTCTGGGCCGGTGAAGGACCGAGACAACGGCCCCTGACAGTAAGCCACAACCCGGGTACGCCACTCTCTGCCTGGAGCCCGAGCCTGGGGACGTCCATCCCGGCCCCCACCCAGCTCCCCTCCTTGTGAGGTGGAGGACTGTGTGGTCCGTGCTCAGCTGTGGCTGCAGCCACCTGCCTTCCCGTTAGGGCTGCACATCATCAGGGTGGGAGCGGCCACATCTTTGGAATGCCTTTCCATTTTGAGGGAGAGGAACCCGCGTCTGTCGGCTCCCTGTTTGTGGAGATCGCCCACAGGAGTACGGGTTCCTCAGAGGCCGCCGCCCTGACAGTGAGTCCCAGCCCCGTCAGCTGTTCATCCACGGAGACGTGACTGGCATCTTCGAGGGCAGGGACCAAGTGAGGCTGTTGGGGAGTGAGATGTTATTACACTCATGTATTACACAGTATCATTGTATGTGTGATATGTGTGTATATGTATGTATATTGTAACATATGTGTATATACACACTATTACACTTATGCACACCCTGCTATATATTCCCCAAAGTTCAAACCTTAAGAACTTGGTCCCGGGACAGCAGCGCTGGGAGGTGGAGGCCAAAGCACGGTCTCTTTTACTCTGGTGTTAACCAATCGACAGGTTGTCTTGGGGCGGGCTTGGTCAGGACCCCTTTTCCTCTGGCTGGCTTGCTGCGTATCACCGCGTGACACACGTGCTATGTCATGACAGAGCTTGGCGGAGCAGAGTAGGCGTCTGCCCCAGCCTCTCAGACTTGCTGGTCTCCAGTCCCGAGTGCCAAATGTCTCTCTGTCCCATATAAATTAACAAACTGCCGTACTCAGTTGCTCAGCCGTAGCCGTAGACGCACTCATCCTTGTAAACAAATGTCTGTCACGCATCTGTGTTCCGGTGCAAACACGGCATGCTCTGGAAGGGTGTCAGATGAAAAGCTACCTAGGGGGATCGGAACGTCTGTGTGTGTGAAGGGCCGTTGCCATGGCAGCTCAGCCCCCTTGGGCCGCTCCTAATGAAGAGTTATCATGTCTTAGCTAAAACACGTCGCAGGCAATGGATGAGTCATCCCCTTGCGGAGAGATACAACAAGTTATTTTTTTTTCTCTCGACTGCTTTTGGATGTAAACACACTGGCCTAAGTGTGACAATTCATGCCCACGTCTGACTCACTCACCCCCACTCTTTTGCCAGCAAAGGAAGGGGTGCCATGCCTCTATTACCTGCAAGGGACCCCTTAAACAGAAGCTGTGGGTAGCAGCTCAGATGCATCCTGAAAGAGGGTTCAGGCAAGAATGTTTCTAGGAAGCTCCTGGCAGCCACGCTGAGCCTGACGGGGAGATATCTGGGTGCCTCTGAGCTCCACATCAGAGCCGGCCACTGTCCTCTCCTGGGCCTCCTGTAATCAGGGCCAGGAGAGCAGTGATGAGACTGAGGAAGGGCCTAGCCTTCCAGGCTTCTGAGCCCTGTGAGAGGCTTACATTTCCATCTTGGGACCTGGAGACATGTCTGACAGCTGAGAAGGTTACAGCTGTGGGTTCACTGCCGCTTCTAAACTTGAGACGTCTTTGCTCTCCTCAGCCCAGTCCTCAGGCCAGTGCCCACACACTATGGCTTCCATGAAGGAAACCCACAGACTACTCCTCATGCTCAATCCACAAAGCCACACACACCAGCTTTGGTTTGTGGGAAAGATTTTCAGGCCACATATTTGTCAGGCATAAAATATTTAAGGTAATAAACAACAGGAACAATTCTAATGAATCATTAAGAGCGTTTCCTTCTTCTGCCCTGAAACCACAGGATCCGTGGAGACACTTGGGCATCTCAGCTGTTTTCCGTTGCCCTGTGCTCATTTTCTTCCTGTTGCTGGGGTAAAACAGTTCGAGCAAAGGAGCGGGAGAGGTGCCTCAGCACTTGAGAGCAATAAATGCTTGCTTTTACAAGGACAAGGGTTCAGTTCCCAGCACCACATGGGGTTCACAAACATCCATACCTCCAGTTCTGGGGGATCTGACCCTCTTCTGGCCTCGTCCACTAAAATTCCTAAAATAGATATTGAAGGGACCCTGGAGTCGGCACACGATACTCCAAGAGGTTCTCAGCACAAAGGAGATTTATTTGCCCCAGTGGGACAGAGGGCAGGGGATCAGAGATGAGGTCATGAATAGGGGGTGAGGGAGAAGGGAAGGGAACAGGGGAGAGGGTAAAGGGGCAGGGATATTTGTCCCAGGGGTGGGGAGATGACAAAGGTCTGCCTCTGGAGAGAGAGGAGGCAGCCTTGGCCCTTAGGCAAACGGCAGTTTACAGAGGTGAAATTGGAAGCCCTGTGCCAGGATGAGGTGTTTAATTTTAATTGGACATGTCAGTTAGGTGAGCCAAAGGGAACCTTTGACTGCTGGGCCTTCGTAGTCAGCCGGAGGAGGAAGTGACTAAATAACGGAGCAGACCTTGGTGGCTGGCTTTAGGGATGTAATCTGTCTAGAGCAAGTAAGGGCAAGGCCATCACGTTTGCCATGCTCAGGCCTGCTAGAGCTCCCTTCATATATAATCTTATGTGTGAGTGAGTATGGGTATGAGTGTGTGTGTGTGTGTGTGTGTGTGTGTGTGTGTGTGTGTGTGTGTTTGGCTTATACTTTCGGGTCACAATCTAAGGGAAGGAACTCAGGGAGCCTGAGACAGAATCCTTAGGGAACCTGGTTGCTGGCTTACTCTCTGGCTCCGCTGGCTCGCTGTGGCACTCAGCTAGCTTGCTTTTACAACCCAGAGCTGCCTCCGTAGGAAGGGTTCATAGGAGGCTGGTCCTGCCTACATCAACTGTCAACAGAGATGATCCCCATGACAAGCCATAGACGGATATAGACAGACATAGACTGATCTGGCAAAGACAATTACTCAGTCCCACAAAGCAGTGTGGCTCCCAGCACTCGTGTGTCAGCTCATAACTGGCTGCAACTTCAGTTCTCGGGGTCGGACTCTATCTCGGCCGCTGCATGTACATGGGCACACCTAGCCACACTCATCTACACACAATTATAATTTAAAAATTATTTTTAAAGATTCCTTTCTTCTGGGCACAGGACAGGAAAAACAGAACTAGTGTACCGAAAGAAGCACAGGAGTGGAAGTTGCTGGCCAGCAAAAAGGGAAAGCGTTCAGGACATCGCCATGTCACTTACAGCTAATGGGAAACCCATCCTCTGGGGGCTCTGGGGAAGATTCGCTGATAAGATCATTTAGGAAAGCCTTACCAGGGGCAGCAGCCTTTGCTCTCTGTCTAGTCTCTGGCTGTACTTTGCCTGATAAGAGCTTTCGGGGAAGGGGGTCTAGATTCTGTCCCTGCAGGACCTTGGCTCCCACACAAATGACAAATCATGTAAAAGATAAGGCAATCGGTTGGTTCTTTGAAGTTAAAGGAAGATGAGATTAGAAGTGTCATTTGGTGGATAGCTGAGACGTTTTCCCACAGTCGGGCACCCCGGATCAACCACATTATTTAGCAAATGTGGTTTCCTAAAAGGGAGATGACCAATCAAATGTTTACAAAGCTAACGATGTCTGGATCATAAAGAATTCAAGTCTAGGAGGAAAAAAAATGGCCCTATGGATGAGCAGGGATTTAGGTGTTAAGGGATATGGCCCGCACGGAAAAGAAACATTTTGGAAACTCACGCTCACAGTGGAAATCACAGGGGAGCCATGTCCAGGGCAGGTGTGCAAAAGAATAGAAAGGGGAAGTTCACCCTGAAATGTAAAGCAGAGAGTGTCTCTGATGGGTGGGCACAGCCCTGCCCCAGCCCCGGGCTGCTCTCTCAGATAACCCATCTGTCTCCTTCATCCCAGGTAGCTTGCACTTCTGATGTGCTCTGCAATCACTGACAGCTATGTTTGGCTCTGAGACCAGGCACCCCAACCCTTCCCAACCAGAACTGGTCCCTAAGGTCAGATCCGACTGTACGAAGCAGAGAAAGAATTGCAAGAGCAATGTTTAAACTGGATTTGTTATTTGCTTGAGCAAATGCCTTGTGAGTGTTTTTGAGCTTCATTTCCGTTTTGTTTATCTCCGGGAGAAAAGCTAATGAGACATGCAAGGTACAGCAGAGCTGAGGGGAGGTGCTCCAGTCGGGGTCCTACCTGCCCTCCTGGCCCAGCAGTGACCTCACTGCCTCTGCAGTCTGCACTCTGTGGATGGCATTCACCTGGGAAGGCCAAGGTCAGGGGAAGGGAGTGCCGCCCAGCCTCCTCGGCCTGGAAAGTCTTCCTCTAAAAGGTTAATGCAGGCAGACACGGCTCAGTTGGTCATATCCAGGTAGGGCTCTCTGCAGTGGGGACTCAGGGACCTTCAGGGGAGAGCAGCCGGGTGCATTTGGACATGACTAGTGAGTGTGCCCCACCGGTGCCTTCAGCTCGGTGGGCATGGCCATACCAGACCTTTGCTCCCACTCTGCTCTTGGTCAAAGCCAGCGGCCGAGGAGTGGACCTTTCCCACACAACAACAAGTCACAAGTTGGGATCTTGGAGCCTGCTGGCCAGTGACGATTTGCCAAGAACCTGAGAGCTGCCGGAGGCTGTGCCACCTTGGCAGCCCGTGGGGGAGAGCTTCGCAGGCCCCAGGCCCTAGCGCACTGGTGGAGACAGGCTTTGATCTGTGGTGTGCCCACTTGGTATTGTTTACACGAGTCCGGTGTCAGGACTCCACGGTTCTCTAGTCCCTGCTGGTTTTCCAGGAGAGCCGGAGAGAAACCAAGCCACAACCGAAGGGAAGGTAGGGGCTTGCAGGGGGGCGAAATCCAAGGCTGAGCTGAGTCCAGAGGAAACTGCTCCTGGGTCTTTTTTCACTGTGTAGCCCTAGCTGGCCTACTCTAGAACTTACTGTGTAGACCAGGCTGGCCTCCTAAAAAATCTGTCTTCTTTGTTTCCCAAGAGTTGGGATTAAAGTCATACACCGCTAGGCTGGGTTGTTTTTTTTGTTTGTTTGTTTTGTTTTGTGTTTTTTTTTTTTTTTATAAAAAAATAGCAAATCTGCTCAGAGCTCTTTCTTAATTCCTTTCTTCATTTCTATCCTGCTTTTTTGGTACTTCCTTTCTTCTTTGGCCTGTCCCTCTTCCATCCTTTCCTTTCTTCCATTTCTCTTCCTCTTTCCTTCCCTGCTTCTTGCTCTCACTCTTTTCTCTCTCATCTTCCTCCCCTCCCCCCACCTCCTTTCTTTAACATCCTGGCCACTGTTCAAACACCCTGTTAAAGACTAACCTCACAGTCAGCTTCATGGGTCCCCCAATAGTTTTCCTAAAAATCAAGACCGTGACATCCACATTAATTAATCACTCTCCTCTGTGGGACCCAATATTTCGGCTTTGGGCACAGAGCAGAGACAGGAAGGAGCCAGGCCAGGCATCCTCCCAGGCCTGACCATGTGGTCACGGTGGGAGTGGCCATCAGGCCAGTGGGCAGAGCCGGGACACAGCCTCCACAGAGCAGACGTGTATCCAGAGCTGGCCGTGGGAGAGGTGACCATACTGACTCTTAGATGACAGAGCGCACCTGGCCTGTGGGTCAGAGTCGTGGCTAAGGGTTAGCCCACACCCATGGAGCAGCTGTGGTGGAGGAACGGACGTCTGCCGCGCCATCCAGACTGTGACCCTCACAAGCAGTAAACGGTCCCTCCCAGTCTCTGTGAGGGGGCCTTGCTCATCATCTGTGCAACAGGATTTATTTCTCACTCACTAAAAAACGTGATTTCTTCCCCTAACATTTCCATCGGTGTATGAGTTTGCAGAGCACAGGGCTATTTTTGATCTCTTTATGTTAATCTTCAGAATGATCTGGTGACCTCAGCTTGCTCCCCATTTCCCCATGGCACAGCATGCTCAGTCGAGAGGCTTAGAAAAGTATCCTGTGTGCAACCCCTAGCTTTCCCTGCCCTCCTCTCTCACAAGGCCTGAGGCTTTTCCTGATGCCGTTTCTGTTGTTTGTTTTGCATGTGTAGGTGTGTATTGTGTGTGTGCCTGTGTGTGGGGTGGGGGAGCACATGTGTGTGTGAACATTTGTGTACTTGTGTGTGTGAGAGAAAGAGAGAACAGTTAAAGCTATGTCTGCATTAGCAGTTTGTCATTGTTTTGTTTTTGTTTTAGTTATGTCTCTCTGTAGTTGTTACAGCCACTACAGCCAGGATAGCCGTGGCTGACCTGGAATCTGCGATGTAGATCAGGCTAGCCCCCAGCTCACAAATGCACCTGCCTCAGTCTCCCGAGCGCAGCACTGACAGCTGTTACCACCACACCTGCTCTATGTTCTATCTTCAGAAAAAAGTGACTTTAATAGACGGTTGTTTACAGGTACTGGAACGAGGATGAGTATTTCGTGCCACCTCTCTTCGTTCCTCGTGGCTGCTGCTAGAAGAACCCTCACTTTGATCCTCCGTCTTGGAAACTCACTCCTGCCCTGCACCCAGCTCAGCATCCGGGTCTGCTTCCGCATGGTGCTGCTCCTGGTTCCCAGCACTGCTGCTCTCCCACACACTGTCAACTGCCCCCCCCCCCGCCTTCCCTCCAGAATATGAAGACCCTTCTTGCCCTGGAGTTGAATTTGAGCCAACACTTGCTCACACACGCTGTGAACAACCCCACTGTACCTTCAGCCTGGGCCCTCTGGGCACAGGTTCTGGGCTCGCAGAGAGCCAAGGGGAAGATGCTCCAGGGCACATGTGCAGTCAGGCCACATCGCTAAGTGGTCGGCTGAGCTCTGCCCTAGCCCTGCTAGCCCAGCCAGGGACAACAGCCATCCTACCTCCTCTCTTTGTGTCTTGGAGGAATGGGTGCCATGCTACTTATAACTGAGGGACCTTCTTCTGCCTCCATCAGTTTTAGAGACACTTTTTTTTTTCCTTTCTAGTCTATAAGTACTTTTTACATTTCAAATGCTCAATGTGGGTGTGGGTGGGAGAGGGGTGATAATCCCAGCTCCCTTCAACATCAGAGACCCAGTGGCCTTAGAACCTTTTCCAGATTGACACATGCTCTGGGACAATGGTGGGTTGGCTTGTCCCTTGCAGGTCTTGAACCCTTATGGGATTAGGAGAGGACCCTTATGGGTCCTCCGGAGGTGTCTTAAAGAGGGACAAGGAAAAGCAGAACCACTCAGAGCAGCAGGAAGATGGGGGTCACTAGGGCTATACACACTGAGCTAGAGCCTTCCCTTGCCCTGGGTGAGGTATGCCAGCCCATAACTACCTCCTCAGGGTCACTTCATGCCGTAACATATGTGTGTGGAACATAAGATGCACAAAACACAGGATTGTGTTCCTGTGTGGTTGAGAACATTGCTGGTCCTTCATAGCCTGTCTTCACCATAGGCTCAAATGCAAATGGGGGCAGGATTTGGAGGAGCCTGGGTGTGGGGAGGCCTGGGGGGGAGGGCCTGGTGGAGGATGAGCCTGGGTGTGGGGAGGGCCTGGGGGGGAGGGCCTGGGGGGGAGGGCCTGGGTGCGGGGAGGGGTGGGGCTGTCTTCTGCTCCCAGAACAGTGCTGGAACCTCCACAGAATGTGAGCCTGATCCTGAGGTTAACAACCTTGTCTCGGGGTTGCTGAGTCACACGGATTTTTCTCTTAACCAGAGTGCAAGTGTTTGGAGCTCATCATTCAAAGCAAAGTTAATCCCCGAGGAGAGGAGCCTGGCTGAGCGCCCGGGGCCTGTTGACTGGAGTTCGGGAATGCTGGGTAGGGGGGCCAGTCCTGAGGGGGGCTGTTCGATGGTGTGGTCTTCACACACTTCGGGACCTGGTTTTGGCATTTCCAAATAGATGCTGGGGGAGCAGGACCCGGAGAGGTGTGTCCAGCTGGGACCTCAGAGGCCACTCTACCTGGAAAAGGTTCTTTAGAGACGCTGCCACTCAACACCAAGTCTGAAGAGTTAACCTGGACCTGAGCCAGAGGTCAGCCTCCTCATAAAGAGGGGGCACTGGGAGAAGAGGCAGGGGCGGGGCTGGGGGTGGGTGACCATGGAGACGGCAATCGCCGGGGAACAGCACAGGGCCTCCGGCCATCAGCCATCGCCAGGGGCTGAGGAGCGGTGAGAAAGGGAAGTGACCTGACCGGCTGGTGTGCTGAAGTGTGGCTGCTTCTTCACAGAGAACTCCTTTCTGGCCTGTGCCATCACTTTGCTTTGGCAAAGTTTCCTTGCTGCTTTGCAATCTGCATGAGCATTTACTTCATCTTGAACAAGAGGGCCAAGAACCTAGACTCATCCAGCACAGACCGGCCAGACATCCTTTGAAGAAGGAAAGACAAGACAAGAACTATCATTATTCCAAGTTGTACATAACAGATAACAGAAACACACAAACCTTAAGTGTTCAGGGTGGTGAGTTTTTAATTTGTATTGTTTCAGTTTGGGGGCTAGAACCCAGCGTCTCTACACCCCCAGCAAGCATCCCGCCACCGAGCTACCTCAGCCACCGAGCTACCTCAGCCCTCTTTCACTTCTTTTCAGTCAGGGCCTCACCAGCTCGCCCAAGCTTGCCTTGAGCTGACTCTGGAGGGCCTGAGGTGGCACGTGACCTGACTGTAGGGGACACTTTACCCTGGAAGCACAGCACAGGGCACTTCCGTGCAGACAGAAGCCTGTGTCCACCACGATCTACAGTGTGGACCCCGGCCCACAGGGGGCTCACATCCGTCGTGGAAGCCGTGGGACGGCAAGTGGTTCTCTACGACCACTGTGGCCTTCGGAGTGGAGAGAGGTCAGCGCAGCAGAAGGGTGGCCTGCAGGGAGCAGCTGGCAGGGCACAAGTGCTCAGATCTGACTCTGCCCCAGCCTCGCCCCGCACGGCGCAGTGAGTGTGGCAACAGTGTGAGTCTGGGGTTGGGCGTGGCGGAACCTGATCTGTCTTGCGCACTGTTTGCAGGGCCTGCAGACAGGAAGGAGCTAGGATGGCTCTACACAGTATTCCGCCAGGGCTTCTGGGAGGGTCTGGGCCTGGGTCTACTTCTTCCTCCTTAACGAAACAATCTTCTTTGCTGCAGCTCAGCACCAGGCAGGAGGGCCTAGTTCCATCCACAAAGAGGGATGATCTGAGCTGCCGGAGTCCAGTACGCAACTGCCACGTTGCTCCGTGGTTAGGAGGGAGCAACATGGGAACGTGTGGGACGGGATGAAAGCATGTGGACGACAGGGCAGTTTCCACTCTGCCACTTGGGTGGTGAATCCGGCTGCGGATGCCGTCCAGGGTTGTTGGCCAGCACACTCGGAAAGAGCCGGGGACAAAGCCTACATCCTCCTGGGGCTGACAAAGTTGAATCAACAAACATCTAGCCCAGACATCTGTGCCTTTTCCTGGCTGTGGGCACATGGCGGCTGTGTCTGGGCAAGGGTCTCCATGGCTGCTCATGGCTGCTGCTCTGCCAGGCAGAGGCAACGTAGCAGTGTGTGCTGGGTGCACTGGGAGGAAAACAGTAACACAGAGAGCAGACACAGGTAACAGTGGACGTCAGGAAGAGGCACGGCAGTGGAAGTAAGACCAACACAGAGAAAGAAAGAGACAGAATAAGAAAGACAGAGGGGCAGAGAGATCAAGAAACAGTCTCTCACACACACACAGGCAGAGGGGTCAGCAGGGAGGGCACAGCACCTTCACAGTGAAAAACGACACTCACAGAGGTGGACAAGGCTGCAGAGTTTAGCCGACGGTGATCAATCCAGTCTGCCGTGTTCCAGGTGAGGAAACTGAGGCTGGTGAGCCTGACCTGTTTGCAGCTGGTGTCACAGCTAATTGTGAATGGAGGCTTTGGAGTCCAGTTCTGAATCTTGGAGGCAAAAACATGTCAGCTCATGAGATGGGGTTTTTTTGTTTAATTTGCTTGCATGTGTTTACTGCTTGCTGGATTTAGAGAATTCACTCTATATTTGTTTCCTAGTGTGTATTTTATTGTAGGATAGAGTCTATTGATCTGTGACCATGTGACCCCAGGTGAAAAGGAAGAATGTCCAAACTCCAGCTGAGAGAGAGATTGAAAGGAGAGAAAAGGAAACTAGAATCAACAGAACAACAAGCTGCACGCACAGACCAGCGCCACAGAGGCCTTAGAAATCAGCGTCCTGAAACACTCCCCAGAGCGGAGAGAAGAAAGACCCACTTGTCCAGGCCAGAGCAAAGCCCCTGGAAGGAAAATAATGAGACAGAAAAGCAAAGCCAGACAAAGAAAAGCTCTAAGGCCCAGACCATGGGGCTCAGGAGCCCAGCAGGCCGGAGGCAGCCTGAGAAGGGAGGACAGCCACCAGATGGACACTTGAGGGGCCAGGGCTGCAGAGGGAGGAAGGCAGGTGGTTCCCCAGTACCCTTTCAGAGTGCGTGCACACGAGAGCAGGTGCGTGGTCAGCATCAGGACAATGCAAGCCTGCCATGTCATACGACCCAGAGTTCTGAGGCTGGAACATGGGACGCACTGGCACTGTGGGCACGTAGAGGTGTGTTTTAGCCTGCATTCGCTATGCCTGGCTAGCAGAGGCATTGCTTGTCTGTGTGTGTCGCGCACATGGGACTACGAGAATAAGAAAGTTAATTCCGTGAGGCCGTTCTTCCGGAGGACTGGGGCTCAATTCCCAGCGCCTACATGGCCGCTTACAGCCACCTGTGACTCGGGTCCAGCTGACGCCAAACCTCTTCCAGCCTCTGCAGGCACACACATGGTGCACAATGTACATGTGGACAAGCACCCACACACAAAATAGAAGTTAACTCCGGGAGCCAGCAACCAAGCAAGGGCATCACCTGGACAGTCCTGTACACATCCCCTCAGCAAATCAAGAAATCGATCACCTGCAGCCGTTTAAACACGCTCTTCCTTCCAAGCCCTCCCTCCCTCGCGTTCTCCCCAAGCCCCCTGCCCGTTCCTCCCCAAGCTCTTCCCCCTCCTCAAGCTCCTCCCCCTCCCCAAGCTCCTCCCTTGCCCTAAGCTCCTCCTTTTCCTCTCGAAGCTCCTTTCTGTCCTCCCCAAGCACCTCCTCGTCCCTCCCCTGTTAAGAAGAAAGGCCCTGGATTGGCTGTTGAGCGTGCTCTGATAACCGTATGGACTTTCTGACGCCCACTCCAGCAATGGCACTTTATAAAATGCAGGCTGCTGGGCTGATATCAGCTTGGATTCCGAAACCATCTGCCCACAGTACGGGGGAAATTTTGTAGTGCTTTTAGGAGTGATAGTTCCCGTAGGCTTAATAACTGCTGTGGCAGCCATTCGGGGCGGTGATTTGCTTCATGCTGGGTCGGCCCGTCTGAATCTGACCTGTGTGGTCAGTCACCCTTTCTGTACGTGCTTATTGGGAACTTCTGTGCCCAAGACAGTAGCTTAAAAATGCAGTTGAAACCGACAAGATTCGCTGGCTCCGAAGTCCCTTGTCATTGTTAGTGCTTAGCCTGTAGGGCTTTTTTTTGCAGCACCTTCAGAGAATCTTTGTTAAATGGGTGGAAACGGGCGCTTTCTAACAGAGGCACCTCGGGTTGAAAGCTGGTTTCTGTAGTTTGTAGCCCAGTGTCTTGGGTACAAAGAAGGACTCGAAGCTGTCAGAACGGCAGGTCACTCCAGGCAAGTAAGGCTGAGGCGCGCTTACAGATCAAAAACCTCTCCCATAGCAGAACCTTACGGTTCAGCCCACCATGGCCTGTGGCCTTCTAAAGATGCGTGGTCAGCATCAGGACAATGCAAGCCTGCCATGTCGTACGACCCAGAGTTCTGAGGCTGGAACCTGGGACGCACTGGCACTGTGGGCACGCAGATTCTCCAAGGACTTGGCTGGTATGAGCTGAAGTTCCCAGAAGGGCAAAAATGAGAGAGACAGACAGATACAGAGAGAGAAACAGACAGACACAGAGAGAGAGACAGAGAGAGAGCGAGAGCTGCACCCACGTTAAAGATTCTACAAGGCCAAATGACTGAACTTCAAGGTTAGGAAGGGTTAAGATGTTGCGGGCAGAGCCTCATTATCTCGGGGTATTTTCAGTCCCTTTGAAAGCCACACCCGTGTCTGACCTGACACCATCATGTCTAGAGAAAACCTTATGGTGCATTCTTGGCAGATCTCCTTGTTAGCTTTAAGCTGTCAACTGGACACAGCCCACAGCTATCTGAGGGAGTCCCAGCTGGGGGACGGAGGATCAGATTGGCCTGTGGTCATGTCTGTGGGGCATTGTCTTCATGGCTAATTGATGCAGAGGGCCAGGGCCGCTCTGGGAGGTGCGCTTCCTCGGCTGAGCTGCAAGAAGGCTAGCTGAGCAGAGGCAAGGAAGCAGCCAGTCAGAGTACCTCTGTGCTTCCTGCTCCTGCCCCAGTTTCTCTCAGTGATGGACTGGAATTTAGAAGTGTGAGCGAATTAACCCTCTCCTCCCCACATTGCTTTTGGTAGTGGTGTTTGTCATCACAGTAGGAAGCAAACTAGAGCAGATGAACACTGGTTTCACCAGTGCAATGGCTAGAAATGTCAGACGCTGTCTGAACCTGTAGCCCAGCTCCCCCACCTTCCCAGAACCTGACACCTGAGCCCCGCTCCGTGCACTGAGGAGTGCTTTGACTGTGACTTCCTTTGTTCCCTAACTAATAGGATCTCGTGTAAGCACTGTTGACGGACTCCTGACTGGGCACAGTGCGTCCAGCAGTGTGAGGGGAGGCTGTGCAGACAGGCAGGAAGCCCAGTTGGTACCCAAGGGTGTGTGACTGGGGTGTTTCCACCTGAAGGGGCTGTGTGGAAGGCTTCCCTGTGAATCCAGATGTGTTTCACTGCCCTGTGGGGAATCACAGGCATTCGTCCAGGGTCTGCTGGGCCAAGGCTGCAACTTGAAAATAACCTTGGGGCAGGATTCAAGCAGCCTTTCCAGAGCCCACTCAGGGCCACCTCATCAGCCTCCTGAGGTTCAAGTCAGTTTTCCTTCTCCATCAGGTTTGTTTTAATTTAATTAGTCTGAGCCCTGTGTGAGGCCTGTGATGACCTTTTAAGGCAGTCTTGGAGTAGGTAATTACACATCTGTGCCGAGGGCCAGATGCGGAGGCCGCAGAGGCCCTGAGGGTCTGTAAAGCTGCCTCAAGTCTGCACCTGGATTCCCACCCAGCTGCACATCTCCACAGCAGCATTTCAGATCAAGAAGCCCAGCTGTCCTCAGGCCAGCATGGACCCTCTGCAGCTTTCCCTGCAGGGACCCAGCCATTCTGGTGGCTTCTGCCGTGTGCCTTGGCCATATGTTCAGCATCCCAGGAACCCAGGGCACCAAGTACCTTGCCTTCGCCATTTTCCCCATCTTAGTGCTCTAAGCCACACAATGGCCCCGTGGCCACCTGGCTAAAGAGGTCTATGGCATCTATACATCCGGCTGTGACACTGCAGTTTGATGTATACCTCCAGAGAGGCAGCAAGCTCTTGTGTTCCAGATCAAGGAATTAGAGACATTTGGATAGGAGCAACAAACTAGGAATTGTTAAGGCTACACAAACGTAAAGAAGGAAGTAGAGAAGAGCAGAGTAAAGACACAGAAACCCAGCAGCAAGCATGCTGCAGAGCTGGGGGCTTCTGTGTCTCACTCCCCAGGGCCTTGTGGGTCTTCTGCGAAGCTCTCAGACAATGGTGCTGTAGTTAGTGGCTATCACCGTCCGGCCACAGCTCAGCCTCAACCTTCTGTTGGAAGGAGGGAATTTGCTAGGTGGCTCATGAGTGGGAACGTGTCCCTGGACTAGCTTCACTTCTCCGTGTAATGTGTGGCCTCTGGAGCTCGCAGTCAGGACAGAGCTCCACTCTGCTGTCCTGGTGACACCCCCCATTCCACGGCACCATTGTCACTGCGCTGCCAATGGGCACAGAACACACTCCAGCCACACCTCTGCTGGCGCAGGCAGCACCTGCTGTGCAGGGTCACTGAATGGCAAGCTGACAGCAGGGCAGGGGGACTGGGGCCGGGGACTGGTTCCATTGACGTGCTTGCCCTGCAAGTGTGAGGACTTCAGTTCCATCTGCAGAACTCACATGAAAAAGCCAGGCACAGACACAGTCTTACAACCCCAGTGCTGGGGCTGTGGAGAAGGCAGGTCCCTAGGACTCAGTTGGCCTAGCCTGTGTGGTGATTTCCAGGCCAGTAAGAGACCCTGCCTAGAAACACACACACACACACACACACACACACACACACACCAACAAGTGAGTGTGCCTGAGAAATGGATCTGACGTGGTTCTCTGGCGTCCACATACATGTACCTGTGCTAGCCTGTGCATCCTCACACACACGTCCACCGGGACACACACAGATACACATACACAGCATACATGCACAGAACGACAAGGGTTATCCCAGAGGAGGCTTACACTTACCACAGCCCTGGTGAAGGGGGGATCCCAAGTGTCCGTCCTTGCCCTCCACTGTGTTTTTGAGTCGGCGTCTCTCTTGTTCACTGTTGTGCACACTAAGAATGTTGACTTGCGAGCTCCGTCAAGTCTTGTCTCCTTTACCACCCAGCGGGGGCATGATGGGATGGCAGGTGCCTGTGCCACTACACCCAGTCTGTGTGGCTTCTGGGGACCTGAGCTCCGTTTGTCAGGCTTGCACAGCAAATGTTTTAACCACTGAGCTATCCATCTCCCCAGCTCAGCGGAAAGGGACTAGGAAAAATCTGCAAACGTGTAACATAAGACAGAGCCAAGTAGGAAAAAGAGCAACACTCAGGGCCCTAGATGTACCAGGTGAAGGGAAATGCTGAGGGCCAGGTGAGGAGCAAACCATGGGACCAGCTAGAGCAGGTTATGAAAGAGAACAGAAAAAAACATGCAATGGGTCCAGATGAAGGGACTGAGCAAATCTTGAGGTGAGTTCAAGTCACGGTATGTGGGAGTGGGTCCAGGTCAGAGGGGGCTCCTGTGCCAGGCAGAACTGGGGGGGGAAGGTCAGCATCTCTGATCTACAGATCCGCTCTCTCACACCGCCGCAGGGCCTCTGGCCAGTGACAGCTGCAGGGCCTCTGGCCAGTGACCGCCGCAGGGCCTCTGGCCAGTGACAGCTGCTCTCTGAAACGATCACATGTGTTTACATCTTGCACGCGTGCTAGTGTGCCCTCCTGTGTGCCTCACGGCAAGTGTGGCCTGGTCTCCCTGATGGCCAGAGCCTTGGCCAGGTCTGTTGCAGACAGTGTCCCCATCACCCCGTCACTCACATTGAACTGGGTCTTGTTCTTCTCTCTTGCACTCTGCTGTCAAAAGCGAGTGATAAACGCCACCCCAGGTCGGCCCTCAGTGTGCCCGATTTAGCACAGCACAGTTACGAGCCTGGGAGTCATTGTGCATTGGCCAATGGAGGCCTGTGGAAGGAGCAAGAGAGGCTGGCCACCCGATTTCAAGGTCAGGACCAAGGCTGCCTGTAGCCGCCTGTACGACCTTGAGTTTAAGGTGTGGTTCTTGGACCACAGCTGTCACGGCCTAGGAATTGTAGCCAAGGTCACATCCCATTCAATGTCCCTTCAGCTTCACACACAACAAACTTGTATGTAGCCTCCAGTCAGCCAGCTAAGCGGTGGTCTCAAGAGCACCGGACTGTCGCAGGCTGCGGGGGCTCGTCACTTACCAGAATGTTCGAGGCACTGGGTTCAGTCCTGGGGCCTGGAAAACAACAACACAAACCAACCAGGCTAGATCAGGAGTCTGCTTCATGAGAGGGACAGAGACAGAGGTGGGGAAACTGAGTCAAAGACCGTAAAGGGCCACAGAGAGATAAGAAGGAGCATTCCTAGAGTCCTGTGCGTGTCTGCCCAGCCCTCCTCAGATAACCTTACATTTAGCTGGCGATGGAGACAACAGGTGACAAATTCTAGGGAGGGCTGGGAAGAACTGTCCTTCAGGAGTGTTGTTAGAGGAATTACCCATGCCGTAGGTGGCAGCACTGAACAAAGAGATCCAAAGGCAAGATCTCTCTGCCATCTTTAAAGGTTACCAAGGGTAAGGGAGACGCCACGACCGGAGATAGCAGGCCAAGCTGCGGGAAGGAGCATGAGTGACTTAGGGTAACAGCCAGGGCTCTAGGTGGTCCCTGCAATGGAGGATCTGCCTAGGGACCAGTTCCTTGGTTACCTGGAGGCCCTGGGTTTTCTAACAAGGAGGACCTCTGGGATATCGTTTTGGCCTTCTCTGTGCACTGCAGAATGTGGCAAAGAAGAGTGACGCATCATCACAGCTGTACTCCTCAAGGACAGCAGCCTCTGCAACTCTGTCCTCTGAGGCGTCTGGGCGCTTTATGGAAGACAGGTTCTAATCTTTCCCGTCTTAAAATGAAATACCTTTCATTTAGTCTCTGATAGCATCATTTATGTTAGCACTGTGTTGTATGCACCATTCGAGTCCTCACCACCAGCCTCTCCCAGCAAGCCCCCTTCCACCTGTCGCTTCTCTTCTCTTCTTTCCTGCCTCCCTTCCTCTCTTCCTTCCTTCCTCCCTTTCTTTTTCTCCCTTCCTTTCTTCCTCCCTCCCTCCTTCCCTCCCTTCCTTCCTTCCTTCCTTCCTTCCTTCCTTCCTTCCTTCCTTCCTCCCTCCCTTTCTTCTTCCCTCCCTCCTTTCCTTCCTTCCTCTCTTTTCAGTACAAAATGTTGGCTGATCTCGCTGCCTTGATCTTGTGCAAGTGGCCAAAGCTGCAGTGAGTTCAAGGGGACAGTGACCTTGAATGTCCAGGAGTCAGCAGTCCACTCTTCCCCACCCTCCTGATCGTCTACTCTCGTCCCCTCTTCTGCAATGTTCCCTGAGCCCTGGCGATGGTGTGTGTGGAGCACAGGGCGGGGCATGACAGTGAGGTCCAGTGTAAGGCTGAGCTCTCGATAGTCACGTATTCTCAGCACTTTGACAGTTATCAGTCTGTGCTAACTGCTGCCCACTGCAGGCAGGAGTTCTCTGGCTAAGCTTGCGGCCATCACTAACTTACAAGTATAAGAACAAACATTTAGAAGGCAGTTTGACAGCATGCCATTTAGCAAAACGACAGTAGTAAGCTCTTTCTCAGAGCCGTGACCTCTGGGCCTGAGCTTTTGGCCAGGTTGACAGCACCAGGCATGAAAGAATCATTTCTTAGACTAATGTTTCTTCTTTCTGGGAGATGAACTGAGGGTGGGGAGCAGAGTTAGGATCCTGCTAATGGACCAGGAAGCAGAGGCCGAGGGACTCTCCACACTCCGTGACAGCCTCTCACTGGGCTTTGCAAGAAAAGTGTGCTCTGTGAGGGTTCTCTGCTGATGCCTGATGGAATGTAGCAAGATTACGCCATGACCGAGAGCATGTATTAAAATTTTAAGAGTAGGAGTAGGAGTAGGAGAATCCATGCAAGCTGATAAGGCACCTCTGCTGCAGGACAGCCATGTTTATTTAACGGCTGGCGTGGCGCGGGCCTGGGAAGACGCAGGAGAGCCTCTGGTGATTGGCAGCTTCAAGCCAACTTCTGCTTGGTGAACACTTATGCCCCCGTGTCAGCCAGAGTCTCCGCGCTCTGAGCGGTGGAGCCCACAGCCTCCTGGCTCCAACGGTGCCCATTTCAAGGCCTGTTCTGCAGCATCACGCTGGGCCAGCGGGGTGGGAAGGCGCACAGCAGGGCACCGACGGAGCAGCTGGCACTGGGAAGGCAGGGCCTCTCAGCATAGGTGGGCTAGCATATGCAGGGACGCCCACCCTGCCCAGCTCCATCTGGCCTGGCTCTGTGAACTTATCCATCCGGAAAGGCTCAAGGCCAGCTTTCCCACCCTCCACTGACGGTGGCTGACCCCCTCCACCTACCTAACAGAAGATAATTGATCAAAGCGAGGGCACCTGGACTCGCCTAGACTTTAAGTATCGGCAGGTTGATCGCCTGTGTTTCCGTCTCCTTAGAAGCATCAACAATCCTTTAACATTAAGATTACTCTGGAATTTCCTAGTGGCCAAGCAGGAGCCAGGGGCATGGATGGCCAATGCCAAGCTAGAGAGCCAGTCCGGGAACACCCAGCAGCTGAGATGTTGCTGTCCCCCTCTATGCAGCGTCCAGTGTGGGCTTGCTGGGGCTGCACAGAGCTGAGAGGACAGTGGGTAAGGCGGCTGTGCTAGCTGTGCAGGGCAGGAGTGACGCTCCCCGAAAGCAGCCCTGAAGCTCTCATTTCAGCTCTGAGGACTGTCCGAGGCTGCAGTAACAATATACGGACTGCGCACCCAGAGCTCGCTGACCAACTTTCCCTAGGGACATTTAAGGAAATGTCCCTTCCTCCCAGATAGGGCACCGGCCAATTGAAGGAAGGGCTCCAGTCAAGCCCAGCCTGGTGAGCCAATGAGCTTACTCACAGGAGTACCTCTGACTCGAGAGCAGTCACACCACCCGGGAGCCCACCCCATCACAGGGCTGCACACCCAGGAGCCCACCTTTGGCCAGTCTTCCGTGCCCAATATTCTCTAGTATGCCCTCATGATCAGGTGCAGCTAGGGCAAGAGGGAGTGGGCCCTCGACTTTCAGAGAGAGCCACCAGCACAGTCCCAGGAGGGAGTGCCAACAGCCCCCTCACCATTGCCTTGGACCTGGAGTTAATTTATTTCATTGCCTTGGCTGCTGAGGCCTCACTGCTGTGTCAGCCCATCATCCTTGATGGTGGTGGTCATGTTCAATCCAGAAGCAACAGCTTTGCCCCAGGGGCCCTCCCTTGCCCCAAGTGTGAGGCCCACTGTGCTACAGCACAGAAAGGTGGACACAGGGACCTCTAACCCTGGGCCAGGCGTGGTGGCACACACCTTTAATCCCAGCACAGGGGAGGGAGGCAGGCAGATCTCTGAGTTCCAAGCCAGCCTGGTCTACAGAGTGAGTTCCAGGACAGCCAGGGCTACACAGATACACAGACACACAGGTACCCAGGGATACACAGGGATACCCTGCTTTTTTGGGGGGGGGAGCATCTAACATTGACCCAGGAAAACACATGGAACAGTGGTGGGCCCTTGGGCTAAAATTAAGCCTTAGCTCTGCTGACCGCTCTTAGCTCTGCTGACCGCTCTTAGCTCTGCTGACCGCTCTTAGCTCTGCTGACCGCTCTTAGCTCTGCTGACCGCTCTTAGCTCTGCTGACCGCTCTTAGCTCTGCTGACCACTCTTAGCTCTGCTGACCACTCTTGGTGCTTGGGCAGGCACATCCTGGCTCTGCAGCCTTGACCTTCCAACCAAGCACAGTTTTGCTGTACGGAAGCTGCGGAAGTGCAAAATAGATTCAGGTCTTCATAGCGATCCTTGCATTCTTGCCCCCACGGCTCCGTTCACCAGTCACTGCTGAAAGGCAGTGGAGTCCATGGACCCAAGGACCACATTCCACATGGACAGAGGTCAGTCTCATGTGGGAGGCCACCCTCTCCTCAATGGACCAAAATGGTTTTACCTGAGAAAGAGGGAGGGAGGGAGAGAGAGAAAGGGAGGGAGGGAGAAGGAAAAGAGTGGGAGAAAGAGAGGGAGAGAAGGAAGAAGGGAGGGAGAGGGAGGGAGAAAGAGAGGTAAGGAGGGAAAGGGAGGGAGAGGGAGAGAGGGAAAGAGAGGGAGAGAGAGTGGGAGGAAGGGGGGAATGGGGTGCATGGATAACTGAAGTGAAAACACCTGCCCAGCATGCTTTCACTGATACACCACTCACTCCCTCTAGACTCCTGGCACCTGAGCATTTCTGCCTCAGGACCACCCTCACCCTGAGGTCCCCTGGGAGACTTGCAGCCTCTCCATTTGCCAAGCGCAGACACTGGTCAGAGGAGAGTCACTGATACCAGGGCACAGGCCTGGAGCCAGGCGGGGCTCATTCTGGTGAGCACGAAGGAGGAGTCATCTCCTGTAACTGGAGGAGCTGGGGTGCATCCTGAGCAAACACCCAGGTTAGCAAGAGCTGAGGCCCCACCTCCAACATCCTCACTCAGCTCTTCCCGGCTTCACAAACCCAGCTAAACCCTGTCACTGTCCTCGGGTCACGGTCCTGGGCATCTATGAGAATTTCCACGTTATTCCAGGGAGCAGGGAAAGTAGTTTATTATGAAAGAGGAAGGCATTCCTGAAGGTGCATGTCAGCTGGGAAGACCCTAGACTCGGCGGCCTCAGCCAGAAGAGGCCTCCTTTTTGGGGGTCAATTCTGTAGCTCTGCCTTCTGTTCTGTTGGCTTGTGTCCCTGTCAGAGGCCCCCAGGCTTCCTCTGCCATTGACGGCCTTCACATGCCCACCTTGGGGCTCTGCATCCCGACCTAACTTCACAATCCATCTATCGTGAGCTATGCGTTTACTAGTGACCTTGAGCTTTTATCTCTCAGGCCATCACAGACATCTGGCCCTGGAGCCTGTCGCTCAGGGTGGACACTGTGCTGTGGGATTCAGCCTCCGCTTCGGAGAAGCTGACACAGTCAAGTGGCCGCCTTGGGAGCCAACTCTTTTCAAGCTTTGTTTGAGTAGGTTTAAAACAGTCGTTGCGTTTCGGAGAGGAGCAGGGTGTGTTCGAGAGAAGCCTGCTTTGGTGGTGTGTGTGGTTAGGAATGCTGGTGACTGGTCAGGTGATGTTCCCCGGTGCTGACTGGCGAACCACTTGGCCTCACACACACGCTCTTGGCAGTCGGCTAGGAACTGGAATTCCAGCCCTGCTCAGGGGCAGCCAGTGCTCTTACACGATGAGCCATCTCTCCAGCCCTCAAAGACCTCGTCTTGAAAACTAACGTGAAAAATGGAAGCAACACCTGCCCTCCAAAGTTAGTGTCACTTCGTCAGTGAGTGTAACAGGACGGTACATGAGAGATGGCAACCTCAGTGTGTGCACAGCAGAGCTGGGAGGACGCATCCCCGAGCTACCCCCAACCCTAGGTGGCACACTGTCATCTTCACACCACAGCCAGGAACCACCCAGTGCCACCACACCTGCAGCTACGTGGTGGCTTCACAGAGCCTGGGGAACCACCTCAGACCTCCCTCAAAACCAACGCTCGCCACACAAGCCCAGCAGCACCATCCCACCACCCTGCTCTGCTGACAGAGCATTGGAGACCTGGTCGGGCCCTGTGCTTGGGAGAGTGAGCAGGAAAACCTCTGCCAAGAGCACTTGCCCAAGGCGGGTGGGGAGGAAGGATGTGCCTGGGCTGCCAGCTGGATGGGTGGCTCACGGGAGAGCCTGGTTCTGTCACTCGGCAAGCAGCAGGGGAGAGGTGCTGGCGGCTAAGGTCACCCACAGGAGTGAGGATGGGAGTGCAGGTCCTGCTCTCTCCACTGGCCAGGGGTGTCCACAGCTGGGTGTCCACACCCGAAACCTACCTCCTGCCCACACGTCTCTGAGAAGTTGAGTGTCAGACACAACGGTCGGTCGCTCTGTGGACACCGTGTCACTGCACCCTCTGATACAGGTTCTGACTGTTTCCATGGTCTGTGACAGTTCCAAGTGGTTGTGCCAGAAAGCTGAAACAAACAGGAACACCCCACCTAGAACAAATGGGCTAACGAGTGGAAGACAAGTGTGGGGGAGGCAGGGGAGGAGAGAAGAAAAACAGAGAGGAGGCCAAGCTGCAGATGAAAAAAATTAGCTTATCGTTATTTGGTTTGACAGAAATAGATGTATCAAAGCCGCCCGAAAAGTCCACACATAGTCCATAGGGCGTTAGGATGGGCTTGAACTCCAGCCTGCAGGTCCAATCAAGACCCTGACCTTGGAGGTGGAGAGATAGCTCAGTGGTCAAGAGTACTTGCTGCTCTTGCACACGCGCACACACACACACACACACACACACACACACACAGAGAGAGAGAGAGAGAGAGAGAGAGAGAGAGAGAGAAGAGAGAGAGAGAGAGAGAGAGAGAGAGAGAATATTTAAAATAGTAAATAAGTCCTGATCAACTTACGAGTCCTGAGCTGGTCTTGAACCTCCGACCTCTCTGCTTCCCATGTGCTGAGATTGGAGGTGAAGCACCAAGCCTGGTTTATGCCGGGTCCCATGGGAACTGAACCCAGGGCTTTGTCTGCGTAGCTGAGCCCTTAAAGCACCTGACAGGTGAAGTTCTCACCATGCCCTGCTGGGGCCTGCAGCTCACAGAGCCCCCAATGAGTGCGGGAATATGCTGGGCCTGTGGGGCATGGGGTGGCGCCGCTATCTTTGCAGACCTGTCATTTGCGTTTTCCGTGGCAGCACCTGCCTTTCCTGCTCATCTGTGAAGGGCTCAGCCTGCAGGTCCGTAGACCAGGCTTCCAGCAATTGGCTCACAACTCTCCTCATGGCCATCTGAAGTGACCTTCACCAACTGTCTTGTGACTAGGAGCGTGGTAGAATCCTGGAACACGACAGTAAGATTGCTTCCTTGGTAGAAGTCTTGCTGCCTCATCTTTTAGGATGGGGACCCTGGAAGGGTCACGAGACAGGCTAGGGAAGCCCTGATCCTGGGGGAAATCTCTGGGCATGGCAGTTTCTACCTGCATTCAGGTCGCCTTCCCTTTCCGCTTGGATTTCTAGGGCTGAGACTGTGTCCATCAAAAGTTGTTTCTCATATAGACTCTAGAGCCGACTTTGACTCAAATAGCTGAAGGTTTGGTTTTTTTGAGACAGGGTTTCTCTCTGTAACCTTGGCTGTTCTGGAACTCACTCCATAGACCAGGCTGCCCTTGAACTCACAGAACTCTGCCTGCCTGTGCCTCCTCAGTGCTGGGATCACAGGCGTGTGCCACAGAGCCGGACTGGTTGCCTAATTTTTAAATATGTATTTTTATTTATTGTTTGAAAGTGTGTGGGACCTTACAGCTGCTTCCCACAATGGCAGACAGGGGAGCAGGGGCCTGAGAGGGAGGCAGGTGTCCACCCTGCCCTCCTGAAGGGTCTACAAAGTCGGCCACCTGTTGGGGTCCAAATGTGAGGCCCATCTCAACACCAGGCAAGCCCCAGCCTCTTATTATTTTAGGAGGCTCTTCTGACCTTCAGTTCCAGCATTAGTCTGGAAAGGTCATTCCTGGGGGACTCTATTTCCAGCCCTGAGCTGGCTGCCAAGGAGGCTTTATTTACGGCCTGTATTTTGATAGTGCTGGGAGTTTGCTGCCTCCAGGCATTTGGGTAGGGCTGGCCTGAGGCTAGCCAAGTCCGGCTTCCCTCAGGTCCTCCCTGGAGCCAGGCTTTAACTTGGCTGGGGTCTGATAAGCTTCCAGGCTGACTTCTCTCCTTTCAGGTCTGGTAGGAGGCCAGGGCCCCAGGCAGCTCACTTCCTCCTGGGCTGGGAACCTCTGGGGCCTCGCTCCAGGGAATGCTGTGCGGAGAGGAGGCCTTTCTTCCAGCTCCCCGAGCCTGGCCGTGCATTTCAGACCTGGTGTCCCGGGACAAACCTCACATCCTGGCTTGCTCGGCTTGCCATCCAGGCGGGTCAATGAGGCCACTTGGCGTCAGCTTGAGGAAGTCTGTCTCCAGGTGTCTGTGAGAAAGTCAGAGACCGGCTGCCTGCAGGCCTGCTGCTGCTGTCCGGCCTCTGGGGAGTGGACAGCTCGGGGCTCCAGCCCTCCAAGGCAGCAATGAGAAGTGGGAGGAGCAAGAATGCCTTAGGGTTTCTGCTGCTGTGATAAAACACCTTGGCCGAAGGAAGGGCATATTTCTGCTTACACTTACCGGTAAAGTTCACCACTGAATGAAGTTAGGACAGGAGCTAAGGCAGGAACCTGGAGGTAGGAGCCGAGGCTGCTCACTGGCTTGTTTCCCAGGGTCTACTCAGCCCCGGATGGGCCTTACCCACAGTACCCATCACTCAAGAAAATGTTCCACAGACCAATCTGGTGGGGGTATTTTCTCACTTAAGGTCCCCTCTTCCCAAATGACTCCAGCTTGTATCCACTTGACGTGAAAACCAGCCCGGTCCTTGGGGCTGCCAACGGAGCAGGGAGAAATCCCAGGCTTGGCCACTTCCCAGCCAGTGGGAAAGCACCGCGCAGCCATATCTGCTCCAGGCCTCTCTCTACAGAGACCACGGCCAGGGGAAGGCACTTCTGGGTGCTTTTCCCTCACAGGTGCTGTGGCGTCACTTGGGGGCCTGGGGGGGGGTGTCGCAGATGGCAGACCTCACAGAGACTCTAGGCACGCATGCAAGTCCTGTGGCTTCCTTCTCTTTTGTCCCTCACCCACTAGGAGTAAAAAAGAACTTATTCTCAGCCCTCCGGTGGCAGGAAGGGCAAGCTGCCAGGCCTTTCTCCTTTGGCTAAACAAAGGAGCTTGCTCAAGAGCTCCCGGGAGACTGATTGAATCCCCAGCCAACTCAGGGAGGCTGTGACCTTGAGAACTACAGGCCTTCTGGAGCTGGCTGGCTGCAGTGCTCAGCTGAGTCACTGGAGGGCCCTACCCCTGCCTGCCCCCACCCTTGTCCCAGCCTCACGCACCTCACCCTCCCACCCCTCCCACCCCTCGGAGTCCCCCTTCACTTTAGTGTCCCACACAGGGATCAATGGCTGGAGATCGGGCAGGAAGAGCCTTTCCCACCAGCACCACCTCTCACTAGTCAACAGCCAGAAAAGTTGATTTGGTTTGTAAGTGTGGCGGAGGTGAGGAAAATGAACACCCTATCAATAATAAATGGAATAGAAAATAGAAGCCAGCGGGTCCTCAAGGTAGAGTGGAAGAGAGGAGCCGACCAATTTTCTTTCCATTGCCCTCACGCCCTTGATGGCTGAAGAACAGCAGTTCTGGAGTGTTCCTCCTCAGCTAGAATCCCAGAAGACTACAGCCTGAAATCCCCTTGGGCGGGGGGTGGGGGGCGATGCAGAGGTGCTTGAGTTTGTAAACGTCATCTGGCTAAGGGAAACTGACCTGGAAAGGGAACAATTGAAAAGAAAAACTAGCTGTTTGCCATTGCAGGCTTTCCAAGCTCCCTGGTTGTGGGACAGGGCTGCAGGTTTACAAACTGTCTCCATGGCACAATTTGAAAAAGAACTTTTCTCCTGTGGGTTTTTTGTTTGTTTGTTTGGTTTTGGCTTTGTTTTTTTGTTTTTGTTTTTGTTTATTTTTGAAGTGTTGGGTATAAATTCAGGCAACGCAGGTTACACAAATTCCATGTCCCAACACAGTAACTATTACATAAAGTTTTTACAGTGAGCTAAGTCATGCATCGAGACACGTTTCACATACAGTGATTGTAGAAACATCGCAGCAGTGTGGGAAAAGTCTGCTCTAGGTTGAAGATGCTGTCTGACAACATTCCTAGTTTTGGGGTCAGCAGAGCTAAAAGTCTGTACATTTCAAAGGATTTACCTAGTGGTTACTGTGCTAGATAGTTTTAGCTCAACTTGACATAAAAATAAAACCATCTGAGATGGTGGAACCTCAATTTAAAGGATGCTGCCATCAGATCCAGCTGTAAAGCATTTTCTTAATTAGTGATTGCTGGGGAAGGGCCCGGTGCATTGTGGGTGGTGTCATCCCTGGGCTGGTGGTCCTGTGTTCTATAAGAAAGCGGGCTGAGCAAGCCAGGGGGAGTGAGCCGTGAGCAGCCCCACCATGGCCTCTGCGTCAGCTCCTGCCTCCAGTTCCTGCCCTGCTTTGATGGACTGTGATAGGAAGCCTAAAGCCTAATAAACCCTTCCCCCTCCAACTTGCTTTTGGTCATGGTGTTTCGTCAAGGCAATACTGAGCCTAACTAGCATGGCCAGAAAAGAGGTGAGATCACACAGAGAGGAAGGCAGAGAGTTGACGATGTAAAGGGCTAAGGATTCCCCAGGAGGACGAGGGCCTGCAGCACCCCACCCCTGCACCGCTGAAGTTCTACTGAGCCAATCAGCCTTTGTGGGTGTGGTTTCTTCCTCTCACACCACAAAGACCATCATGGAGGAAAATACGCAAAGGGTGTGGCAACTGTGCCCGTTTTCACATTCGGGCAGGCTTTGTGTTACCTTCTAGAGTCTCTGGACAGACAGCTTTCCTACAGCCGGCACGCACAGAGCGAGGTCTGAGCACAGAGCAAGGTGTGAGCACTGGCTGCTATGGCATTCCATTCATGCCCTTTCTCCTCAGTGCCGTGGCTGTTACTGACAACACACTGGTGAATATTGAGGCTGCACATCCGAACTACGTCATCCACACATCAAGAGGCAACCCAGTGGGTACCTTTCTTGTGTCAGAAATGGCTCCAGACTCAAGCTTATATTTTGGAGAATTATGGCTTTAAAAAAAAACTCCTATGCAAATATTTTGGCATTATTAAAGGTGCACCCCCCCGCAAATGCCACATGCACCCCCAAACTGAGATTTGTGAAATTTGGGTTTCATACCCACTAGGGAGGCATACAGACATTATGCATACATTGTGGTATACAGGCATACCGCAAACATTGCTTAACTAGGTTAATTCAAGGAACCTGATGAGCATGAAATGCTTTTTACGATCAAACCACCCTGAAGGTGAGTGAGCTGGAGAAACAGTATTTTGTTGCACTTGGGGGTAATTCTATATTACAAAAAGGAACATGAAACATGACCTATATAATGCGTGCAAGAGCATTCCCCATCCCACCAACCCAGCTCATGACTAAACACACATCAGCAAACTCTGGTACGAGCGAGGGCAGGGTGTGCTCATAGAACCAGCCGTCCTCGCCTGCTTCCTGTGGGCGAGCTCACACTCGCTCTCTCCGAGGCTGGCCGACCTGAGACCTGGAGTTTAGTTTCACCTTCTAGTTAACACTGCAAGTCAGGCTTCCATTCTTGGTGAGAACCGGCGTGGAGGCTCTTGAGAAGCGCACGATAAAATGCACTCTGTGACCCAGCCACGATGCTCTAAGTCCACACAGCACAGAGAGCTGCACATGTGTGTGTAGCTGCCGCACTGTCCCGATAACCGAGAGATGTGATCTCCTCGGGGCTGGGAGATGGCTCAAGAGTTGACTTGCTGTGCAAGTGTGAGGGCTGAAGCCTGGAGTCCCAGAGCTCACCTAAGCATTGGCTGGGTGAGGCAGCCCACATCTAATTCACCCTCAGAAGACACAGAGGGGGATCACCAAGCGGCTAACGAGACTAACCGTATTGACAAGCTCTGAGTTTGATTGAGACACCGCGAGTGGATAAAAGAGATGGGAGAATGATAAAGAATGATCCCCAACATCAACCTCGTGTGTGCGCGTGCACGTCACACACATACGCATACACGCACACACATACAGATATGCATATACACATTAACACTACACACACATAAAAAATAGAAAAATAGACTAGAGTCTAGAAAGTAAAAAATAGAAAAGTAGAATGCAGACCAGTAGGGGAAGCCAAGGGATCAGGAAGAGGCGTAAGAGCAGGCCACAGAGAAGTGACCTTGACCAACATAACTACATACATGTTTTAAGGTGTCTCAAGGAATCTGACTATCTTAGATAACTCCTATATGCTAATAAATATACAAAATGGCATGTTAGTGAAGTATGCATTTTAATAAGATCTAACCTTTCCATGCTGTTTGAATATCTTTCTGCACTGATATTCAGTCACTTACTGAGTATTTTAAGATGTATTGCTATTTTAAATTCTATATCTGTGTATAAGTCTGTGTATCCGTGCATGTGTGTGGCACAGAAGAAGGTGTTAGATCCATGTTGCGGGAAATTGGTTAGCAATAACTATTATTAATCCATGTAATTGTTATGGTGGTGGTTATTAACCCAGTACCATATTAATGAAAGACAGAGACACCTGATAGAACTTTAATAAGCTGGGTAGATATTAGCCCCTTAAGCTATCTCAATTCTTCCCAGCCCCACCTCCCATGGCAGTAGCTCTAATCATTCCTGCCTGGGCTACTTCCTATCCGAGATAACAGAAATACTCGAGCCTGCTTCTCTCCTCCCAGCCGCGGGGCTCCTTCTCTCTCCTTCCTGGGATCCTCTGTCCTCTGAGCCCGCTAACCTTAGCTCCACCTACCTCACTTCTGCCCCGCCCAGGCAACTCTATTTACCCAATCAGGGATAAGTTTGGAGGCGAGGTTACATAGTAGCATTTTGGTCTGTGTGAGGGACCACTCATAGAAGGGTAAGAATGGGGTGGTGGGCAGGGCAAGCACAGGACAATGCTGAAACAGATGCCCGGGAACAGGAGCCACGGGTGGCTACGAGGTGCCTGGCGCGGGTGCTAAGAACCAAACTGGGGTCCCCTGTGGGAGCAGCAAGCAGCCGTAACTGCTGAGCCATCTCTCAAGTGCGTATCTACTGTGCAGTTGGGAAGCACAAAGCTGAACTTAAGGTCTGCCCCGCCCGGAGAGCTTGGCACACACGTGGCCCCGCCTCACCGTCTTGACAAGCGCAGGCTTTCTAAGTTCTGCTTGCAGGGGTGTCCAGCTTTTTGACATTGTGATGGTCTAATTTACAAACGTGCTGGACCTCATCCAAGGCTACCCAGTCAAACTAACCCCTTGAAGCATGTCAGCCTGGCAGCTTGAAGTGATTATCCAAATACTTTAGGCAAAATAAGAGAAAATAGCAAAAAACCACGCACAACTGCCAAGCTCAGTGTCAGAAAGTCAGTCTTTGTTTCTGGAATTTGATGAGTTTTAGTTGCACCTGTACTGAGTGACAAGTCCGACAGCTATCTGGACCTGACCTGGAAAGAGGCTGTCAGTAAAATAACAGCAAGAGTATCAGCTATAACATTACCAGGCTTAGAGGGAAAAAGCTTGAAAGGCAAAGGACCAGGGTAGGAAAGATGCTTCAGAGAACAAAGCACTTCTGTGCAATCAGGGGCTCTGACTTCACGTCCCCAAACTCACTGTACTGGCTGGTTTTGTGTGTCAACCTGACACAAATTAGGGTCATCAAAGAGGAAGGAGCCTCAGCTGAGGAAATGCCTCCATGACATGCAGCTGTAAGGCTTTTTCTCAATTAGTCATCAAGGAGGGAGGGCCCAGCCCATGGTGGGTGGTGCCATCCCTGGGCTGGTGGTCCTGGGTTTATAGAACCCAGGCTGAGCCAGCGAGTAAGCAGCACCTTCCATGGCCTCTGAGTCAGCTCCTGCCTCCAGTTCCTGCCCTGCTTGAAGTCCTGTCCTGACTTCCTCCAGTGATGGAGGAAAGTGTAAGCCGAATAAAAACCATTTCCTCCCCAGCTTGCTTTTTGGTCACGGTGTTTCCTTGAGGCCACAGAAACCCTGATTAAGACCCCCCATCTAAAAGCCAGATGCCGGGAATACATTCCAGCACTCCTGCTGGGAGATGGGTGCCAGAGACAAGAAACCCCAGACACCTGCAGGCCAGCTAGCCTGGTGTACGTAGCAATGAGCAAGAGACCCTGTCACAAGCAAAGAGAAGGTGAAGCCGGCAGTGAGGCTGCCCACTGACTTCCACAGACTCACTGGGGCACAAGTGCATGCCCCGCAACACATGCACACACATGCGTGTTCTCCCTCCCTCCCTCTCTCTCTCTCTCTCTCTCACACACACACACACACAGATTTTTTTTTTCTTAAAGGGGAAAAGGACGAGAAATCAAGATTCATTTTTTCTGTTAATCCCCAGGAGTGAATTAACTGCATTGGAGTCACTTAGTAAATATAAAACTGGCTGGAGCAAAGCAGAAGAGGGGTGGGGGAAGGGAAGGGTAATAATGACTGAAAGGTATGGGGGAGAATCAGAGGAGGATTAGTGGGGAAAGGAGCCTGTGGGAGGGAACTGACGCAGAAAGCAAATATCGGCTAAAGCTTCCCAGCAACACAGCCCCAGGAAATCCTATTAGACTTCAAACATGAGATTATTGTCCTTTCATTTCTCCACAATATGCAAATGGCTCCATTTAGCTGCTAAACATGCTGTTATTGAATTCTGAGAAATCCCTCTCATAAGATGTAATATTTTTGTGACAATATTGTCAGCGATGCCAGATTGCTTTTCTATTTTGGTTAAGCTTTTATCTGAGCCTAGTCTATGTCATCCACGCCCAGACCCAAAGTGATGGCTTTTATGTAATTTGTGTGTGTGTGTGTGTGTAAGCAAGAAATAATAACAGGCTTCCAAATGTGAGAAATGTATTAACTTTCCATTATTTTTTTAATGCCCAAGAGAATGAAAGGGTGGCCCATTGCAGGATGTCATTATTTCTCACGACAGGTTTTTATTTATGTTGATAAACCTGCGGGCCGAGGGTGCCTGTTACCAGCCAGAGGGGTTAGCCACACCTTCTGCTTCCAGCAACTTTCTGCATAGCTATGGACACAGCGCCTGGAGCCACAGGCTGACGCTCAGCCCTCAGGGCTGCCCACTCCAGTGCTGTTATTTTGGGAAGATGCTGGGCTTGCCAGAGAGTGCTGTCAGACGGGCCCTGCGATGCTCAGGATGGCCTTCAGCTGGATGGAAACTTCTCTGGAGTAAAGAACTCCCAGCATAAGCCAAAGAGAAAGAGGGGGCACGCCTAATCAATTCCACGGCTAATTTCGCACCTCAGATGTTTGGGGAGTCAGTTGACAGACTGGAGGCGCCTTCCCGGAAGCACCACATGTACAAGACAGAACAAGAGAAAAGTGTGTTCCATGCAAACGGAAGAGGCAAGCAGGGGCTCCTGAGCCTGAGATCTGTCTGAGATCTAGCTCTGGTTCTCTGTTCCCTCCCACTTGCTGTGTGCCCCCCCCCCATAACACAGGGACTAAGAAGGCTCAGTGGATGCCCAGCAAGCTTCACCCCATGCCCGTCACTCCAGGACTCACAGCAGCTCCTGGACCGGAGCAACTGAAGGTGTTAAGGAAGTGCTGTACCAGCTCAGCTATGTAACAAACACCCCCACGGGGGAGACGAAACATGTGCTGGTTCTCCTGTGTCTGCGGGTTCGTGAGATCAGCATGGCCTGCTTGGGGTCTCCGAGGATCACTTCCAATGCCTCATAGAAAGCACCAGATGTCCCAGGGAGTTGGTTAAAACCTCAGGCTCCTCCCCCATCTGCAGACTGTGAGGGTGGAAAGGGGCCAGCATCCAGAAAGGGACTCCGGGCTCCAGGCACTGCTGGAACCTGTTAGCATCAGGCACTTTGCTCTGTCTGGTTGGCCACTTCAGCCACGTAGCCCCAACTGAGGGCTGGAAAGATTCCTGCCACATCGTGGCAAGAGGCATTTGGATCAAGACTGGAAGTTTGCGGTCTGTGGTCTGTGGCCTGTGGTCTGGCACCGTTCTACCCATCCCAGAAGACAGCAGGCAGTGAAAAGGCGGCCAGCTGTGCAAGCTGTCCCTTTGAGAAAAGCATTAAAAGAAACAACAGGGACTGGATGGGTTTGCAGTGATCAGAAGAGGCCAGTAAGAATTGTATTGTTTCTGTGACTGGAGAGATTGTTAAGCAGTTTAGTGCTGCTCTATCAGAGGACCTGAGTTCAGATCCCAATAACGTCAGCTCCAAGGAATCTGACACCCCTTTCTAGCCTAGCCACTGTGGGTACCTGCACACACACACACACACACACACACACACACACACACTTTTTTTTAACGTAATTTTTGAGACAGGGTTTCTCTGTGTAGCCCTGGCTGTCCTGGACTCACTCTGTAGACCAGGCTGGCCTTGAACTCACAGAGATCCGCCTGCCTCTGCCTCCTGAGTTCTGGGATTAAAGGTGTGCACCACTGTCCCAGGCTTAAACACAGCATTTTAAAAAGGATTTTCTGAAAGAAAGAAAGAAAGAAAGAAAGAAAGAAAGAAAGAAAGAAAGAAAGAAAGAAAGAAAGAAAGAAAAGAAAGAAAGAAAGAAAGAAAGAAAAAAGCTGGGCATAGAGGTAAAAGCCTTTTGAAAAGAACAGGCTAGCTTTACAGGTTTCTTTATAAATTCTATACCCCAAGTCAAACTAAGATCTTCCGGTACTTTTCCAGAAAGCAGGAGGTGAATTGAGACAAGCCCCACCCTGTTGCAAAGGAAACCGAAAGGTCTCCTCCTTGCTGTGGAGGAGTGTCCAGATCTGCAGTAGGAGATAAGGAGATAAAGTTGCCTGGTAACCGATCCAGACCTCACAGCTCCCCCACCCACATCAGGGCGGGACCAGGTGGACTTGGTGCCTAAAATGAACCAATCATTTTAAAAGTCAACTGCTCTACCCACTCCAGTGTCGCCAAGCTCGCAACCTCTGGCTCCTGTGTCTCTCTCCTGGCTGTTCCTCGCTGGTTTTGTGGAGGGCAGCCCCATCGTATGATGGCTCAAATAAACCTATTGCAGATTGCATCAATCTGGCTGCCTGAGTTCTCTTCATCCTCTTCTGGAAATTGAGGTCCTCCTTGAGCCTAACACTTTAATTCCAGCACTCTCTATGAGTTCGAGGCCAGCCTGGTCTACAGAGTGAGTTTTAGGGCAGCCAGGGCCACACACAGAGAAACCCTGTCCAAAACCAAAAGAAAAAAAATTTAAAAAGAAAGAAAAGAAAAAAGGAAGCTGTGGTACTGGCTGCTCTTTCAGAGGACCCAGGTTCAATTCCCTGCACCCACAGGGCTGATCACAATCAGCTGTAACTCCAGTTTCAAGGGACCAAACACGCTCTTCTGGCCTCTGTGGGCATTGCATGTATGTGGTCACAGACATACCCACAAAACAAAACAAACTTTTTGAAGGAAAGCTGAGAAACCCAGTGCTGAGAGACCCGGGGATTTTAGCAAGAAGGACCTGAGTCCTTGCCAGAGGTTCCTCAGCTGGAAACATCTTGATGCTCAGATGTCCCCAGCTGTTAGGTAGAGCATGGGTGTGTGGGCTTGCCAAACATTGTGACTGGCCAGAATCAGTCTCCCCCATCAGCCATCCTCATTGATAGCTGACTCAGAAGGAAGTGGGGTGTGGCATTTCCCAAAGCCACTCCCCATCAGACAGCGCCTGCTTCATCTGCCCTTCACCAGTCTAAGGAGATTTTGGGTTCTCCAAGGTCATTACACCTCTTCTGACCTCTGTCAGGCTGCTGGGTGGGGGAGGGTGGGGCGGAAGGGTTGTCACCCTACAGAGTGCTGTGTCTCAGAAAGCTTTCTTTGGGAAAGTCTAAAGTCAGAATCTGCCTCTAGGAGCCCCGAGTAGGTGGACACAGAGCTCTGCCGTGGCCAAGTTCACCTTCTCAGCCTCAGGGAGAGGTTTCCTGGAGTGGTGAGCCAGTGAGTGTACTGGTTACCTTCAGGAATATAGGGGTGTGGGTGAAAGACTGGGACACAGTCTGAGTTCACCCCAGGTGTGTGTAGGGGAAGCAAGGCCCCGGGTGTGGCCGAGTGAGAAGTCACAGGCTCCCTAAACGGCAGCACCCAGCAGGAGGTTGCTGAAGGAATCCTCCTGGGACCCATTGTCTCAGGGAAGCTGTGATAAAAGAGCAGGCCTAGTCCTACTCTGCTGTCTTGCCAGGAGCTCAGTCCGGTCATATGGCCACAAGCTCTCCTGCCGCTGTGATGTCCTCCGGCTGCTATGATTCCTCCTCTGGCTGTCCTTCACTAGAGCCCAGCAGAATCTGATTGCAAAATCTCTGTTGACAGAGCAAGTGGGTGGGAGGTGGGCAAGCAAAGGCAGGGAGCCAGGGTTTGCTCCCCTGCACTTGCTGTTTGGTGAGCAGCATCAGCTCTGGGCTTGGCTGGGTGTCTGTAAACAAAGGCACTGGCTCTTCAGGTCCCTCCTCGGCAAACAGTGCAGAGAGACTGTCACCCTGCCTTTGGAAGGACACTGGAGCTTGCTGAAAAATGCTGTGGCTTGTGTGCTGCATAGTTTTCTGTCAGCTTCACACAAGCTAGAGCCACTTTGAAAGATGCAGAGGTGGCCTTCATTCACATTGTATCAAGGCCTGTCTCTGTATAGTGTTTTTGCTGAACTGGCTTTGAGCTAAATACTAACAGATTCTGGTATTGACGTTGTTATTGAGAGATCTCCTGTCTCAATGTGTAAAAATTACTCCTTGGTTATCTCTGATTGGTTAATAAAGATGCTGAAAAGCCTATGACTGGGCAGAGAAAATGGTGGGACTCCCCAGTCTGGGGGTCCCAGTCTGAGAGAAGGAGAAGCTTGCCATGACAAGAGGTCATCATGGAGGAGTCACCATGAGGCCAAGAGTAGAGCAGAGGCAGCCAGGGTGAGACTAGAGGACAGGTAACAGGGCACATGGCTAACACAGGCTGGTTAGAACAGACAGATACTGTCCAGTTATGGTGCTTGAAGCTTACTGATAAATTTAACAGGTCTCCATGTCATCATGTGGGAGCTAGGGCAGGCCTAGGAAAAACCCATAATTCCAACAAAAAGAGAGAAACTCAGTAGAGAAAATGTCTCCATCAGAATGGCCCATGGGCAAGCCTGTGGGGCATTTCTTTGATGGATGATTGACATGAGAAGGCCCAGCTCGCTGTGGGTGGTGCCATTCCTGGGCTGGTGGTCCTGGGTTCTATAAGAAAGCAGCCGAGCAAGCCATGAGGAGCAAGCCATGAGGAGCAAGCCAGTGAGCAGCACCCTCCATGGCCTCTGCATCAGCTCCTGCCTCCAGGATTCTGCCCTGCGTGAGTTCCTGTCCTGACTTCCTTCAGCGATGGACAGTTACCTGCAAGTTAAGCTGAAATAACCAGCCTCCCTCCCCCCATCCCCATGGCTTTCGGTTGTGGTGTTTTAGCACAGCAATACAACCTCAACTGAGACAGCTCGGTATCTGTTGAAGAAGAGGGGTGGCGTACAGAGCACAGGGTCCCATCCACAAGAGGAAGCACACAACTTCTCTGGAGTGTGCTTTAGGCTATGTGTCCACTGAAGCCAAGAGGGCAGTGGACAGGCAGGGTTTCAACTTCCACCCCAGTGCAAGCTCCATAGCTGCCATGACCCACAGGCCCAATGTCACAGCTAAGGTTGCCGTCAGCGGAACCGCTGGGGTGGTAACAGGGAAGGCAATGCCCCACTTCACGCAGAAGCAGGCATCATGGCACACACTTCCTGAGACTTTCAGTTCAGCTCTCAGCAAATCAAACCTTGGCCTTGGCTGGGATAAGCCTATAACATGGACCTTGGGAGGCTGAGGCAGGAGGATCATCTTGAGTTCAAGGTTGGCTTGGTCTACTGAGTTTTGAGCCATCGTGGGTAACTTACTGAAACCTTGTCCCAAATAAAAACCAAAATAAAACAACAACAAAAACCCTGGAAGTGTAGCTCTTACTAGGATGTTTACCCAGTGTTTACAAGGTCTCGGGTCTATTTCTTTCCGGTATTGTGAAGGAGAGCAGAGAAGAGAGGGGAGGGGGGAGGGAGTGGAGAAGAGAGGAGGGAAGAGGGGAGGGGAGAGGTGAGTAGAGGAAGAGAAGGGAAGGAAAGAAGGGAAGGGAGGGGAGGGAAGGGAAGGAAAGAAGGGGAAGGGAGGGGAGGAGAGGAGGCGAGGTGAGGGGAGAGGAGAGGTGAGTAGAGGAAGGGAAGGGAAGGAGAGGAGGGGAGGGACAGAAGAAAGACACGGAGACAGAGATGCTTCCCAGCTCTGTGAGGATGGAGACAGAGCAAAGGGCTGGACAGGGGACACTGCACAAAGGATGGTGAGCTGACTCGGGCCTCCTGATGATGGCGAGCAAAGCATGATGGCCTACACAGTAGGAGTGTTGATTCCTGACCCTGGTCTTTATGACCTCGGCTGCCCTTGGAACTTTTTACTTTTTAACTTCTGATCCCAGATCTAGGCAGCAATGTGGGGCTTTAGGACTGGGAGAAACGGGACTCCCCTTCCCCTTCGACAGCAAGGCGGCAGGATGACCGACCACAGTACCTGTCAGCCCGTGCCCTCTCAAGGCTGTGGCGGGAAGGCGCGCTCCCGCTCCCTCTCCATCCCAGAGTCTCAGTCACCTTCAACGTGCATCTCTTCGGCTGAGCCAACACCTGGGCAGCACGTACTTGTGAAAAGTGCCCATGGACACACAGCGTAGCTGCTGGGCTGGAGTGGGAAAAAACGAAACAAACCAAAACTCTCTGCACGGGCCGCAGCGAATGCAGCTCTCAAGGCAACCCAGGAGGGCCGGCGGCAGTAACACGAAGTCATGCTGAGTTTCCGTCTGTACCGGGAGCCCCGCTGAGGCCCTGCTCTGGGCAGTGGACTATACAAAGCATGCCGGGAAGTGTCCCTCCTCAACGTGGACATGTACATGTGCAGCCTGGTGGAAACCGCCTCCTCCTCCTCACAGGAGGGCTGGTTAACATCCCAGAAGTGCTCTGCGTGGAGGAGACCAGAGGTAGGGAGCTGTGCTCTGACCCCTGAGGACAGGCCAACACAGGCCGGGGCTTTCACTTTCTCTGGCTCCAGAGAGCAAAGATGGGGCATCGCGACTTTCCAGATAAAAACTTTCTACACAACAACAAACCAACCCACGGGGAGCAGTGAGCTAAACCCCAAATACAGCGTGGAAAGGAGACATTCTTAGACACAGCACTCCTCAAGGAGAGACCAGGACACTGCCAGGGTTCAAATCTCACCAGCTGTGGACCCCAAGACCCTGCCACCCTCACATCCAGGACTCTGTGCCTGGCTTTGGGAGGGGGAGGGAAGAAGGGAATGGGGAGGAGAAAGAGGCCACTAACAGCTGCAGCACCATCTCCCTCTCCATTTGGAGAATTGAGGTAATCTGTGCCCCACTGTCCT